>CM061538.1:251573343-252173343 GCA_030864215.1 Capsicum pubescens
TTACACTAATTTAACTTAGTTCTAAAAATTATTATGTGGTTTAACAATAGCTTGTCACTTAGCTAATTGTGGTGCTTCGTCTGATTCCTTATAATATGTTATATCTTGTTTTGATGATGAGCAGATGACAACAAGGGACCAAGTCCCTAGGTCTTCATGAAAACATACAGTTGTCACTGTCCTGCGCAGTTTTGTCTGTTAGTGTAATAAACTACGTAAGTGAGTTGTGTATCTATCAGGACACCTGACCCAATCAAAATTCTACCCTAATCATTATCCTACTATAAATATAAGAGAATGCTTCTCAATTCAAAGCTTTTGCAAATTGATCATTCAAAGAGAAATCGGCGAAAACTCAAATACTGCTCAAGTTTCAAGCTTTTGTGTGCTGAGAGTGTGTTTGTTCTTGAGTCAAGTCTTGATCTGTAATTGAATTACTCATGTTATACGAGTAATGCTTTTTTTTGTGCTTGTTGAGTTCTTAGGTAGAGTTACCTGAGTTTGATATTGGTTAGAGTTAATCAATATCGAGGTAAGATCTTGACAGAGTTGTCAAGGAGAGGTTGTAATAGAGTTGTTGCAAACTAGTTGAGCCTAGAGTTAGATTCAAATCGAATTTGTAATCATGAGTTTGATTAAAGTGAATTGTTGAGTGCTTGTGCGGGCAAGTCGTGATTTTTTCTCCCTTCAGTAAGGAGGTTTCCATGTTAAATCATTGTGTTCTTTACTTTCCTGCAAAGTGTTATTTTCTTTCTGATTTTCTGCTTTATTGCTTGTGTCTGACTTTAAGGGACTTGATCCCTCGTAAGGTGGTGCACCCCACGTGTCAACATATTATAGATAGATGTCTATAATGTTATTTATTATTTACACCACCTAAAATTGAAATGCATATGCTAACAAATTAAGAAAGTAGAACTTGAAGTTTTTGTTTTTCCTTCAGGCAATACGTAGTCGTCATGTCATCTTCCACCAAACGTTCGATTCCAAAAGATAATTTCAGATAGTTGATTTTGGACAATTGATAAATTCCTTATGGGATGTGATTGAACAAGTTTTTCCTTTTTCTGGCAAAATATTGATACTAAAATTTTTCTCTGTTATTGACCGGATAGATGTTACTTAAATTTTATAAATCATTTCAAGTTAGTTCTTGTAACCTTATAATTGCAACCACTTCAACCACACTTCATGAGGAAGTTTTGAAATTGGTTCTTGTTTTCTGCATTGCATCGTGTTGTTGTAAAATTTGATTAATGACTTTATTTACTGATGTTTGTGTCAATTTGGAGTTTTCTTTTATATAAAACTTCATGAAAGGCATCCAAAACTTGTCTATTGGCATCACATTCTTTCCACCGGATGATCAGGGGTGGATCTAGAGTGTCGGGTAGGAGTCTCCGGGAACCCAATAACTTTCGTGCTGAACTAATATTTATATAGAGATATCTAGTAAATATATATGAATTATAAGTTAGGAACCAATAAACAAAGGGTATTGTTGTGTTAGTGGAGTAGATGGACTTGTAAAAGTTTTATTGATCTCTTGGTTGTGGGTTCAAACCCCTTAGCTACTATTTGTTTTTATTTTTGTTAATGTAGTGAACCCAGAAAATTATATAGAGTTAAACAAGTAGACATATGAGTCCGATATGACATTCTACTTGTTCAACTTTATAGAAATTTATTCTAAGACATGAAACATTGAGTATTTCGTGATGGAAGTGCTTTTGGTGAAGTATGCTATTAAATACCTCTTAACTGAATCTAATTCCAATTGGAGCTTGTCAAAACCAAAATGTAATTATCATTTCAAACCGTAATTAGCAGCCACAACCTCAGCTTGATCATTACTACCGCAACTGATTGGGAGGGAAAATGACATCACCAAATCTCCATGACAATTTCTAAGTACTCCTCCAATTCCAGCTTTTCGCGTAATGCTATCATAGCGTCTAGAGGTGTCAAATGAGCGGGTTGGGTTGAGAATAAAGATATTAAATGAATTGAATTGGATATTGGGTTGGGTCATGACCCGTCCAAATTCACTTTAGGTTGAAATGGATAAAAATTGGGTTGAGTATTGATCCGTCCAATTTAATCCGCTTAATCTAAAAAATATTAACATATCAATATTTACCTATTGTAAAGAAAATTAATTTGAATAGGTTTCAAAAGTTGGGTGGGTGGGTAGGGAGTGAGGGTGAGGTAAGAATATTTCTTTAAAGTTTAATTTTTTTAAATAAAAGTTTATTTGTTAGAGAGGGGTCGGGGGTTAGGATGGGGGTTGAGGTAAAAAAAAAATTAAAAGAAATTTATTTTTTTAAAAAAACAATCTTAAAAAAAAATTGGGAGCGGGCGGGGAATAGGGGTGTGGGTGTGGGGGTAGGGGTTAGGGAAAGGATGGGGATTAAGGTAAGAATTTTTTTAAAAATATACGTTTTTGAGAGGGGAGGGGGGGATATGTCGTATAGGGGAGGAGGATGTGGGAATGTAGGGAGTAGGGAGTAGGGAGAGATGGGGGTTGGGTAGGATTAATTTTTTTGTTCAAAAAAAATTATTTATTTACTTTTAAGAATTAAAAGATTTTTAATTTTTTAGGGTGGGGGTTCGGGGTATGAAGGGGGAATGGGGATGAAGTGGGTGGGGACAAGAAGAAAATTTATAAAGAGATTTTTAAGAAATAAAAATAATTTATTTAAGGGAGACAGGGTGGGGGTGGGGTAAGTTGGCTTGTGCTGGGGTTGGGGTAAGGTGGGGGTGAAGTGAGGTGGTGATTTTGAGAGTGGGAGAACATATTATCACTTTTTTCCCTATTATCATTAAGAAAATAATTTTTCTATTAAATGGGTTGAAGTAGAGATTGATTGGGCTCATTTGAACCCAATTTGAAAATGAGTTGGGGCTTAATGGGTTGAGATTTACCCAATAACAAATTATCTTGACCCCAACCCATTAAGTTTTGGACGGGTCAACTCAATTTGGGTTCATTTTGACACCCTTAATAACATCTATCAGAATTTATTTGAGAGAAAAGACATAAAGTCACTATTGAAGTTATCCCGAATTTGGTAAAAGATATTTTAACTTTGTAAGCGATCGATTATCCAACAAAAGTTGTATATAGGAGTGTTCATCGATCGGTTTGGTTTGATTTTGTGTATTATCGCAATTTGGTCTATCGATTTTAAAATAATAACATATTTGTTATTGGATTTCAATTTATCGATTTTGGACCTTAACGGTTCGGTTTATTGATTTAGCCGATAAGAAAATGCTTCTTTTATTCTTTTCACCTTCTCTTCTTATTTTCATATGTTTATATGTATACCTTACCTTCATGCATAAAAGCCTACACAAAGTACAAGTAGAAGCAAATACATTGTTACTAAGGGTGTGTTTAGTATGAAGGAAAATGTTTTCCATGAAAAATATTTTCCTGAAAAACAAGTTGATTTCTTACTTGTTTTCTTATGTTTAGTTGGTGGATGAAAAATATTTTTCAAAAGATATTTTCTAGTATTTGGTTGGTGAATGAAAAAATATTTTTCAAAAAATACATTTTAGTGTTTAGTTAAAGCGTAAAAATACATTTTAGAATCTTTTTTAAAAAAATAAATTTAAAAAATTAAATCCTTTTGGGGGAAAGGGGTTGGTAGGCGGGTGGGTGGGGGTTTCAGAATAAGTAGGGGTGGGGGTAAAAAAAGTTTTAAATTCATGTTGTTAAAAAAAAAATTAAAAAAATTGACGGGGGGAGGGGGAAGAGGGTAGTAGGAGCTGGAGGTCAGGGCAGGGGAAGAAAAAAATTAAAAAACTTTTAAAAATAAATTTAATTTTTTTTTTTAGGTTGGGGGTGGGAGATGGGGCTGGTAAGGGGGAGGGTAGGGGTGTGGAGTAAGAGAAAAATTTAAATTTTTTAATAAAATATAGATATTATTTTTGGAAAGGGGGCTGGTAGGAGTAGGGGTAGGGGTGGGTGGGGGTAGGGGATGGATTAAGAAAAAAATTAAAATACTTTTTAAAACAATTGAATTTTGGGGGGTGGAGGGTGGGGGGAGAGGTGGGGGTAGGCGTAGGGGTGGGGTGGGGGCAGGGGTGGTGTCGGGGTGATAGGGTATTGGGGGCGGGGTAGATGATTTTGAGAATTATATGAACATTTCAACTTTAAAGTGAGGTTGAAAGAGAATTTTGGAAAATGTTTTCCATACTTTTTGAAGGGAAATCATTTTCCTTAGATTTAAGGAAAATAAGTTGGTTTGGAAAACATTTTTCAAAACATATAAGCCAACCAAACATAAGAAAACTGAAAAATATTTTTTGAAAAATGTTTTCCTTCATACCAAACACACCCTAAAATAAACTTATTTTCTTTTTGGTTAAGTAGCAATCGATAGCGATCTCTCAAAAAAGAAAATCAATGTAGGTTTATAATTTATATTAATGGATGGAACCCAACAAGCCAACAAGTTTATAAGGAAAAAAACAACACTAAGACAACAACTATAGAATGCAAAAAAAAATAGGTTGTGTATTTAAAATATAAAGCCACTATTATATAACTAGGGACAAAATATAATTTTAATATAATCTTATTGGGTTATCGATTTAACTGTTAACTAAAATCTTAAAATAAAAAATCGAACCGATTTCGTAATAAATAAATTTCTAAAATAATTTGAAAATCGTTAACCCAATAACCAGACACCGATAAACCAACAAAGATTTTTCGATTCGATTTTGCACACCCCTAGTTGTACAGACCATTGTAAAGAAACCATTCTGATTGATTTTGAGCCTATGCATGTAGTCAAACATTTAACGCGTGTCAATGAGAAAACTTGGTTGCAAACACCAATTATAAAATATCATGTCTAATTAAGTTTGTCAATTATTTTAAATACCTATCTCCTCTTCTCTTTAAAAGCCTATTTTTCCCAAACTTCACTGATATAGTCATTGGAGCTTTGAAAAAAATACTCACTCTCTTCTCAATAAAATCAACCTTAAAAGATAAGATGTTTCATTTATGTTCTAGTTTCTTTCTACTTTTCAGCCTTTGAGGCTTTATTTTATCTTAATATGCTTAAAATTTTTGAAATCAAGTTATATTTTGTGATTAGATTTTGAGAAAAATATTCTTATAATGTCAAATGCAATCTTAAATCGTATTTGTTATGATGAGAATGATCGATCGCATATTGCATGTGAAAATACGATACAAACATGAAGACTTACTTTCAGTGCAAACGTCATGGTCAGAGGACAATCCGGCTAGAAAATTTTGTTCTTGTCTACGCTATCATGTATGTTCTATTCATGTCTTTTTTTTTTCTTGTTTCAATTAAATTGGTTTGTTTATGGTCTATTTTAGGAGAAATCAAGCAAATATTTTAGACGAGGGGATTCAAAAGATACTGATTTACGATTCACATCAATTATTTCAAGATTGACAAAGAGAATCAAGGAATTGAAAGAAGCATTGTCATTTTATGAAAGTAAGGGGAAAATGGGTGATGGAGAAGAAGAAGGAGAGTAAATATTGTAACTGAAAGCTCGTTGTCATGATTGTTCATGGTGTTTTTACTATTTTTAAGCATTACCAAAAATGTGAAGGATCACAAATGTAGTTGTGTGCAACTGAAATTGCCATAATTGTTTTCTTATTCTACTTTACATCTTTAGTTTGGTTGTTGGTTTTGTTGCTTTCTCTTTATCGAAATAGTAATGGCTTTAACAAGACGTAATTTTATTTGATTGTGTAAGGTGATATTAGCAACATGTTTTGTATCACTTTGTAGCCACTTTGTATTAGGCTTATGCAACCTGTTTAATCAACATACTGTGGTATTAGTGACTAGTTGAGAGCATTCAAAAAAATTTATTCATAACAACACAACTATAAATACATATATTGAAAGTAACAAGACAACTATCATGAAACAAAATGAGGACTTCATTCCAACATAATCAATGTTTCAATTTGAACTACATCCAAAACTTGACCTAGTTTTATTTGGTACCTAACAAAATAGAGTTTAAAATCGAAATGTAACTAACTAAACAGAGATAACAAAATATTGTTTGATTTTAATAAAATAACAAGATTAAAAGGATATCAATAACAACACCAAAATATATAGATAATAATTGTTTGGGATAGTATCAACAACACCACAAAAACTACTAATCAATCACATCATAAAAATGTCCTACTTTCACGACACATGGTCTTCTTACATGTACTGATTTTGCTTTGATTACTGATTGCAGTTGTATACCTAGTTTGGATAACTTTTTCAGCCCTCGTCCTTTAAAGTTTTCTGTTGTTAATGGTTGACTTCCCATTCCACTTAAATCCTTGCCATGGTGTGTAGCTAATATCACCAGTTACTACATCAGTTCTCATGGTCACCCTAGTTTCAGTGCTAATGATTCTTTTACTTGGCAATTTAGGTTGTATATACAAATTACAGTGATTAAAAATACATAAAAATGAATAAGTTAAGCAAGAAAAATTATACTCACTACTTATATTAAAAGTGGTAAAGCAATCTTCAGCTTAGTATATTTCAATCATACCATTCCTAACCTTTTAAAAGTCTTTGTATATCCTCCACTGGTGTCCTCGTGCTATTGTCTTTGAGGAGGCATCCCCCTTCCTAGACCCCTTTCATTGTCAGAACTGATTTGATTTTCTTGAGTCATTCCTCTTCTTCTACTTATGTCTTTATTCACATGTCTCTTTCTCCGTCATTATCCCTTTCTCTAACTATTCCTCTTCTTTTACCATTTATCGAAGTCTGTTTATTGAGATTCAAAATATTAGAGCGTATCTATATTTTTTATAAATAAGTAGATAAATACACGTGTTTGTTCAAAAGTTTTATATGATTGACTTAAAACATTTGGAATACTAGAAACACTTGTAATACTAGAAACAGTTGGAACACTGCCCCTTTTCTCTACCTCTTTATTTGTCACTCTCAATATTTGTGGTGGCTTGATTATTTATATGTTAGTGCAAATGCTTAAAATATTTTGATAAGTGCAAACAAATAATATGTCTATGCTTGAGACGAAGTTGCAGCTTACTGACTTGAAACATTGCTCCTTGCTCTGCCTCTTTTTATACTAATAGACGCTCTAACCTGTGTTTGAAATCTTAATATGTGTACTTCAATAAATGTATATTAGATAATGACAAATAAAAATATCCATGCTTGAGAAAATATTTCAGTTGCTAGACTTGGATCAGGTTGATCTTTTGTAGGAAATCCTCTTTTATTGTCCTTGAGTACTACAGTTACTACAAGTCATAACAGCAACACAGTTTCTAAGTTTTTCATTTTTTCTTCTTTTATCTGACTCCTTTCTTCTACCTTTACTTAGTCTACCGATCAGTTTCTTCACCTTTGGTGTCTTCACAATTGAATTATTTGATGTTGGCCATATTTTCATATTGTTCATTAGATGAATAAAATGAGAATATGTGTTGAGGTAGGTATTCTTGAAATAGCAGCTAGCCACAAAATTAATGGGCTCATATTTCTTGTAATTAAGGGAAGCAATATCACGAGGACAAAGAATGCCCCTAAGCACCCAAGCTCTGCACCTACAATTTCTACTAATTATGTCCACAATATGTGTGAAACCTATGTATTCAATCTCCAAGTTTCTTTTCTCATTTCAAGACAAGTTGTACTGTATTGACTTGTCAATTTTTTCTTGGAGAATCTTCAGGGCCAGGAAAGAAATATCAGTGATTCAAGTGTTTGTAAACTGCCTCAACTTACCAATTTTTTTCATCATTTTCACCCTAATCTCCTCAAGCATTGTAATGATTGTTTGATAAAATTCTTTGCCAGATTATTGTCCATAATATCTCATTTTCTATGCTTTTCAAAGTACCTTTGCATCATGTCTTCAAGTTGTACCATTAAATATCATCCAAATCATTCTTTTCTAACAACTTTATTTCTTCAATATGCTTCTACAATTCTATTTCAAATGTGAATTTTACAATCCTCCAAAATCGTTTTCTTCTTTCTTTTTCTTTTCAGGTTTTACACCAATAAGCAAGAACATGTCTAGCACATTTTCTATATTCGACTAGTGGCAATAGCTCTTTAAAAATAATTTTCAGTTCATAAAAAGCAAGATAGCACATTAAACTGCAGAATTAAAGAAAAAAAAACACAGACTTATAAAGAATAGAGCCATACCTTTTGTATATCGGTAATAATGCTTACTTGACGCCCTTTTCTTAGATCAAGTTCATTCTTTAATTGTTCAAGGAACCATCCCTAGATAAACTGATTTTTAACCTCAACAATTGCCCAAGCAATAGGCAACATTAGGTTGTTTTCATCTCTGTAAATAGCCACCAATAACTATATATATATATATATATATAATACCCATCAATCAATCTCCTATCACTTCCCAAGAATGATTTCTTTAAAGCATGAAAACATACATAAAAATCTTCAAATATTAATTGTCCAGTTTCATCAGCTTCTCCAACCTTAACAACACAATTTTTACTTGGATTTCTCCTCAAATTATATTCTTGTAATAAATATTTTTATCATACTCACAATGTTATCACTCGTAATCTCTTGTAGTAATATAGTCCTAGATTTTCTCGTTGTTTTTCTACCAACATAAATATCCAGCTCCTTTCTAATGATAACCTATAATTGGATAATATTGATGTTTGGCTATTGAGTTATTTTATGTTTGTACTTACTGGTCAGAAATTTTGAGTTGCAAAGATAGTTAAAAGTTGATGTCAAACAAATATGAATAGGATTATATATTTCAACAATAAAATCTCCACTAGTTTTATTCTTACTTGCACACAACAATCAAGGACGAGTCTCATTGCAGCACCTTACTCTAACTCTGCCATACTCATACACATACTTTTTAATTTGAATCTTTTCTTGAATTGCATATCTGGTCACTGCTAGCCTATTCCCTTACACTTGTAAAAATTAATCCTTAGTCCTAAATAATTTTTTCACAAGTTTCATAAAGAAACAACTCTATTTTATTTTTTCTTTATTCTCATAGGTTTATGCATTACTTGATCAATCTCTTCACTACCTCCCCAACCTGTTTTATCTATTTCAAATTTAGGAACTTCATCACTTAGATAATAAGGTTCATCACCTCCTAGTTTACCAACTAAGCTATCCTTAATATCAATATTTGTCTTGTCATACCCTATGTCTGGACCTTTTTTATCAATATGAATTTGTTTAGAAATTGAACCTCTACTTCTCCTTTATGAACTATTGAAATGCCTTTTGCTTACCCTTATATCAACATACTTTTGATAGACATCCGTGTCAACCTCGCTTTCTTCACCGGTATCCTCTTTAGATTCTAAATCATTTTTTAAATCATCATTACTTGAATCCTCATCTATTGTAGGATCAAGAGGGTTGAAAGGCACAGTAGAATGAGAGAGTTGATCAGGAAGATTGGAAGTTTCAACACAAGGATTGAAAGGAAAAGAAGGAGAAAGAGGCTGAATTAGGGTCAGAAGCATCAACCTTATTAAGAGGGTTTAAAGATTCCTCACCTACCCCGATGTCCCTACACTGGAGACACTCCAATTTAAGTGAAGCTTGATAAGGTTCATTGGCTCCATGAGAAACATGCACCTCATGTACATTCCGGTTTTATAACTTACTCACAATGTCATAAATAACCTTGTCACATTTAGTTTCTATCAAATATTCATCCCACTTGACCAAAAAGTCACACTCTATTGTATATCCTATATATTTTATGTAGTCTCTCAACTTATAGTAAGACATCATATCAACATCTCTATCTAGGAACTCAATCACACTCCCACCAATATAATCACGTGGGGGATCAAATACAATTTCCCCCCATAATACCAGTTATCAAAACAAAATACATAGAAAGACTTCTGAAAAAGTATGTAACAAACACATTTCAACCACATAAAATCATTAAACAAAATTCTAAATTTCAACAGTCTTAACATATAAGAAAAAAAGTCCAATAGTCCTATATAATCATTAAAAAAAGACACAAAATCAGTAAATACATATGTTAATATTCACAAAATCAATAAACAAAATTCAAAGCGCCAACAATTCTAACATTATACGAACAAAATCATAATAGTCAAATATAATCACATATTTTTTACAGTTATTTCTTACATATGAGTTTTTTGTAAATCCTAGTTGTAACAAGTATATATACACGTATGTAGATAGCACAACATAAAACTACAAAATCCTAACAGTAGCAAGTACCAAATAAATAGCATAACTTAACAAAATAAATAGATAGTAACACATTTTTCACTATAATAAGCACTGCATTTGCAGGTTTTCTCCAAATGTTCACAAATACATGAAAAAATACAATCTTGAACAAAAATTTGAAACATAAAAAATTCTAACCTAGTAACCATCAACTCTTTGTTTAATCAGATTTTTTCCTAAGAAATCGACCAACAAAGTTAGCAAATTACCTACACTATACTGTTAAGCATCAATCGAGAAAGAAAAGAGAGAGAAAACTAAGAGAGTAAAGTGAGTGAAATTGATACGACCCAAATTGGAGCCTTATCATAATGGACAATCCCAAGTCAAACTAGGACCGGAGACCACCCCCAATACCCAATCAAACCAATCAACATATACCCAAAGTCGGATGGATTTCAAATATATAACAAAATAATATAATGCACGATCTAAGACTTTGGGATAGGTTCATAACCATAACCAACCCAAGAAAGTTCAACCACCCAATATCCAACCAATAACCAAGGTAAAACCATAAATCAAAACTAAGACAATAATTAAATATGTGTGTGTGTGTGTATATATATATATATAACATAATCAATCTATACCCAAATTCACAGTTGTCCATACAAAGCCTGTACACCAAATCAAAGAGTATCTAGTCGGGACATGCCTCCGACCATAGCCAAAACTAAGTCTATGAAAAGATGAATATATGTAAAGTAATCTATGACATGAAATGGACGCCTTCCGAATTATGAAAGGTCACCACTTCAATCTAACACCAACTATCCTCGAATCTGATTAATGAGCAAGAGGAGTAGTATGGCCGGTCCCTACATCACGTAGGGATACAGCCGCCCAAAGACGGATTAGCGGGCGAACGCTAGCATGCACTCAGGATAAGGATAACATAATGCCAACCTTTAAAACCAAGTAAACCAATCATATGCAAACAAATCATACATATATATATAACCATATCGGGAAAGAGAGACGAGTTTAGCATGTCTTTAAAATCATCAACCTGGGTATGTGAAGCTTAACCGTCCTATAACTACTCACGGGCTATATGGGTCCAGTGTAGCCCCCTGAGCGGGCCCCGATACATGTAGTCGCATGAACCGGAGATGCCATAGGAGTAGAAGATTACCAAGTACCCTTCACTCTCCATGATACATATGTACAAATGTACTTAGGGAATTCCATGTACCTCAGAAGTATCAGATATAAGGTCGTCATGACCTATACTCATGTCGGCAAACATGAGTTTTCAGTGTTCGTTCCTTGGACTCTCACCTTCATGGTTAGCTATCACACCCCGCCATTATTTTCCAATTAAAACCATCCAACCAAACAATTATTCCATTTATTTTCAATCAAGGATATTATAAGTGGTATCGTCATACCGACTATAGCTTGTAAGAAATGTCCTTAGCCAACCTTAGGGGATTTTCATGTACCCCATTGGTTATATTAGTTAGTTTACTTGGGGGATTCCCATGAACCGTGCAAGTACATCATTATTAAGCTTACTTGGGGAATTTATGTGTATCCCACAAGTATTTCATTATCAAGTTTTGTTGGGGGATTCCCTTTAACCCCACAAGACATTCAACATTCAAATCAATTCCATCATTTCATTCCAAGACTCTTAAGTACCCAACACAACTATTGGCATATCTACCAATCACAACATTCAAACCTACCGCCTATAAACTCGTAGTATGATCTATCCTTCCAAAGATCTAGCACCCCTATAACTTTCAAAAAGGTTTTCACCACCCATCCCTTTCCTATCCATTTCTCATGACAACAACCTTAACTCACCTTTCAAAACCTTAACTCTAGTAGTCACCCAGTCTCTCCCCCACTTAGGGACTTCTATATTTCTTATTTTCAAAACATCACCATAATTTCCAAGCCACTACTACCCTAATTATAATAAGGGTCATTAAGGAACCAAATCATAAGAATTATCCATGCCACCCTAGGTAAGACCCCCCGAAATAAGACACGACATCATAGACACTAAGTACTTCATAGCAACCACCTAGACCATAGTGACAAAACATCCTGACATAACCATACCATAAAAGGAGTCCTTAGGAATGGACACCGAAAGAAACCCAACTGCATATACCATAGGTGATGTAATATAAAGTCAAGACTCATATCCATGGAACAAGGAGAATGTAAAATACAAACCTTAGGCATAAGCACTATAACAATATATACAGCACTAGTAGAGTACCCCTTTTAACCAAGATAGGAGAGAGAATCATTAGATCAAGAGCAAAAGGTACCCCGACCTTTCCTTGAAGTCCACCGCTAAAAGAAAAATTTAAGATTAACCCTCGACCTTTATCCAATGACACCTATAACCTTAACACTATGCTCTAATGGGTCTCATCAAGGATGTACACTAGGGATACTTGGTTTTCCTATACCCAAAACCTTATTCATCCATATGCTACCTAGAACCCAGTATAGTCATATAAACTCCATGATCTAACCCATTCAATGACTATACCCACAATTTATATCTATTTGCTCAACCTGAACCTTTGGCCTATATGTAATACCTCGTACTTCTACCTAGCTTAAATTCGTCCCGAATATGTTAAAAACATATATCAAAGATGAATACACCTTTATACATATGGTATTTTCAAGATTTTCACTTTTTATCATGTATAAAATTGAATAAGCTTTCCATCGATACTAAATTTGCCTAAATCCGACACCCGGGCGAAGAGTTAGAGCCTTTTTAGTGAGACAGTGTATCACCTGAGCCATCAACGCGTCGCGAAGCAGGCAAAAATGGAAATCGTCAAAATTCATTGAGCCTCCGCGATTATGGCACATTGCACCAGGGCTCAAATTCAGAATTGTTCTTTTTCCAGTGTCTCAGCGCGATGTCTCTGCGTCGCGCCAAACTTCTAGCTTCCATCCAGTATTGCAACGCGATTTCACCGCGTCGCACCATCAGCCCAGTTCCCAGTGGGCAATTTCCAGTGACACGGTGCGATAGCGCCGCGTTGTACCATCCTGCCAAATCGGGAAATTTTGACAAAAAATTGAAAATGCATCCAGGGTTAAATGGGTCATTTCCCATGATTTTAGTTCAGCCTTAAACACGAAATTTAACCCTACATGACGTAAGAATATCATTATTCACTCTATTTTTCCCAAATTGAGTTTCTCTCTCTCAAGCCAAGGAACCTTAGCTCTTAAATTCAAGGGCCAAATCAAAAGAACTCTCCATTAGTCCTTCAAAATTCTTTAACTCTGGTATGTATAGTGTTCATTCATGGAATCCTTTCATCCATGAATCCCAAGAATCTCTTTTCAAAGTTCAAGTATATGGATGTTTATGAATTTCATATTGGGTTTGCTTTTGTTCATGCTGATAATGACCAATTGAATTCTAATCCACGCTTGGTGATAAATTTTATGTGAAATTAATTATTATAGGTGTAGATTCATGTGAACCCATGATTAAACCTTTGAATGGTGAAATTAGAACTGAATCATGATGTTTACTTATTGCGAAATATTGTCTGCATATACTATGCTCACTATGTGTTTGATTAAATGCCTATGGGAAGGAAAAGTGTCTTACTAGTATGATAATATGAAATCCCCATTCATATACAAGTTCATGCATGTCAAGTGTTTGATGAAATGTCTTAGTCAATGGATTATGGATATGTGTGTAGCCATTGTTGTGATTTAGAATTTATGCCATGAATTACTATTATGCTATCGAGTCCTGGGGGTATCTAATACCCAACAATTTAGCTGTGTGCCTAGAGCCTGTGTCATGTTTTCATGATATCCTCAGGCAAGCCATGTTCAGTAGAATTCAGTTAGTCATGTGACTCAGGAAAACTCAGTAATCCCAGAAAGCTCAGTACTTTAGTAGTCTCAGCGGTATTTCGTCAGTCAACAAAACTCAATGAACTCAGTCTAGTTCAGTTCAGTTAATCATGTTCAGTGTTTATTCAGATGGGAGTAGGATTTAGCACCGAGTGAACATAAGGTTGAGGACACACACTAACAGTTGAGGGTGTGATCCTTACAAGCAATCCTTGCGTTCCAGAACTATGTAGCCAGCATAGGTTGAGACGTTAAAATTAATAGATGAGGGTTGATGAGGTGGATAAACACTACCAGATGAGGGTCCCACCGTTCTCTTTTGGGGACACTGTCAAATGAGGGTCACCCACAGCTTATCTTTACCATTGGTGCGGTATTGATACCCTTCCAATTGGGGTTACAGATTGGACTCCAACTTAGCTATATTGCTTTATTTGGGGCATATCGATTAGATGACTACTTCCCACAATTACAGTTTCAGACTCAGTCTCAGTAATAGAACTCAGATAGTTCTTCAGAATTTCAGGACTGTCAGATACAGTCAACTCAAAACAGTGCGAAACTCAGTTAGTTCTATCAGAACCTAGACTGTCAGATACAGTCATTTTGTATCAGTTATATCAGTTATCAGTGACTCATGTTATCAGTAATCAGACTCAGTAGTCAGTACCATCACGAATTCAGTCTCAGTCACTTATTTATGCATGTATTCTCACGTTCATGTTATTCAGTCAGTTGGCAGTGTTCATGCATTTGAACCCTTTGTATCCAGCCTACCTCACTTGCATACCAGTACATTCAAACGTACTGACGCATTTGCGCTATGGTGTTTTATACCATATGTTCAGAAGCATGAGCTCCAGAGCATCAGTAGCATTCCAGTTTCAACAGTCAAAGTTAGCAGTGAGTCCTCATCCTTCGAGGACATGATCATTACTTTATTTCTTCATTACTTAGTTTATTTCAGTATTTAGAGTTAGTTGGGGACATGTCCCATCAACTCCTTATTCAGACAGTTAGAGGTTTTTCAGACTATCATGTTCAGACAGTTTATTTCAGTTGTTTTGGGTATTTCATACCCCATCCAGAGGTTATGTTATATCAGTTATGTTACAGTTTTGAACCTTATGGCCTTTCAGCCTTTATTTTCGTATCTATACAGTATATTATGCCATGTTCAGGTACAGATATCAGTCATGGGTTAGCTTGTGGCCCTTCGGGGTCATGAGCACCGTGTAGCATTTCGGGTACCAGATTCGGGGCGTTACACTATAAGTCACAACTTTTCCACTATTGTATTCCCCAAGTCATCAACCTTACCCTTTCCGCACACCTCATCCAACACACCAATTTACCTTCACAATTCTCGCATTGTTATCCCCGAGCTAACATACTCTCTTTACCAAGATCTAAGGTTCACACTTAGCGTCTATCAGTCACCAGGTACTACCACCAAAGCACCTCATAGAGAATATACATATTTGGTCCACCACATAAGGAGGACACCTCTAAAATTTCTTATTCACCCACCGACAACCTATTCATTCCCAGGGAATCTATTCTCCTTATACATGCAAGAATAAAAACACTCCACGGAGAATACTAGGACAGATGAAACTTTCATCTAAGAGACCCCTTAGTCTCGCTTAAGCTACTTTAACCCAACCAGAACCATTCTATAAGGAAAGGATAGAAATTGGACAAGTGTCCAAAACAAGACCAATCCCAAATTCAACCTCCCGAATGGAAAGACACCACAAAGGTCATCAGAAAGAACCCCAAGAAATTCATGCATCACCAAAACTGAATGCAAGGAAAGACATTTCGAATTAGAACCTTTAACCCAGACCAAATAATAGAGACACCTCTTGAAAACCAATCTCCGAGTTCTAAGATATAATGTAACATTTCCCTTAATAGTTAGGGAACGAAACCATCATCCCATTCCATAACCGACTTACCATGAAGCCTAATGACAACCTTATAGATTCGATAATCTAATAATGCATATCACGAGTATAATCAATCCATCCCCCGAATGACATCGAAATCCACCGTATCCGAGTCAAACTAATCCACTAAGACCAACAGATACCACACACCCCCATAGACTCTTTTAGAAATTGCAGAGTCACCTATCGGGATAGAAATAGAAAGAAAAAATTGAAATAACCATGAGACCAAAACCAAAATACACAACCACAAATAGGGTTACAAAAAGAGAGGGGACCCAAACTAAGCAAACTATACACATATCACGAAAAAAAAGTTTTAACATACCTGTGTCAGCATTAGAAGATATCTCAACTCCCGGGGGATAGTGAAGTCATTGAGACGATCTCGACCAATGTTGGAGCTAAAAGCAACACCCCTTGGTACGAGAGCTAGAGAAGTGGCCGGTGTCCTATTTGCCCAAGCGACAATCATTATGGGACACTCCCATTGCATATGACCCAATTAACCACAATTAAAACAACGATTCCTCCCTTCCTCGCAGCAACCACGATGCAACCAACCACAAAATCTACAAGGAGGATAGGATGGTACGGATTGGGCACCAATGGCCGGAGATTGGGTACCATGTTCCCTAGAAGTATTATCACTCTGAAAATATCCATCTCTCAATGGATTTGGGTAGGGACAACTAACCATAGAAGAGGAGTTAGGACCCACCCAACTCTTCATCTTGACCACTTAACACCATAATATTAGTCTTCTCTTTGTCTAGAAAACCGATACCTCTCACCCTACCTATTTCCAGACCTTGCCTTATTCTCCTTCGTACCAATAGGACTGAACTGGTGAGACAGAGTTGTCACTATCTAGGTCAATGGATTAATAGAATGACGAAACTCGACATTGGTAACCGTGAATGAGTCCCATTTTTCGAAATAGGCTTAGTGGAGACCGGTGGGACTCCACAAGAAAAACCAAAAATTATAAATCGTGATGGGGTTTGTGCCCCATGAGTTGGACTATATTTATCCATGTCATCCTCGAGTGAGACGGGTGAATTTCCACGATCTTTTGATCGTTGAGAGGACATAATCTAAAAAATAAACCAAAAGAAAATTTAGGGAAGAGCTTAAGACCTTAGACTCCATAGCCCAAAAGTAGAACAACAAGAAAGCAGAACATTCCTAAATGTCTTATAGCCTCCTGATTATAAGTGTGGTACAAAACATACCCATAAGCAAGACTCTACTCGACACGGCTTTGTGGACACCCCATGAAACTCAAACCTAACTCTGATACCAACTTGACACGACCCGAGCCAGGGCATTATCGTAATGGGCAATCCCAAGTCCAACCAGTACCGGAGACCACCCTCGATACCCAACCAAACCAACCAACATATACCCAGAGTTGGATAAATCCCAAACATATAACAAAGTAATGTAATGCACGTTCCAAGACTTTGGGATAGGTCCATAACCAACCCAAGGAAGTCCAACCACCCAATATCCAACCAATAACTAAGACAAAACCATAAACAAAAACCAAGACAATAATTCAATGTGTGTATATATATAGATAACATAATCAATCCATACCCAAATCCACAGTTGTCCTTAGAAAGCCTCTAAACCAACACCAAAGAGTATCTAGTCGGGACATGCCCCCGACCATAGCCAAAAACCAAATCTATGAAAAAATAAATATATGTAAAGTAATCATGAAATGAAATAGATGTCTTCCAAACTATGGAAGCTCACTAGTTCAATCTAACATCGATTGTCCCCGAATTAGATCAATGAGCAGGAGGAGGAGTATGGCTGATCCCTACGTTGGTTGGGATACAGTCGCTAAGAGATGGGTTAGCGGGTGAATGTTATCATGCACTCAGGATAAGAATAAAATAATTTCAACCTTTAAAACCAAGTAAACCAATCATATGCATACAAACCATACATATATATATAACCATGTCAAAAAAGGGAATCGGGTTTAACATGTCTTTCAAACCATTAACCTAGGTATGTGAAGATTAACCATCCTAGAACCACCCACGGGCTATATGGGTCCAGTGTAACCTGCTGAATGGGCCCCGATGCATGTAGCAGCACAAACCGGAGATACCAGGAGATACCAGGAGATACCATAGGAGCAGGGGATTCCCAAGTACCCTTCGTTCTCCGTGATACATATGTACAAATATACTTAGGGGATTCCTGTGTACCCCAGAAGTATTATATATGAGGTCGTCATGACCTATCCTCATGTCGGCAAATATGAATTTTCAGTGTTCGTCCCTTGGACTCTCACCTTCATGGTTAGCTATCACACCCCGCCATTATTGCACAACTAAAACCATTATCATCCAACCAAACCATTATTTCATTTACTTTCAATCAAGGCTATTACAAGTGGTATCGTCATACCAACTATAGCTTGAAAGCAATGTCTTTAGCCAACCTTAGAGGATTTCCATGTACCCCATTAGTAACATTATTTAGTTTACTTGGGAGATTCCCATGTACCCCGCAAGTACATCATTATTAAGCTTACTTGAGGGATTCTTGTGTACCCCACAAGTATTTTATTATTAAGCTTTGCTTGGGGGATTTCCTTGTACCCCACAAGACATTCAACATTCAAACCAATTTCATCATTTCATTCACTTGATGGATTCCCGAGTAACCCGCAGGGTTTTCATTCAAATCAATTTCATGGACATCAAGGCTTTACCATTTAACCACGCCAAACCATTTATACCATTTAAAACCATTCCAAAACCTTTAAATCGTTTATACCATTAAAATCATGCAAAACCATCCAAATCCTTTTAGGATTCCATTACCAAATCATACCATGCAATAGTTCCAATGAAAGTTCAATAATAGAGTAAAAACATTCTCTTAGGCATTTATCAAATATGTTGAGGGCATACTTTTACCAAAACCAAAACCTAAGCATAAACCATCACAATAAGGGTTACCCATGATTCATTTGTTAAACCACAACCAACAAGCACCCACATGTGCAAACCATCACCAAAAATATGTGAAAACACAATTTAAACCAACATTCAATAATAGGCATCAAAACTCTCAATATATGTTTTCAAAACCACCATTGATGATTCATAAGTCATTGTTTAAAACACATTAAATCATGCCTTTAGTTAGAACTAACAATGAGGGAAGGAGTACATGCCTTATACAAGAAGATTTTGGAGAGAAACTTGACTCTTGAGCCCTTTGAAGAACACTTGTAGAAACCCTAGACTTTAATCTTCAAGAGTGAGTTTGAGAGAGTATTTTTAAGTGTTTCTATTCTTCAAAATGTGTTATGAGAAGCCGCCAACGGTTATATAACATAGGGACATAAGCGTTTGATGTGGAAATGGCTGGACTACCCTCAACTTAAATGCTGAAAACCAAGTCCCAGAAGGGTACGACCCAACCCCCTAAGTCGTGCCCTAGGATATGAGTGGTACTCTAACTCGTACTCTACACCTCACCATGGTCCCCTATACTGACCAACATAGGACCACCTAGGTATAAGTTATACCTTGGGGTCCGAGAAGTACCCACAAACCGTATCTTGGACAGATTCAACTAGGCAAGCCAATAAGCATCATACGACTTGGCATCATACACCTCGTATCCTACCATACGACTAGTATGATGTTGAGTCGTACCTTGGCCAGAATCCCAACCAAAACCCACTGCCTAACATACGAGAGAGGCACCTCAAGTCATATCGTAGGGTACGATTGGTACCCATGAGTCATACCATGGACAGAATGTCCGAAACTCATGAATTTTTGCAAGGGTCAAGGTTTAGGGTGTTTCAGAAATTGAAAAGAAAGAAAAGAAAAAGAGAAAAATATCTGATTAAGTGGTAAGTGAAAGGTCGGGTTGGGTTAAATCCGTCCTTGACCCATGATTTAATTTAATTATTTAATTAAAAAAAAAAGTGAGGAACACACGCCTATTTTTAGACCAAGGTTGATGACAAAATCGATCAAAATGATCAATTTATAATGGTCTATACACCTTTTGTGGGGTAATAGATCGTCCGCAAAGTTAAAATGTCTTCTGGAAAATTCGGAACAATTTTAGTAATGACTTTATATCTTTTCACTTTTTTTAAAACACTCCTTTCAGGTGTCTGTACCACATAACTTGAGTCCAGTTTATAATCGATTTGAGTCTTTCAATTATGTTACAAATCTCATTTCAACATCCTTCTATGTTGATCTTTGGAGAAGTAGTAGCCATAGAGGCTTTGATATTCCAAAATATTTGATGCTCCATTTTGTGCTTGTTCATTTTCTTGCTTTTTCCAAATTTACACGAGGTCCATGCTCTCCATATCTCCCATAAAAATAACTGAAAAATCATTTTGGCCACAAAAAAAATTGACCCAAATTTGGCCACAATAGAAAAAAGACATACTCACACTGTAAACTAGTTATTTTTTTGACATTTTTACTCCTTTCATCTTAAATCTAAAATTCTACTGATTACTTTATTTATTACCATTTCCCAATACATTAAAAACTATCCCAATACATGAACAAATTACCATGCTTTGTAATTATACTGGAGGCCTTAATTTTCTCACAACATCACTCCTAGAGGATGATCGTGACATAGGTGCATTTTAGGAGTTTTTTCGCTTGTTTGCTGTTTAGGAGTTTTGTTGCTTGTTTGTGTTGATTATAGTGAAATTCACATTACTTATCAAAAATTAAAGATTTTCAATACGATGATTATTGAACACATACATACATAATAAATTAATTAAAATGCTCGAAAAGAATGATTGAACTTATATTATCAGGAGGAGATAAAGAAATAGTCTAGTATAAAATAACAACATACAATTAATTATATTTTCGTGTGGCAAAAATTAATTTAAATTTAACTTTATATTATGTATTAAATTTATTTAATTATGTATTTTTATTATATATATTTTATTTTATTAATCTTCAATTTAAAATTTTATGATAATGAAATTGTCATCATCACATTAATTCTCCTCTTTTGCTCTATATTCTCCTATATAATAAGTGGTAGTGGAGCTGCTCAAGCAGATTCCACTCCGTCGTCATGTCTGCTCCGTCATTTCACCTGTTTACTTCGTGATTTTATTATATCACCCTTAATTAATTATTATATATTATTTATGTATTAAAAAAATTAAAATATTTAATTAAAAAATAAAATAGACATTTATGACATATCTAATTTAGCTGCATCAATCATAATTTTACTATATCACTCCTAATTAATTATTATAAGTCATCTAAGTATTAAGAAATTAATAATATTTAATGTTAAATCAACTAGATATCTTATAAGAGGCCCACTTAATTTTTTGGCTAAATACATATACAGACCCCTTAACTATTCGACTTTTCCCGCATAGACACCTCAACTAAGCCATGTACCTATTGAATCCTTTACTCCTTCACAAAATATGTCAATTGAGTCCAATCTCTGACGTGGCGCTGACATGGCGTGGCATGTATAATGCACTCTCCCAAGGGAGAGTGAGAAACCATAATTAATTTAAAATAATTAAACATAAAAATTTCAACCAATAAAAAAAATACATTAAAAGAATTTTTTTTAAAAAAAGAAAAAATAACCATTATCTTCTTCTCCATATCTTCTCTCCATCAATGACTTCTTTAAAAATCATTCACTTATAAATTAAGTGAGAAACCACAATTAATCAACATAATTAAACATAAAAAACCATCAACCAATAAAAAACACATTATAAAGAAATTAAAAAAAAATAAAAAATAGCCATCATCTTCTTCCCCATATCTTCTTCTCCATTAATGATTTCTTTAAAAATCAATCATATATAAATTGAGTGAGAAATCATAATTAATGGCTTCTCCGTGTCTTCTTCTCCATTAATGACGTTTTTAAAAAACACATTGAAGAAATTTAAAAAAAAAATACAAAATACAATTTTTTTTTTTTACTTTCTGTGTTCAATCCGCAAAGGGGGCTGGGGGGAGGGGGGGTTGTTCAATCGATGAAGAGAGAGGTGGTGTTTGGAAGAGAAGGGATACGGGGGTGGAGAAGGGGGCTGGGGGGGGGGGATTTATTAGTTTATTTATTTTTAATTTAAATTTAATTTTATTAAAAAATTATTTTTATAATTATTTTAAATTAAAATGCCACGTGTCGTTATTTAATTCGTTACTTCGCCACATCATCAGCGTGTGTATTACACGCATTTTATATTTTTTGCCACGTCAGAAAATTGGGCTCAATTGAAACCATTTGTGAAGGAGTAAAGGGTTCAATAGGTACCTGACTTAATTGAGGTGCCTATACGGGAAAAGTGAAATAGTTCTGGGGTCTGTATATGTATTCTGTCTAATTTTTTTTAGCAGCTCCACGCCGTCATCATGTCTGCTCCGTCATTTCACCTGCTTGCTCCATGATTTTACTATATCACTCTTAAGTAATTATTATATGTCACTTATGTATTAAAAAAAACTTAAAATATTTAATCAAAAATAAAATAGATATTTATGACATATCTGCTTTAGCTGCATCAATCGTAATTTTACTATATCACTCCTAATTAATTATTATAAGTCATCTAGGTATTAAAAAATTAATAATATTTAATGTTAAACTAACTTGACGTCTTATATGAGGCTCACTTAATTTTTCTACACAAGTACTTATATAGTAATTTTGCTATATAACTTCTAATTAATTATTACAAGTCATTTAAGACATGTCTACTTTGTTGTTTCAATCATGAATTTATTATATCACCGCTAATTAATTATTATGACCATCTAAGCATTGAGTCGCTTAAATTGAAATATAGGAAAAAATATTATAAATCACAATGATTAAAATTATTTTAAAAAAATATAATATACTATCAACGCCACAAAAGTTTGGACAAAGAGAGTAACTTATATTATTTAAAAATTATATTATTTAAAAATTATATAAAGAGTATTATAAATATAATAATATATGACTAACTAAGAATTTACCAATCAAACAAATAAAAGTTTTAATTAAATGATAAAATTATACATAATGTAGAATTTTCAAGAATTAATATTGGGTCCGTGCGTAGCACGGCTTTGCCTAGTATATAAATAGGCAAATATTGATATAGATAGTAAAATTTATTAATATCTAAATAACTCTTTTTTTTTTTTTGCTGAAATAGAATCCATAATTTAGTATTACACGAAATAAACAATTATTCAATATTTTTTTTAAAAAAATAACGATGATTTTGTTTATGATTTCAATTATTCGATTTTATTTATTACATAATTTTTCTCATGATAATTCAAATGATTTTTTTTTCATTTAAAACCTCTTCTATCTATATTTATTAAAAAATTCTTAGTTGAACTATATAAAACTCGTAATATTTTAAACTTCAATATAATTAAAATGTTACTTTATGTTAATCTTACACTTTAATTATATATAAATGATAAGAAAATACATAAAAGAAAAAATAAAAATATTTAAGAGTTTTAAAAATAAAACTTTGCATATTTGAATACTTTTTAAAATATAAATTAAAAATATTTTAATAATAACACAAAAAAACTTAAAACGCTTTAGGCGTGGTAGACACTGACAAGTCATAAAAATCATATAGTTCATAAGTGTCGACTCTAGTTATTAACAATCCAAGAGAGTCATATGTTGATGTTGTAGTGTTTTGCCACTATGTTACACCAATTTGATGATGTGGGAACCATTACTTATACTCTCTCCGTTCGCTTTTACTTGTCATTTCGTAGCAATGAATTTCTATTTTTACTTGTTATTTTTGACATATCAAGAAAGGATAACTTTTGTTTTTCTATTTTACCCTTAACATTAATTAGTTTTTCTCCAAATTAATTTCTAGACACAACAGTAAACATTATTTAATAGGGGTGATATGGTAAAATAGTGTCTTTAATTATTTTTAATGATGTGCAAGTTAAAATATGACAAGTAGAAGCGAACGGTGGGAGTATTTGTTATTAATATATATGACCTCTAATTAAGGAATTTTATAAATTGTTAAAATTAATATTTGAATATGTTTCTTAAAAATATAATTTATAACTATTTTAATAATGATAGTAAAAACTCAAGATTCTTTATACATGATAGACATTGACACATTATATTTAAAAAATAAAATGAATACTTAAGTGATGGCTCTAGTTAACAACAACCTAAGTGAATACTAATGCATTAATGTTGTAGTCTTGCACCCCTATATTAAGACGATATGATAATTTGCGAATCTCTACTTGATTTATTATTAATATGACCTCTAATCAAGTAATTTTATTATTTATTATATTTAAATAAATTTAAACTATATATTTAAACAAGTTTTTAAATATAATTTGAAAATATTTCGACAAAGACCATCAAAACTTAAAGCACTTTAGATATGATATATATCAATACATTATAGAAATCATATTTATAAGTGTCGACCTTAATTAATTACACTGTATATTCCTATATTATGACTTCCTCTAATGTGGTTTCTCTCTAATACAGGGTAGGAGTAATGTCCTTTTTCAATATGGTTATTAACTTACAAAATAATTTTTTTTGGCCACAATGATCCAAATTTCATAATAATACTGTCACAGTATGAGTTGATCTCTTTATCGACATATATTAATTATTATGTTTTTACAAAAATTAAACTACATAATTTGAACAATTTTCTAAATGTAATTTGAAAATATTTTATAAAAATCAGATTGTTCATGAGTATCGACTCTAGTTAACAACAACCCAAGTTAGTCACACATTACAATTATAGTCTAGTGCTCATATGTTATGTTGATTTGGTCACTTGAGAATCATTACTTATTTTTGTTATTATTATCAACTCTAATTAATAATTTTATAAATTATTATGTTTAAATAAATATCTAAACATAATTTAAAAATATTATAGTAACAATAGTAAAAACTCCAAACACTTTAGACATCGTAGACATCGATATATTAAATAAATCAAAATAATCATATGATTCATAAGTGTCGATCATATTTTATAACAACCCAAGGGAGTCACCTATTAATGTTGACGTTTTACATATTTATTAATCATCATCTTTTAAAAAATAAATTAAATGTTTATTATGAACTCTAACTAATAATTTTTGAATTAAAATAGAATTATATTGTTGAATGAGGTTATAGACTCATATTTCCTTGTCTTTTGAATTATATTTAATTAAGTTACTTAAATATTTAAATATTTACACGCATAATTTTACTATGATAGAGACATGTCAAGTTATACTTATGCGAGGGTATCCTTTTACTGATAAAAAATAAGAGTAGATTCCACTTTCAAGCAGTTAATGATTAATGTGTGTAATATTTCTATACCATTTTTATTCCTCTTATGTCCTCTTTTTTAAAAAAAAAAAATATTATGAAATTGAACCAATATTTTTGATAAGTAATTAATTTCCATTTTTATTTTCATAAAATTTTAAAAAATAATTGAGGTATGAAAAATTGTGAAACTACATTAAGCATGTTGTAGGTGAAAATTAAAAGAATTAAAAAATTGAATAACTGAAATCAAAGATAGGTAAAATTTGTTTGTTATTACATTGATTCTATCACATAAAAAATAGTTTTCAATTTTTTAAAAATATAAACGTCATTTAATTTTAAAATATAATATATTTATGACATAAAAGTATTCTATCTTTAAAATTTAGTACACAAAAATTATTTTATTTATTTGCTTAAAAGGTGTTTACAAAATTTACTATTCAACTACATATATTGGTGCAGAAAATAATCAAATACATTTTATTCAATATTAATAATATTAAATTAAAATTATAAGCAAGTATAATATTGTATACCCCCGACAAGTTGTGTTAAGAAGTAAAACATTAGAGTTGTTTCTAATATCATCCTAAATCCATAATATATTAAAAGTGTGAAGTGTCTTACAAATATTCTTTGAATTTTTTGTCCTTCATTAAAAGTTTTTGCTTTAGACAAAATTGTCTTTTCACTATTTTTTTTAATATTTAAGAGTTGATCATCAGAATTAATGACAACTAATATTAGTTTAAGAATTCTAAATCAACTAAATTGGACTTTCAAAATATTTAAAAAATCTAGAAATAAAAATAAAAGCGTCAGAATAAGACAAATTTAAGAAGTACCAAATTTTTAAAATTTTTATGTACGCAATAAAAATATAATCAATGATTTTGTAAAGATTTGACTTTAAAAATAAGAAAGGATTTTAAATATAGAAAAAATAATAATCGTACCACAAATATGGTTCAAATTGATGCGTCTCTTTTACTCTTTGACAACAAGGGAAAAGGTACTGCGTGGGAAATATAAAAGTGATGATCTATCAATCATTTAAAACTTCTGGTGGTAAAATAGTTATGTGTTTATACTAAAATATATGTTTATATTTACATTATTATATTAAAGTATGAAGGATCTTTGAAAAATGATGATTTGAATTTTTTACACTTTATTAAAAATTTCGCAATAGATAAAACTATTTAATTTTAAATAAACACATATTACATGTTAGAGAAGGCTCTTCCTGCTCTCTAACATTTAACTCTCTCTCTAACGTTTCTCTTCCAACGCTCCATTTCAACGTTTCTTTGACGTGATTATCTGGCTCCGGCGAAGCTAACGCCGACGGCGTGACATCGCCGGCGACAGGTAAGGGTAATACTCTCTTTCTCTCTCTCTCTCTCTCTCCTCTTCTCTTTTTTTGGTCTTCTTTTATCTCCCCTTCTAGCTCTCTCCCAAACTCCCAACTGCCAGTCACTGGGACTCCGACGGCGGTGTGGGCCTTCAACGTTTCCTTCTTCGGTGAGTTTAGGAGAACCGTCTTAACGGTCGACGGTGGTGACAGCGACTATTCCAGAACTCAGAACAAATCTGTTCCGGCAATTCTTCGGGCGACCTTGCCTGACGACGGGAGTTCGGCGAACGACTTCTACGTAGCCCGGTGAATTCTAACCTTGAACTTTATTTTTATCGCAATATTTTCAATATCTTTTCATGCCTAGAATTTGTATGGATTAATCTGTCTATTTATTTTGGTGCCTAGTATCGATTGTTCTGTGAATTTTGGTGGTTTTCTGCGTCTTACGTGTGCCTGTTATTGATTGTGCTATTTTTTACCATTGGTGCTTGTGGTTCTTTGTTGAGTAGTTTTGTTGTGAGCTGGTTGTTTTGTCTATTGCATCTGTTGGTTTTGACTGTTTATTTACGTTTTGTGTTATGAGTGTGTCTTCTATAGTTATAGCTATTTTTTGCCTTCGTTGTGCTTTTTGTGAGTAGTGGCTTGGGTGACTCATGGTGGTATAGGGTCATGTCCTGGGGGGATGGGGGTGGGGTCGGGAGCTGGTGTTGGGTTAAGTCCGAGTTGTGGAGTGCGAGGTATTAAGGGAGGGGATAAGAATGTTGATAGGTTGAGGGTAGGGTCGTGGAATATAGGGACCCTGCAGGGAAAGTCGATAGAACTGGTTAAGATTCTTAGGAAGAAAAGGTTTAATATTGCGTGTGTTCAGGAGACCAAGTGAGTAGGTTTTAAGGCTCGGGATGTGGATGGGTACAAGTTGTGGTACTCAGGTAGTGAGAGGCGTAGGAATGACGTAGGTATCTTAGTGGACGAGGAGCTTAGGGAGCAGGTAGTAGAGGTTAAAAGGGTTAATAATAGGGTGATGACTATCAAGTTAGTATTTTTGGGGTTTACTTTGAATATCTGTAGTGCGTATGCGCCACAGGTGGGCCTGAGCGAGGTGGAGAAGAAATTTTTTTGGGAGGTTTTGGAAGAGGTGGTTAGAAGCGTGCCTAGTTTGGAGAAGATTTTCATATGAGGGGATTTTAATGGGCACATCGGGTCATTTTCATTAGGGTATGATGACGTGCATAGAGGCTTTGGGTTCGGGGTTAGGAATGATGAAGGAGCTGCTCTTTTAGATTTTGCGAGGGCCTTTGGGTTGGTGGTAGTGAATTCTAGCTTTCCGAAGAAAGAGGAGCATCTGGTTACTTTCCGTAGTAGTTTAGCCAGGACCCAGATTGACTTTTTGCTGCTTAGGAAAGGGGGATAAAACTTTGTGTAAGGATTGTAAGGTTATCCCGAGTGAGAATCTGGCGACCCAGCATAGACTCCTGGTGATGGACTTGGTTATCAAGAAGGGCAAGATGAGGCGGGGTGGGAAAGGTCGGCCTAGAGTTAGGTGGGATGCCTTGACTACGGTTAGTGCTTTGGAGATAGGGGCAAAGTTGAAGGGTTTGGGGGTTTGGGAGTGTAGTGGGGATGCGGATAGTATGTGGGATAGGGCTGAGGGTTATATCAAAGAGTATACTAGAGAGGTGTTGGGTGTCTCAATGGGCTGGTCTGGCAGGTATCGGGGGGATTAGTGGTGGAATGAAGATGTTAAGAAGAAGGTAGAGACGAAGAAGACGACTTATGCTAAGTTGGTTGAGAGTGAGGATGAAGAGGAGAAACGGGTAAGCAGGGAGAAGTACAAGTTAGCTAAAAAGGAGGCTAAGATAGCAGTTACGGCTGCTAAGACAACAGCCTTCGAGAGTTTTTATAAGGGGTTAGAAGAGAAAGACAGGGAGAAAAAGTTATTTAAGCTGGCCAAGGCTAGGGAGAGGAAGGGTAAGGATCTGGACCAAGTGAAGTGGTCTAAGGAGGAGGATGGCAGAGTATTGGTGGATGATGTCCTCATTAAGGAAAGATGGCAGTCTTATTTTTATAGGCTCTCGAATGAGGAGGGGGACATAGGTGTTATGTTAGGGGAGTTGGAGCACTCTGGGAAGCGTTGCAATTTTAGCTATTGTCGGCGTTTTAAGGTTAAGGAGGTAAGAGAGGCTATCCGTAAGATGGGAAGGGTAAGGGCGACAAGGCCCGATGAGATCCCGGTGGATTTTTGGAAGTTTTCTGGCGGGGCAGGGTTAAGGTGGCTGACCAACTTATTCAACAACATTTTCAAGTCCGCAAAGATGCCCGAGGCGTGGAGATGGAGTACGATGATTCCTTTATATAAGAACAAGGGTGACATTCAGAGTTGCAACAACTATCGGGGTATTAAGTTGTTGAGTCACATGATGAAGATTTGGGAGAGGGTGGTGGAGCGGAGGCTGAGAAAGATTGTGTCTATTTCTGAGAATCAATTTGGGTTTATGCCTGGTCTCTCCACGACTGAGGCAATTCACCTAGTGCGGAGACCGGCAGAGCATTATAGAGAGAGGAAGAGGGATTTGCACATGATGTTTATTGACTTGGAAAAGGCGTATGACAAGTTCCCTAGGGAAGTTCTTTGGAGATGCTTGGAGGCGAGGGGGGTCCTTGTGGCGTACATTCGAGCGGTTAAGGACATATATGAGGGGGCGAAGACTAGGGTGAAGACGGTGGGAGGAGATTCCAAGTATTTCCCAGTCTTGACAGGGTTACACCAGGGATCAACTCTTAACCCTTTTTTATACTCTTTGGTAATGGATGTGTTGACACGGAGTATACAAAGCGAGGAGCCTTGGTGTATGCTTTTTGTGGATGATGTAGTTTTGATTGATGAGTCCCGACAAAGTGTTACTGATAAGCTGGAGGTTTGGAGATAAACCCTGGAGTCTAAAGGTTTCCGGTTGAGTAGGACCAAGACAGAGTACTTGGAGTGTAAGTTTAATGACTCGAGGCAAGAGGACGAGGTGGTAGTGAAGTTGGATTCCCAAACGGTTTGTAAGAGGGATAGTTTTACATATCTTGGGTCGACGAATCAAGGGAATAGAGAGATAGATGAGGATGTCTCTCACCGTATTGGGGAAGGTTGGATAAAATGGAGGCTCGCTTCGAGAATTTTATGTGATAAAAAGGTGCCCCCCAAACTGAAGAGAAAATTCTATAAAGTTCCAGTCAGGCCGGCTATGTTATATGGAGCTGAGTGTTGGCCGGTAAGAATTCTCATATCCAAAAATTGAAGGTGGCTGAAATGAGAATGTTGCGTTGGATGTGTGGTTTTACTAGGGCTGACAGGATTAGGAATGAAATTATTCGGGAGAAGGTGGAAGTGGTGTCGGTGGAGGATAAAATGCGGGAAGTGAAGTTGAGATGGTTTGGCCATGTGATGAGGAGGGGCGCGGATGCCCCAGTTCGTAGGTGTGAGAGGTTGGCCTTGGATGGTTTCAAGCGGGATAGGGGTAGACCTAAAGAACTACTGGAGGGAAGTGATTAGACGTGACATGACGCAGTTACAGTTGACTGAGGACATGACCCTGGATAGGAAGGTATGGAGGAAAAATATTAGGATAGAGGGTTAAGGTGGGTGGATGAGTCATAGTTAGTAGGTAGGAGGGCTTGCGTGTCTTTTGTTTGGCAGTGTTGCATATTTTTGTGGATGGCGTATCTATGTTTCTTATCGTGTTCCATGCTTTTGATATTTTTATATACTGTCCTTTGTCTTGAGTCGGGGGTCTATCGGAAACAACCTCTCTACTTCGTTAGAGGTAGTGGTATGGTCTGCGTACACTCTACCCTCCCCAGACCCCACGATATGGGAATCTACTGGGTTTGTTGTTGTTGTTGTACATGTGCAAGACACGTGCGGTTACATTAGTGTAATTAATTTATTTGGACCTCTATTATATTTTTTATATGATTTAGCAAAATTCAGATAAAATTTACTTTTTAATTAACTTTATATCATCCATTTCCTTTCTTTTTATGTCTCAATATTTATGTCTTGTAATTTTATGTAATTGCTCATATTTTTATTTTTCATTTGCTTATTTTTTATTCATTTAGCAAAACTGATTAACTGCATTACTATTCTAATTTTTAAATAAAAATAAAATTACATTATTGAATGAGGTTATAGACTCATATTTTCTTGTCTTTTGAATTATATTTAATTAAGATACGTGAAAATTTATTGAATAATATGTATTAATTATTTTAAAAGTTAGTTATAAATATTAGACAATAATTTAATGTTTTGTTTGTAAAATTGAACAAACAAAATACTTGAGTATAATAATATTGTTTGAAAGGATAATTTTTCAAGGACCATATTTGCATTAGAATAAGGATAAATCTAAATAATAGCTTAAAAGGATATTTGAATAAATCAGCCCTTTGATATTTTACTTAGTATACAAAGTTGGAAAAATCTCTTGCGTTTAGAAAATTTTCAAATGACATATATTATGTCCATAATAATAAATAATAAATGTATCTTAAATTTATTAATTATTCTTGTATAAATCAATTTTAGTTGTTCGATAATTTTAGGGAATAGAAAAAAGTTACTATATTTATTAAAAATAATTGGAGGGAATTTATTTGAGAAAATATAGTAAAATCTAAAACAAGGCTATGAAAGTTTTTTCACAATTATGATCAAATTTGGGCCAAAAAATTATCCCAAAAATAACTATTGGCATAACTTGGAGGATCATTTGATGCACCATGTAGTCAGATTTAATGTATATCCCACCAATGTAAGTGCATTGTTCAATGCCCTATACAATTTTCATCTCATATTTATACAAATAACGATGACAACCTTGTGTAGTGGAACGTTCAATCATGTGCAATTAATTCTTTTTTATGGTGAAATCTGTTCTATTGTGGCAGTTCCCGATCTTTTATATAATGACTTCTTCTATGATAGTTTGATCAGCCAAAGTATGCACGTATAAAAAAGTAAAGATTTTTCATATAATTTAAAAAATCATTTATAATCAACCTCTGTTAAAATTTTCTAATAAATCTTCTTTTGTCATTAGACTTTTAGTCACCAATGCAATGATGCGTCTCCAACGACGCAAAGATCTAACGCAATGTACATGGATAATGTTGGTCCTCTTGAAAAGTACAAGTACAACTTTTATTTTTGGTGGGAAAGATGCATTATAATTAAAATTAAAGAAGGTTACACAAGTTCACGAGCCTAGTCTGGCTCAAGTACAAAAACATGGGAACTAAGTCCAGAGAGAATTACATTGGGTGAAACGTTTCTGTTGTAGCAAGTTCCTATCTTATCCATCCAAATTTCACGGGCTACAAAAGGTGGTGGTACTTCCAAAAACTCATGATTTGCAAAATGATTACTATTGGCTCCCTCTTTGACCAAAGCATCAGCAACTCTATTTTGCTCCCTATAGTTGTGATGAACTGGTGGCGCACCCAGCAATCGAATCAGGGACCTGCAAGCATGAAGAATTGGGTTATAAAGTAGATGGTCATGCTGTAACAGATCAATAATAAGTTGGGAGTCAGTGGCAATTTCAACAGGAAACCAATTATGCAATTTAACCAAAGAAAGGCCTTTGAGAAGGGCTAAAAGCTCCATATGAGTGTTAGTAGTGTGGTGGTAAAAAACCCCTACCCAGTTCCCACTAGAGTCCCGAACCACTCCCCCAATGCCCCCTTTCCCTGGGTTACCCTTGCAAGCCCCATCAGTGTTGAGTTTATAGTGAGAAATGGGAGGAGGGGTTCAGCATAAGGAGATAGATGGGGGGGGGGGGGGGGGTAGGAGCGTGGTAGTTGGACAAGTGAAGGAATTCAATGGCCTCAGAGTAGGCATCTCTAAAATTGGGTTGGCCATGAAGATGATTGAAGAGATTGTTATTCCTATTTTTCCAGATATGCCAAAGGCAAAAAGGCAAGAGAGTAGACTAAGGGAGAAGGTTGTCAAAGGTTGAATCTTGGAGAAGCTTCCAGGTGGTAAACCAATTGGAAGGGGAGAAAAATTAGGTAGCTAAATTGAGATTACCGTTATAGTTTTGGATCAGATTGGTCCACAAGTGGAGAGCATCATTACAGAAGAAGAAGAGATGGGGTATATCCTCACAAGGGTAGGAACATGCAAAAGAAGTGTCAATATGAATACCCCTATGAGCTAAAGTAGCTTTGGTGGGCAGACTGTGGTGCTGCAATAACCAGAGGAAGTGTTGAATCTTAGGGGGAATTTTAGACTGCCAAATCCAGTTCCAATAGGGAGGAGGAGGGTAACATTAGAAGCTTTCCTGCTAAGAAGAGCATAAGCACTTTTACAAGAAAAAAATCCTTTCCCATTCAAAAACCAGAGGGGAGAGTCCATGGTAATGGACAAGCTAGGCATGAAGGTATGAAGAATGGATTGTTGGATATCCAGGGGGACTTCAAAGAGGAGATCATTAAGGTTCCAAGTCCTCTGATGCCAAAACTGAGAAAACTGCAAATGAGAGGAATTAGAGAGGGGCCTCTGAATGAGCTGACTTAGAGGGGGGAGGTTTGAGATCCATCTATCAGTCTAGAAATTCACCTTGGTCCCATCATGTACAGCCCAGTAGGTACCTTCCTTACAAACCTCCCAGCTTTTGGAGATGTTTCTCCATACTCTAGAGGTGTAGGGAAGTTGTTCAGGGTTGGTGTGCCTGTACTTGTAGGTGAGAACCTTAACCCAAAGAGAGGAGGGACAAGAATGCAGCCTCCAAGCTAAGCTGCAGAGCAGAGTTTGATTCTTCAGGCTAGACTTATGCATCCCAAGACCACCCTCTCTTTTGGTTTAAGTGATGGTCTCCCAGTTAACCAGATGCATTTTCCTTTTCAAATATGTAGTGCCCCAGAGAAAATTCCTCTGAATCCTGTCAATCCTCTTATGCACAGTAAAGGGGAGAAGGTTTATTTGCATGACATGGTTATGGATCCCAGTAAGGGAGTCCTTGGAAAGTGTAGTCCTGCCAGCCATATTGAGGAATTTGGTTTTCCACCCAGCCATTTAAAGTGCATGTTATCTAGTAGAAAGTGGAAATCAGAAGATTTGGGAGTGGAGTGAAACATAGGGAACCCCAGGTATTTCCCAAAGGTAGAACTGACATTAATACCTAAGATATGAGAAATATCATGTTGAGTTGCAAGGGTTCAATTCTTAGAGAAGACTACTTTGGATTTCTAGGAATTGATCTTAAGTCCAGAGTGGGAGGTGAAATTTTGAAGGGTGGAGATAATTGCTTGGCAGTTGGCTCTATCAGCTCTGGCAAAAAGAGTCAGATCATCAGCAAAAAAGAGGTGGGAGATAGGGGGCTCTCATGTTCACAGTGATAGGAGTCCAATGGAGGATATCCACCTCATGACTAATTCTTCTAGACAATAATTCCATGCAAAGGATAAAGAGATAAGGGGACATAGGGTCACCTTGTCTGATACCCCTGGTAGGCTTGAAATTAGGGGTGGAGGAGCCATTAACCAGTAAAGACATGAAAGAAGTAGAGATGCAAGACATGATCAGTCTAGAAAGAAGAGGAGGGAAATTAAAGAAGGCCAGAGCTTGCCTAATAACAGACCACTCCAATCTATCAAAGGTTTTTTCAAGATCAATTTTAATGTGCATATGGCTATTGGTCCCAGAAACTTTATTGAAATGGGATAAGTACTCCTGGAGTATGATAGCATGATCAGCAACCCTTCTGGAAGGGATAAAGCTAGCTTGAGAGGGCCCTATGATCTACTGGAGGAAGGGTTTGATTCTATTGGCAATAATTTTGGTAACAATCTTGTATGGGTATTACATAGGCCAATAGGTCTAAAATTCTTCAGAGAAGAGGCATTCTTGCATTTAGGGATAAGACAGAGGTAAGTGGAATTAGCCCTCTCATCCATAGAACAAGTAGTAAAGGAAGTATTGCAGAAGTCCAAGAGAAGGGGGGGCATAGTGGCAAAGTACAAGTACAACTTGTTTATGTGATATCGTTAAATTTTTAAGAGTTAATTAAATTTATTGAATGATTTGTAAATATTTTAAGTTATTAATTATTGTGATGTATAATACTTTATAATTTTATAGATAATATGTGTTACTTTTGTTATTTCAATTTATGCAGAACCGATGAAATTTGGAGAGTCAATGAATTTTTTAAGAGAAAATGCTTTATTTTCACCTTGAACTATACGTGAAAAGGCTGAGACACACCCAAACTTTAGGAGGGTCCTATTACTCCCTGGACTAATTAAAACCGTATTTTTGACAACCTTAGTGCCTACGTAGCACAACACACTGAAGGATCCACGTAGGCACACGTATGTGCCACATAGGCACTAAGGTTGTAAAAAATATGACTTTAATTAGTCCAAGGGGTTAATAAGACCCTCCTAAAGTTTAGGTATGTCTCAGCCTTTTCGCGTATAGTTCAAGGTGGAAATAGAGCATTTTCTCAATTTTCAATATAATTTTTAAATTGTCATCTTGTTTTTAAATATTTTAAATTGTTAATTATTGTAATTTATAATCCTTTTACATAATTTTCAGATAACATATTTTTCTATTTCTATTTTAATTTATATGCATTGATAAATTTTAGAGAGTCAACTAAATTTTTTATATAAAGTTTCTACACATTTTGATTTTTTAATTATTGTAATTTATAGTACTTTCTACTATTTTTTAAATAATATATGTTACTCCCTTTGCCCCAATATATGTGAGTGTGATAGTATTTAACAAATCACTTAATTTTTTTATATGTCGTTAAATAATTTAAGTTGTACATCTTTTAAATTTTTAAAATTGTTAAGAGTAAATGCTCTGTTTCCACCCTGAACTATACACTAAATTGCTGAGACACACTCGAACTTTAGGATAGTCCTATTACCCCCTCAGATTAATTAAAACTATATTTTTGACAACCTTAATGCCTACGTGCAACATACGTGGCATATCAGTGAATCAACACACTGAAGGTCCACGTAGGCATACATATGTGCCACGTAGACACTAAGGTTGTCAAAAATACAGTTTTAATTAGTCTGAGGGGGTAATAAGACCCTCCTAAAGTTCGGGTGTGTCTCAACAACTTCGTGTATAGCTTAGGGTGGAAATAGTGCATTTTTTCAATTGTTAATTATTGTGATTTATAATATTTGTACGTAGTCTTTTAAAATATATAAAAAATTATTTTTTATTAGATATTTTGAAATGCTAAGTATTATAATTTATAATATTTTCATGTAATTTTTAATTAATAAATGTCACTCTCCTTATCCAAACTTTTATGGTCTTGATAGTCAATTATACATTTAAAATAATTTAAGTTTTTAATTATTGTCATTTATAATATTTTTTCTTCCATTCCAATTTATGGTAGAATTTGGAGAGTCCGTCAAATCTTTTATATGTTTAATTTTTTAAGTTGTTAATTATTATGATTTATAGTATTTTTTACGTATTATTTGGTCTCAATTTATGTGACGTAAATAAAATTTAGATAATTAATTATATTTTTAGTATATTTTTTAAATATTTTAAGTTGTTAGCTATTGAAATTTATAATACTCTTTCCTTGTCCAAACTTTTGTGGAGTTGATTGTCAATTACATTTTAAAAAATAATTTAAGTTTTTAATTATTGTGATTTATAATACTTTTTCTTTTATTTATATTTAAGTGACATTGATATAATTCCGAGATTCAACCAAATATTACGAGTGAAGCAACGAAGCAGACATGTCTTAAATGAATCATAATAATTAATTACAAGCGATATAAAAAAAATTCTAAAAAAAACACTTGTAAAAAATTTTTAAGTGGGTCTCATATAAAACACCAAGTTAATATAAAACATCAAGAGTTAATTTATCATTTTATGTCTATTTTATTTTTTTATTAAATACTATTAATTTTTAATACTTAAATAACTTATAATAATTAATTAGGGTGATATAGTAAAATAACAGATTAAGCAGCTAAAACAAACATGTCATAAATGTCTATTTTTATTTTTCTTACTAAATATTATTAATTTTCTAATAAGTAAACGACTTAAAAAAATTAATTTGGGATGATATACTAAAATCACGAGTAGAAGTAGCTGAAACAAACATTCCATAAATGTTTATTTTTTTAATTACATATTATTAATTTTTTAATATGTTAATAATTTATAATAATTAATTAGTGGTGATATAACAAAATCACAAGTTAAACCAGCTGAAGTAGACATGTCATAAATGGTTATTTATTTTTATGTTAAATATTATTATTTTTTTAATGTGTAAATGATTATAGTAATTAATAAAGGGTGATATAGTAAAATTACGGGTTGAAACAGCTGAAACAAAAATATCATAAATGGTAATTTACTTTTTTAATTAAATAATATTATATTTTTTAATATAATGATTATTTATTTTTTATTAAATAATATTAATTTTTTAATATTTAAATAATTTATAATAATTAATTAGGAGTGATATAGTAAAATCATGAATTGAAGCAGGTGGAAGCAGGGAGGACAACCAAGAGGTTCCTGCTGATGGCACTTATATATAATAGTAACTAGTGTTGTCGGTCCGTGCTAAGCCCGGGCCCAAACTACATTAATATTTATATTTATAATTTTTTTTTATTTTTTTGCTATTTTTGCTTTTTGTCTGTTTTGTACCATCATATTAGTTAATGGTATAGTTCAATTACTTTTCGATATTTTTAAAATGTTAAATTATATACATATTTTATTTTATTTTCCTATTTTTTTAGTTCGTTTTAAAAAAAATGTATCTTTTGTTTCTTGGGTTAATTTCAACTTTCCACATGACATGTTTAAGATAACAAGATCAACAGATATCTTGGTCCTTTCTACATATTTTTAGTAAGATCAAAAAATTCAAAAATATTTGTCACTTTTTCTTTAACTTTGTGCTAAGTCAAAATCAAACAAATAAATTAAAACGGGGGAAGTAAACATTTTTATAAGTTTAAACTGACATTTTTCTTTTGGTATATTTTAGTCTTCTTTTAATTTTCAAACAAATTCACACACTAAAATTTTCTCATTTTTATTTTACTGAAATTTTTTAAATGAAAGTCTTTGACGATCTAAATTGATTTTTGCCTTATGTTTAATTAATTTTATTATTTTTTCTCAATTAAACTTTATATTGACTAATTTACTTTTTTAAAAATAATACAATATCTGATTAATATACAAATATTTAATGCTACAAATTATTGTATGATTTATGAATAAAAATAGTATACAAATTAAATAATTTAAAGTCTGACTCAATAAAATAATTTTTGTAGATGTTTCTTCAATGGGTGAAACCTTACAAGATTATTAAATCTTCACAAATTTCTTGTCAGGATTAAAAAAAATGAGTGTTATCTTTTATTAAATTATAATTATCCCACATAAAAAAAGGCAACAAGATTTTGAATTAATTTTAAATTTAGTTGGATAAGTAGATATTTTGTAGTGTATATAGCAATTTTTTTAAAAATCATCTAAAATTGTGGCATGTGATTGATAAATTACTCTTCTCCTCTGAAAAACCTAAACCCTAATTATTCATCTGGCCGTTATGGCCTCCACCTCTTCCGGTGGGCTTAAACCATCGGAGGAGAAGTCTCACATGAATGTCGATGCTAATGCTGTTCAAAGTACTGATATGAAAATAAGTTATGCGGAAAAATTGAAACCTAAGCAAGTGTTGAACAATAATAATAGAGTTCCCCCCAAACCAGTAGTGATGTTACAGGGAAAGCCTAGTATCACGTGGAAAAGTTCAGAGATACAACACTTGATTGTACAAGAAAATTTACAATATGCTATAGTCGGTAATTTTCATATGGTAAACCGAATGTGAATGAACTTCGCAAGTTTATTCCAGGTCAATATGGTATTAAAGGAGATTGCACAATCGGTGTTCTTGATGCTAGACACATTTTAATTCGTTTGGAAGTTCTTGAAGACTATGTTACACTTTTATCAACGTCAGCATATTATTAAGGCTAAGAATAAATATTGGTAGATGAGAACATTGAAATAGGACCCCTGGTTTAAACCTGATATTGAAACATCAATAGGGGTAGCTTGGATTTTAATGCCAGATTTACCTCCAAATTTCTTTGCAAGAGTCTGTTTTTTCTATAGCATCAGCTGTCGACATGGAAACGAGAAATAAAAAATGACCTAGCTGTGCTAAGGTCAAAGTCGAGGTGGATTTGGTAGCTAAACTTCCACAAAGAGTCAGAATTAATGAAGAGAATGACATAACAGGTGCAATTAAATCGAAATGGGTAGCAATACAATATGATCATATACTCAAGTGCTGTAAAGAGTGTTGTTTGCAGGGGTATGATGAGAATAGTTGTTGGAACATTCATCCTGAGCGTACAGACAAACAGTTACCAGAACAGATTCAAGGGAATAAAGTTGGTGCAACCTGCAATGTTGAAAAGGAAGTATCAGCAAAAATCAGCAATAATGAAAGAAGGAACAATAAGTTACAATGGCGTACAAGAAGGAATAAATACAAAAAAGACAAATATGGGCACATTACGGGGTATGTTAGGGAAGATGAAGTTGAAAATGTTCTAATTAACAATAATTTTGCATCTTTATAACAACAGGAGGAGAATGAGGAGAGGCAAGATAAACAACACAAGGCAGATGTGCAGAAGGAGAATAAGGAGCAGAATCAAAGCACCAAAGAATGGGTTACAAACACTTTTGGTGTTGAACAAGGAGTACAGAATGCACACAATAATACTAGCCCCAAGAAGATTAAGAGGTAAGTTCAGGGTAAAGGAATGGCGGATCATGCATATGGAGAGCAGAAACAATAATCAATGGAATTAGCACTTGTTTAACTTTCTAAGGAATCAGAAAGGGTAGAGGAAGGAGTATTCCATTTGGCCATACAGGCTGATCACCAGATGGAATTGGTAAACAAGGACAAAGAATCCTTGGATGAGGGAGATTTAGAAAACAATATTGATAGAGTGGACATTGAGGAAGGTTTATCTCCAAAGCAAATTGACACAATTAAATCAGCAGCTGGGAAAAAAAAAAGAAAAAGCACAACAAGGCAAGTGCTAATACAATGCTTACCAGAAGTCAATCTAAAAATAATTTAGTATGAAAGCATTATTGTGGAACATAAGATCATTTAATACAAAGAAAGCCTTTTCAAGACTGATCACAATGCAAAAGAGACACCATTTCCTCTTTATTGGTCTCATGGAACCTTTTTAGGATGCCAACATAATTGAGGAGTACAGAACCAAATTGGGTATGCAGCAAGCAGTAAGTAATTCCTCTGGAAAGATATAGGCCTTTTGTGATGGAGGAGTCCAATGTACTGTGGTAAAATATGAAGAGCAACAATTAACTTTGAAGATTTTTACTCAAGAAGAAGGAACTAGAGTAGTAGTTACCTTGGTGTATGCTAAGTGTACAAATCAGGAAATGATGGCATTGTGGGAATGTCTAGCAGATATGGCTGGATGAACCATGGATGGTTGGGGGAGATTTCAATGTAGTAACTAGAAATAAATAAAAACTGGGAGGCTTACCTGTTACAGTAGCAGATACAGCTGATTTCAATCACTGTATTAGTATATGTAATTTAGAAGACCCAGGTTTTAAAGAGAGTAAGTTTACATGGTGGAATGGGAGAGTGGATGAGGCTTGTATAATTGCGAGGTTGGACAGAGTATTAAGGAATAACAAGATGCAAAATTTGTCCCAGGTATTAGAAGTAGAATATTTGCCTAGAAGTGGATCGGATCATGCTTCTTTATTATTGCAGATGTATAATCCTCAGGAAAAGATCATTAAATCTTTTATATTTCTAAACTTTTGGCTGAAGGATGACACTTTTTTGAAGGTAATTAGGAAGAATTGGACAATAGAAGTGCAGGGTAATCCATTTATCATGTTTCATCACAAGCTAAAGAAGACTAAGAAAATATTAACTCAGTGGAGTAAAGAGAGATTTGGTAATATTTTTCAATTAATTGTAACTCTTGAGGATGTTATTGAAGTCTTGGAGGTCCACTTTGAATAGAATCCAACTGGAGAGAATAAAGCTAAATTGTTCAAAGCCCAGGCAGATCTGAATATGCAACTTAGAAGGGAGGAGAATTTTTAGAAACAAAAGTCAGGATTTGAGTGGTTTAAAGATGGTGAGAGGAACACTAAATTTTTCCATACTATTATAAGAGGGAGAAGAAATAGGTTGAAGGTGAATAGAATTCAAAATGAAGAAGGGGAGTGGATGGATAATCAGGCAGACATCTCAGAGGCAGCAGTAAGATTTTTTGAAAAGTAATTTACTAACTGGCAGCAATGTGAAGATTTCTCTATTTTGGAGGAAATACCAGAGGTAATTGATTCTAATCAGAATAAGGAGTTGATAGCATATCCAACAATGCAAGAAGTCAAAGAAATTGTAATGGGGCTTACCAGAAATAGTGCAGGAGGACCAGATGGTATGACTGGAGCATTCTATCAAGCTTCTTAGGAAATTATTAGGAATGACATCTATGATATGGTAAAGTTCTTTTTTGGTGGATATGAACTGCCCAAGTATAGTACCCACACAAATTTAGTAATGTTACCAAAGAAGTTGGTGCTTAACACTTTTTCTAACTTTAGGCTAATTTCACTATGTAACTTTGTCAAAAAGATATTTGCAAGAATCATACATGATAGAATTAAGAAGCTGTTACCAGGGATTATTTCAGAAGAGCAAGCTGGTTTTGTAAATGGAAGGAGTATAGCAGAGAATATTCTGGTGGTGCAGGAGATTATGTCAGAAATTAATAAAAGAGGTAAGCCTCCTAACATGGTATTAAAGATGGATATGATGAAAGCATATGATAGGGTAGAATGGATTTTCTTGACAAAGGTCATGAGAAAAATAGGTTTTGGAGAAGTTATTATAGACTTGGTGTATAGGTTGTTGAGTAATAATTAGTATTTAATCCTTTTAAATGGTCAACCTAAGGGGTTCTTTAGATCTTCTAGAGGTTTGAAACAAGGAGATCCTCTGTCACCAACTCTTTTTATTATAGCAGCTAAGGTAATGTCCAGGTCTCGTAATAAGTTATTGTTGAATAAAGAGTTCAAAACTTTTGGGATGCCTAGAGGAAGTTCTAAATTGAATCATTTAGCTTTTGCTGATGATATGATCATTTCATGCAAAGCAGAGATAAATACATTGAGATTATTGACAGAAACTTTAGAGAAGTATGAGAGAGCATCAGGTCAGAGGATCAATAAAGATAAGAGTGCTATATATTTGCAAAAAATTTGTCTTATGGGGTAGTGGCTATGGCAGAGGTGATAATAGGAATAATGAGGAATGATTTACCTTTTACTTACCTTGGTTGTCCTATTTTCCATATGAGAAAGAAGAAGGATTACTACCAGGGGTTGATGAACACAATAAGTGGTAAATTACAGAGTTGGAAGGGTAAGCTACTGTCATATGGGGGAAGGGCTATGCTGATTAAACATATTCTTCAGAGTATTCCAGTTCACTGATTATCAGTAATGAATCCCCCAATGAATGTAGTGAATCAAATACAAAAGATGCTTGCTCAATTTTTATGGAGCAGCAACATAGGGGGAAAGAGTAGACATTGGGTGAAGTGGCAAGATATGTGTGTGCCTGAGGAAGAAGGAGGGTTAGGTTTTAGATTGTTAAAAGATGTTTCTATGGTTTTATTTTGCAAGCTATGATGGAATTTCATAACCAAAAAGTATATTTGGGTGGACTATATGCATAATAAGTACTGTAAGAAAGAACATCCTAATATGATTCTATGGAAGAAAGGAGCAGGTGGTTCACAAGTATGGAAGAAAATATTACAGGCTAGAGATTTGATTGAGCATCAAATATTGTGGAAAGTCAAGAATGGAGAATCTAGCATTTGGTGGGACAACTGGACAACATTAGGGAGTTTGTACCATATTACTGAAACTGACTTGATGTGGGATGACTGGTTTCAGAAGATAATAACATTGACAAGGCAAGCAACATGGAATGTTACTGTGTTGAATCAGTTGTTGCCAAAGGAAATTGCTAATCACATCCTGGATAATGTACAACCACCAGATGGGAGTAGGGAAAATAATAAACCTATTTGGATTCTTGAATCTAATGGGAAATTTACTATTAAGTCTGCCTGGCAGTATATTAGACAGAGGAAGGAAAAAATAAATTTTCAAGGAGATATGGATAAAAGAGCTACCTTTCAAATTCTCCTTTCTAATATGGGGAATTTGGAAAGAAAAATACCGATCGAAAAGGTTGTTAGAAGGTGGGGGGTGGAAGGTCCTACCAAATATTGGTGTTGTACTACCCATGCTCAAGAGACCATTTTACATGTATTTCTAAGAGCTTCTATTGCTAACAAGATATGGTCTTACTTTTCTTATTTTGCAGGTATAAACATACAAGGCCTAAATTTTAGGGAAACTATCATGGAATGGTGGAATGCAGATGTTAGACTCAGAGATAGAAGCTATTATCTAGTTGTCCCTAACATCATTATTTGGGAGCTGTGGAGAAGAAGAAACAAAGGGAAACATGAAGGAAAGCAACAATCTTAGCACAGTGTGCAGCACAACATCATTAGAAACATCAGATTGTTACTGAAAGTAAGGAAGCCATACCAAGAATTTCCTAATACATGGCCAAAAATTTTGATAGGGTTGGCAAGGCATAAAACAAGGATGAAAGTCATAAAGGTGAAATGGGATTTTCTTCAACAAGGATGGATTATAATCAATACAGATAGAGCTTCTAGAGAGAATCTGGGGGCAAGCTCTTATGCATTTTGTGCGAGGGATGATAAGGGAGATTTAGTGTATGCAAAAGGAAAAATCATGGAAGATACAACACATATACAAGTAGAAACAGAAGCTATACTACAAGCAATATTACACTGTAACAAGGCACATATTAGGAAAGTAGTCATACAAACTGACTCTTTAAGTATGTTGAAGTTTTTAAAACAACAATGGGATTGTCCATGAAGCATAGAGGATAAAGTCAATCAAATATGGAAGTTATTGCAACATATAACAGTCCAGTATCAGCACATTCTGAGAGAAGGGAACAAATTGGATGATTACTTTGCTAATTATGCATTTGAAGCAAAGGAATTCACATTCATAAGCTTTCAACAGGGAAGAAAATACTCAACTGGGATAAATCTCAGATACCATACTTGAGATTATCACCTCAAAAAGGGTGAAAACATAGATCAAGCAAGTCTAATATACAGAAGTTGTTTCTTAGACCACTATACATAAGAATACAAAGGGTCTATCAGTAAAAAGAAAGTGGATCTACGGCAAGTTATGACCTGGGCGATGGCTTTAATCCAAAGGCTAGTGGACATCTACTCCGCTATCTTCCTCCCGTCTGTTACAAGATTAGAGGAGATAAAATTGAGAAAAAGAAATATTACTCACAAGGTAGCTGTCACTTACTGGTGATACAACCAGATCCAGGATACTAGGACCTTCAAGGTGATCAAAAATGAGTTTTGCTACTCCAACCATCGAAGATTTCACCTAGTTTTTGGACAGAAGAGGCAAGTCAATTGGAGAGCAAAGCTAAAACAACAACATAAATGGAGAAGTAGCTACATACTATTGCAAGTGGGTATAGGAGCTCAAAGACAGCTTCTATAGCAAAGAATCAAATAGATGTTGTAAATAGAAGACGACGACATTAATTATCAGATAGAAAAGGTGAAAAATGAGAAATGTCTTTAGGAAACCCTATTTCTAAGGTTATGTGTCTCAAACCAGTTTAGGATGGGCCGGGTCAAGTTCATTTTTTGTATAGCATTTTAACAACCCATGTAGTTGTTCAAATTTACAAAAATGGATGAGATCTTCACGTGAGGACTATCAAAATGAAATATTCTCCCTTATATATAATAATAATAATTTAATTCTCCACTTTTAATTTCCTTCATATTTTCTATTTTTTTAAAAAAAATTAATTAAACAATTAAAATTCAAGAAAAAACTCAACAATTATTTCTCATATCATGACACATCACATATAAAGTCTCATTTAGCGAGCAAAGAAATAAAGTAGTTTTTTCTTTATCAACTACATGCCATAATTTTCATAGATTAACAAATTAATTAAAATTACTAAAATAGCCTTGGGAGGACTACCAAAATTTATTATTCTCTCTTATATATAAGTATATAATATATAATATTATTGAAGATAACCATTTCAGTTGATACATATAATAAGAATAAGACTTTGCATCTACAAAATGATTTTGTAGCCCTAAATCGAAAAAAAGTAGCGGCCTTATGTGTGAGCATAACATTTCTAGTTAAACCGTCAATTCAATTAAAACAAATCGAACCCGAAAGACACATTTTTCTCCTTTTGGAAGGATACTCTTTAAGTGGTGGATATCTCATAGGATTTTGATCCATCTACTCAGTTTTTGTATGAATATGCACGAAGATATACTCCTGGTTAGTTTTTTTAAAGAGAAAAATCAAATGAACTGGAAATAGAACGAAAAATCCAATGTGGAGCAATAATCCTAAGCATTGTGAAAAGATCAATTTATATGCTTTATGCTGATGAAAATCTTATAATTTTCAAGAAACAACAACACAATCAGAAAATAAATTATACCTTTGTTAACTGTTATATTCAATATTTTCGGGTACACAAATTTGTATTTAGACACACAACAACTTCAACACAAGTTCAAGTCTAAAACAAGAACACCTATGAAGTTACACAACACCTTCAACACAAAATTAAAAATAATATATCCAAGAAGTGTGTTATTATTTCAGAAATAAGATGAAACATAAATTTAAAACCAAGTCCCCCGACTTCACGGAGTATCTTTAAGGAATAATTCTCCTCACTATACCCGAGGTTATGAAATTTTCTTTTCAGGATAAAATGGCTTTCAATCCAACCCTAGTGGTACCTTAAATTGTTGGATTCGTCAAACTCACTCAACGGCTAATGATCACACTGAGTTTTTATATAGAAGAAGAGTGTTTTTGTTGTCAAAAATAATGTCTATACCTGAGGAATATGTCAGGTATTTATAGCCTTTAATGTGCCCCTTTGGAAATGTAGCATTAGTTCTGGAAAAGGCACCTTTTTAGTACAGTCACGTCACCTGCGTCAAGTCTGTGTTGGACCTGCGCCTGATCTGCGACCGCAAGTGACTCTATGCAGATTCCAGTAGCTTTTGCGCTACATCTGCATTGCATCTGCACCCGCAGGTCATGAGATGTGCACGCAGATCACTTAATTGCGCGCAGTAGTGTGCCTTTTACCTCGAAGGGTCGGCTGCGTATGCGTTTGCATGGCGTCCAAAATGCGCTCGCACATGGAGTAAAATATTTCTATCAGATTCTTTGGATTAATTTTTCACTTGTAAAACAAGTTTCAAATAAAATTCGTCTAAAAAGATAGATCTCATCGATCGCTCATTTGACAAAACATCCGAATTCAAAGCCAAAGCCGAGCCGAGCGAGCAACGACGACGGTGTGAGGCACCACCTTGTTCTTGCCTCACTGTCCAAGTAGAGATGTGTTTCTCAATATAAACTCATAAAATCTTCTTTCTCCCACCAATGTGGGAGAATTTAGTAAACTTTTCATAAAAGAATACACTTTCCATTTTAATGACTCCATTTCCCTCTACTATTTTTTCCTCTATTTTCCATTCATACATACTCCTTGAACCCAACAATCCTCCATATGAATGGGGAATGACTATCTTTTGAAGAATATACGGACAAGCATGTTATCATTTTACAAAGACTGATTGTATCTGGATAAGTGGGTTTCCCTTTAAACTTTTCGTAGTGAACATGCATCGGATGCACTCGATCTATCAGTAGATTTGATATCTTTGAATCGTCGAACTTTAATGTATACCTAGACAATACATGTCACACAACCAACCCTTTACCGTTTATGGTTCTCACAGATTTGTTCTTTTCGTTCATGAACACGTCCTGATTTCATGAGAGCTTAGAGAATAGGCCTTTACTAACATTCTCCTTGAAGCAGCTTCCACTTCGTCCTCACATAGGTGATTTCTAAACGTTCAATCCTGTAGATTAAATTATTTGGTCAAATCTTCCAAATTTAGATAATTATTAAAAGACTTCATACTAGGGGTGTACAGACCAAACCGTCAAGTCAAACCAAACCGAAGAACCAAACCAAATCGAGAAAAAAACCCGACTTATGATTTGGTTTGGTTGGTTTGACGTTTGAAAGAAAAACCGACCATTCTTGGTTTGGTTTGGTGTTAATAAAAAAAATTCAAACCGAACCCAAATTAAACCGACATAATATATATATATATGTATGTGTGTGTGTGTATATGTGTATGTGTGAGTATATATATGCTAGTTTAGTCGCACGTGCCTCGCACGTGTAATGTTTGATTATTTAAAATTAAATAATTTTATCTATTGCAGAGATTTTTAATAAAGTGTAAAAGTTCAAATCACTTTTCAAAAATCTTTCACACTTTAATGTAATAATGTAAACATAAACATATACACATATATGTTTTTCAATTCCAAGTGGTTGATGGTATCACTTTTACATTTGTATACCTCTTTCCCTTGTTGCCACAGCATAAGAGAGACGCATCAATTTAAACCATATTTGTTTTGCGATTACTTTATATATATATAATCGTTCCTTATTTTTAAATTCAAATCTTTACAAATTTATTGATTACATTCTATTACGTACTTAAAACATTTAAAAATCTGGAACTTCTTAATTTTTTCTTAGTCTAATAGTTTTATATTTATTTTTAGATTTTTCAAATCTTCTTAAAATCAAATTTAGTTGATTTAGAATTCTTAAACTAATAAAAAATGTATCAGTTGTATGACTTCAAATAAGGAAAGAGTTACCATAAATATATTTAATTAATTTTCAATTCTTAAATCAGAAAAAGATATAAAAATTCTAATGTCTTCTAATAAGGAATTTCTTTTTACCATAAATACATTTAATTAATTTTCAACTCTTAAATATTAGGATGAAATAGTGAAAAAGATGATTTTATTTAAATATTAGAAAAAAATAGTGAAAAGGACGATTTTGTTTAAAGCAAGGATTTCAATGAAGGGCAAAAAGTTCAATTCACTTTTCTAAGGATATTCCCACTTTTAATATATTATAGATATATATATGCATGTATATAATTTAACTTTTTATACATAAAATATTAATTATAATCTACTTTTTAAATACTTTTCAATTAGTCTTATTATTTTTTAATATTTAGAAAGTAGATGTATATATATATATATATTCATATTTGGTCCTTTAAGTTGTAATATTTATCCATTAATTGCTAATAAAATGATCCAAAATCCAATATAAACTTAAAACCTAAACTTTTCACTCTTCATCTTATTTTTTAGTTTTAAGAGAGATTTTCGCTCCTCAATTTTTCATAATTGTGGTTTTTCATTAGCGCATGAGTGAAAATATACTTGATCTAAACTTCAATCACAATATAATTATCAAAAATAAATATTATAAAAAAAATGAGAAAAATCGAAAAAAATGACTAAAACCTAAATCGAAAAAAATGATTTTATGTTGGTTTGATTTTATTTATAGTTTTAATAAACCGACATAATTGGTTTGTTTTTTTTCAATAGAAAACCAAACCAACCCGACGTATGTACACCCCTACTTCACACCATAAGTCTTATCCTCGTTTACGAGACATTGTCTATATCCTGAGAATGGGTTGGGTATAACGACAATGTCAAAATTGTCAGACACAACATTGTTTGATCTCTTTGAACCTAGCTCTTGGGATCTCCAGTCTGCTAGGTAGAGTTACCGCCATGCTGACTTGTATCAGGCCTTAAACCCATTCCCTTGGATGTCCTTTAAACTCCTTCTCTAGATAGGCCTTTTGTAAATAGATTCGACACATTATCCTTTGACTTTACATAGTCAACAGTGATAATTTCACTAGAGAGAAGTTTCCTACGGTATTATGTCTCCGTCTTATGTGACGAGATTTACCATTGTACATCATGCTCCTTGCCCTACCTATTGCCGTTTGGCTATTACAGTGTATACATACTGGTGTCACTGGTTTGGACCAATAAGGAATATCTTCCAAGAAATTTTAGAGCCATTCTGCTTCTTCACCAGTTTTATCAAATCCGATAAATTTAAATTTCATTGTAGAGCGAGCAATACATATCTATTTGGATGATTTCCAAAAGACTGCTCCTCCGTCGATAGTAAATGCATATTCACTTGTGGATTTTACTTCGTTTGATCCGGTGATCTATTTTGCATCACTATATCCTTCAAGTACCATGGGATATTTATTATAATGCAAAACATAGTCTTGAGTGTATTTAAGATACTCCAAAACTCTTTTCATTGCTATCCAATGGGTTTTATTAGGATTACTCATGTATCGACTCAAATTACTAATAGAGCATGCTATGTCTAGTCATGTACAATTCATTATATACATTAAACATCCCAATACTCTTGCGTATTCCAATTGTGAGTCACTTTCACCTTTATTTTTTCAAAGTGTGAAGCTCACATCTAATGGAGTCTTGGCAATACTAAATTCCATATACTTAAATTTGTCAAGTATTTTTTTGATGTAGTGAGACTGTGACAATGCCAATTCTTGTGCAGTTCTATGGATTCTTATTCCTAAGATCACATCCACAACTCTAAGGTCTTTCATATCAAACTTTCTCTCGAGCATTCATTTCATTGCATTTATGTCTGAAATGTCTTTATTGATGATCAATATATCATCCACATATAAACAAATAATGACTTGGTTATTTGGAGTGTCTTTAATATAAACACTATCACATTCATTAATCTTGAACCCATTTGCCTACATGGTATGGTCAAACTTTGCATGTCACTGTTTAGGTGCTTGTTTTAGTCCATAAAGTGATTTAACAAGTTTACACACCTTATTTTTTTTCCTGGAAACACAAAACCCTCATGCGGTTCCATGTAAATTTCTTCCTCCAATTCTATATTTAGGAATGTTGTTTTCACATCCATTTGATGGATTTCAAGATCATATAATGCCGCCAAGTCAATTAACATCCAAATTGATGTTATCCTCATTACTGGCGAGTATGTATCAAAGTAATCAAGGCCTTCTTTCTGTTTGAAGCCTTTACCATAAGTCTTGCCTTGTATTTATCAATAGTACCATCCGCTTTCATTTTCCTTTTGAGGATCCATTTAGAACCTAAAGGTTTATTTCCTGGAGGAAGATCAACCATTTCCCACGTATGGTTACTTAATATTGAATCAATCTCACTATTGATTGCCCCTTTCCAAAAGGATGAGTCCGAAGACACCATCGTTTTCTTAAATATTTAAGGCTCATTTTCTAAGAGAAATGTTACAAAATAGGATCCAAACAAAGTTGATATTCTTTGACGTGTACTACATCTTGGATTCTCATCATTATGTACATCCTCACTTGGTTCATTTCGAGGTCGTTTAGACCCCCCACTATAATGTCTAGTTTTATACGGATAAATGTGTTCAAGGAATTCAGCATTATCTGATTCATTTACCATATTTTCATTGATATCTGGATGTTTAGATTTATGAACCAAAAACCTACCTGTTTTACTACTTTTAGCATATCCTATGAACATGCATGCAGTCTACCGTCTTAGGTCCTATCCTTACTCTTTTAGGCATAGGAACTTGGACCTTCACTAGACACCTTCACACTTTGAAATATTTCAAGTTGTGTTTCTTTCCTTTCCATTTTTCATATGGAATTGATTGTGTCTTATTATGGGTCACTCTATTGAGTATTCAGTTAGCCGTAAGGATAGCTTTCCCTCATAAGTTTTGCGGTAAACCTGAACTTATTAGTAAGGCATTCATTATTTCCTTTAAGGTTCAGTTTTATGTTTCCATAATTCCATTAGATTGAGGTGAATATGGGGCTATAGTTTGATGGACAATTCAATTCTCTACACATATTTTGGCGAAGGGAGATTCATATTCTCCACCCCTATCAATTCTTATCGTTTTGATCTTTTTCTCTAACTGATTTTCAACTTTTGTTTTATACTGCCTAAACACATCTATTGCTTCATCCTTACTATTTAGCAAATAGACATAACAGTATCTAGTGCAATCATCAATAAAAGTTATAAAATACTTTTTTCCACCACGAGATGGTGTTGACTTCATATCACAAATGTCGGTGTGTATTAAGTCTAAGGGATTGGAATTCCTTTTAACGAACTTATACTGATGCTTAGCATACTTTGATTCCACACACGTTTGACATTTTGATTTATTGCACTCAAAATTAGACAAACTTCTAAGTTAATCAGTTTACGCAACGTTTTGTAATTGACATGTCCTAATCATTCATGCCATAAATCATAAGACTCAAGCAAGTAAGAAGAAAGTGAACTTTTATTGATTTCAACATTCATTACATTCATTTTGAATAGGCCCTCATTGAGGTAGCCTTTTCCTACATACACTTCTCCTTTACTAAGTACAATTTTTTTGGAAACAAATACACATTTGAATCCATTCTTGTCAAGAAGTGATACAAAAATCAAGTTCTTCCGTAACTCCGGTACATATAGGATATTGTTCAAAGTCAACACTTTGCCTGATGTCATTTTCAGATAGACTTTTGTGATCCTTCAACTTTAGCAGTTGCGAAGTTGGCCATATATATCTTTTCTTCCACTTGAGCCAGAGAAAAATCAGCAAATCACTCTTTATTAGCACAAACATGGCAAATGACACCAAAATCCATCCATCATTCACGAGGATTTCCCACCAAGTTGCATTCGGACGGAATGGCACACAGGTCGTCCGTTTCTTTATTGGACTCAACACCATTTGCTTGGTCCTTCTTCTTCCCTTTATTTGGAGAACGATAATCCGTAGACTTGTGGCCAATCTTGCCACAGTTGAAGCATTTTCTCTTGAATTTCTTCTTGGGTTGATTGCTTTCATGTCCAGCTTTGTTGCACTTTTTGGAGTTGTGGTCGTCTTCTATAATATTTGCACCATTTATTGTAGAATTTATTCTCGACCTTCTTTCCACAATCTTATTGTCTTCTTCAATGCGCAATCTTACGATTAGATCTTCGACAGACATCTCCTTACGTTTGTGTTTCAAATAGTTCTTGAAGTCCTTCTACATGAGTGGTAACTTCTCTATTATTGTTGCTACTTGAAATACTCCATTCACGATAAAACCTATAAATAGGTTTATGTGAATACTAAGAACATTTTCAAACTGTTCAACAAAGGTATTTGTCAAAATCATACCTTCCGCAAGGAGATCATGGATGATCACTTGCAGTTCCTGCACTTGGGAGACAACAGACTTGCTGTCTATCATTTTATATTCCAGGAATCTTGCAACGAAGAACTTCTTAGTTCCTGCATCCTATGTCTTGTACTTCCGTTCCAGCGCTCCCCACAACTCTTTTGTTGTCTTTGTTCCACTATACACATTGTAGAGATCATCTTGGAGACCACTCAAGATGTAGTTCTTGCAAAGAAAAATGGAGTATTTTCAAGCCTCCACACTCATAAATCGCTCTTGTTTAGAGGTTCCCTCGGGCACCTCTGGAACTTCCTCAAATGTGAACCTTTAAAGACAGAGTTGTAAGGTAGAAATATTTTTTGCTGCTACCTTTTAAAGTCAATACTCACAAACTATCTTGGTTTCTCCGCTGGTGCCTGATAACGCTCAACTTACACGTTAATTTAGTGCAAGGTGGTCGTCGTCAATATATTTACCCAACTTTGGAGTCGAGGTCGAATCCACAGGGAACAATGTGAGTGGCGATTAAACTAATTTGAAACTAAATCTATAAGTTAAATTCAAACAACTGACTCGAAAAGACAAAATTGGGGTTTTTAATGGTTGAACAAATGATTGTTGGTAATCAAGAGTTTATGGAATAACCGGAATTATGTTCACTAGGGTTTACGGTACATGACAGATGCTACAAATAACTCAAGGTTCTCACAGTGGTTAGGATGACAAGCTATCTTTATCGATGATATGCTAAAATGTCTCTCGACCAATTCAAGCGTCTAATTTCCTAATCCTCTCGGACTTAGGGAATCGCAACTGACTGCCCATATTTTACCTCAGGTTAATCAACCTTGTTACAATGCTGATTATTAAACAAAGCCTTTCCGAGTCCCTGATGATAATTCACTTCCTACTGTTTATGATTTCTTTCTCAAGCAAACTAAAGTAGGTACACCTATTGTTTGCAACCAACATACATAAATTATAATCTCAGAATTATCAAGAAATCTTAACACTTATTAAACCTTGATTATTTAACACTTTATCATAACCTAACCCTAGATTCCATAATCCAGTTTAAAAGAGTTTAGCTACTCATGACGCATGAAACAAGCATGCAATTTGAATTCATAACTAAAAGGATTAACTTACAATGATGAATGAAATTGAAAGTGAACTTGTATTTGAATCACACGGCAAAACATTGAAATATTGTTCTTGAGATAGGGAGGAAATAATATCGTCTGTTCTCCTCAATAATAGATGAATAATGCTCAAAACCCTAAAAGTGCTATAAATACTTAATTCTAAATAAGGAAACAAAAATTAAGGTTTCAGTTTTCTCTTCGAAATAGACGACGACGATCTTGACGGCGTGTCAGACGTCTGACGATGTGTGCAAGATGTTGTCAAAGATTCCAGTGAATTGTTATCTTCTGATTCTTCTGACGGCAAATCTGACGGCTTATCAAAGATGTGATGACATGTCAGAAATGTCGTCACATCCACACTAGCAATCATCATGTTCTGCTTTGAGTTGACGACAATTTTGACGCCTTATCACAGTTGTGACGGCATATCAAAAATGTCGTCACACTTCACTTCACTTCTTCAGATTCTGTCTAAGCTTGACGACAACTTTGATAACCAATCACCAGGCTGACGACGCGTCAAAAAATGTCATCAGAAACACTTTAGTTCATTTGCACCAGATTTCACTTCGTTTATTTCTATTTCCTTTAATTTCCACCCCTATCACTTACACTTGTATTAACACAACAAAAACAATCAAAAATAACAAAAGTTGCTTAAGACTTCACAATTATTTAGAGTTAAAACCCTCAAATGTGTTAGCATCTGCTCACACATCAGTGTCATTGCCGACGGAGCATTCGTACGACTCGTTGTGGCAATACTAGTTGCTACCACAGTCGTTGCAACATCATGCACTTGACTATCCATAGTCATTTTACTGTCACAACAAGACAGTAACTTTAGTATTATCAAAATACTATTAATAAAGTTGCAGCAACTTTAAACACCTCTTGTTTCTGGTTTAACGATGAAGTTTTTATGACTTCCAATCGTCAACAGGGTGATCTTAAGCTTGTGATGAAGATTTTATGTCTTCAAATCACTAGTTAAGTTCAAACGGAGTAGAAATCTTAAAGCTTTAATCTCTTAAAACCAAGCAATACAGATTCTGATTTATTCCTTAAGATTGTTATATTCAATGTTTTTGGGTACACAAATCTGTATTTAGGCACATAACAACTTCAACACAAGTTCAAGTCTAAAACAAGAACACCTATGAAGTTACACAACACCTTCAACACAAGATTAAAAATAATCTATCCAAGAAGTGTATTATTATTTCAGAAATAAGATAAAACAAAAATTTAAAGCCAAGTCCTCCGACTTCACGGAGTGTCCTTAAGGAATAATTTCCCTCACTGTACCCGAGGTTATGGAACGTTCATCCCAGGATAAAATGGCTTTCAATCCAACAATAGTGGTACCTCAAATTATTGGATTCGTCGAACTCACCCAATGGCTAATGATCATACTGAGTTTTTGTATAGAAGAAGAGTGTTTTTGCTGTCAAAAATCATGTCTATACCTGAGGAATATGTCAGGTGTCGGCTGCGTATGCATTTGCATGGCGTCCAAAATCCGCCCGTACATGGAGTAAAATATTTCTATCAGATTCTTTGGATTAATTCGTCTAAAAAGATAGATCTCATCGATCGATCATTTTTCAAATCCGAAGCCGAAGCCAGTGCGAGGTACCACCTTGTTATTGCATCACTATTCAAGTGGAGATGTGTTTCTCAATATAAATACATAAAAGCTTCTTTCTTCCACCAATGTGGGAGAATTTAGTAAGCTTTCCATAAAAGAGCACACTTTTCATTTTAGTGACTGTATTTCTCTCCACTATTTATTCCTCCATTTTTCATTCATACATACACCTTGAACCCAACATTAACAATATATGCTAGTTTTTGGATTTTCATTTTATGCACATGCAGTCGTACGTGATTATTTTCAATTTTTCAATTACGAGAATGAAACTAACATTTCATACTAAACACACTCTAACATTGTACGAATACTTAATTTTTGCTTATGCAGGGATAATAACGATATTCTGTTTATAGAAGCTGAGTTTAAAATTTGTACAAGAGAAGCAATTTTGTAATACAAATGTAATATAGACGTTTTTTTACAAGGCCAAATACATACCTGGCTCCCTAAAGTGTTTTTTTTTATTTAGACACTTAAATTTGAGCTAACGTGTATTGAACACTTACACTCTTTTAAAAGTGAGATAATTTTTTATTCAATCTTCCCCATTTCCTTATCTTCTTCATTTCATCTAATTTTCTGGTGATGCTATAGGCACATAGCTTGATCGAATATGGACACAAAGTTAATAGAACTAGTGTAGTAATTTATGACTAAATCTAAACATTATTTTTTAAAATATTCTTCAATTTTTTGTATGCATAAAAAAAAGAGAGGGGGAGGAAAAAACGTCAGATGAAATCATAACTGAAGGTCAATACATTTTTTAATCTCTTTTTTTTCTTTCTGGGTATGTGATCATACAAAATTTTAGCTATATTAATTCAAATAAATATTGCGGTTTAATATAATTGGATTAATTATTTAAGTTCATACATGAATGAATTTAATTAAGGGGAAAGGACAGAAATAACACCTACAACTAAAATAATTCCACAAAAATAGGACCTAAATTTAAAAAACCGGTAAATAGCCACTCCTGACTCCCATATGCTTAAATAACCGAAAATACAAAAAAATCAAACTATAACTTTACCTTCTTCCTTTTCATTCAAACTCCTAATTTTCCGTTTCTTTACCTTTTTCGATACTCCAATTTATATTTCTCATTTCACAAATTTTATATAAAATCTCCAAAAATCTGCATTCAATTAGCCTCCTGTAGTTTTTATTAATTGTAAATTTGCTCAAAATTGTTACAAAATAATGGTTTCAGCTTTAATTTTAGTTCCAATAATGATAAAATATGGAGTTGTATGAATGTGCTATATGTACAAAAAAAAACATGCACAAATTCCTCTCTATCCAAATGAAAAGGTGTATGAATGTGCTATATGTACTGTATTAATTTGGTATAGCTACTGTATATGCTTGCATGAATTTTCTCCATAAAAGCTGTATTTATGTGGTATAAAAGTGTATCAATATAGTTTAAAAGTGTATCAATGTGGTATAAAAGTGTATCAATCTTGTATAAAAGTGTATCAATATGGTATAAAAGTGTATCAATTGGGTATAGAGGCTACATGCGACCGACGGGACATCATCTTTACTCTTTTTCTTTGATGATACACCATCATCTTCACCATATTTTCCCCGAATTTATTTCTTTTTTTTCTTCGCAGTAACAACTACACATTCATCGACCTTCTCCTTCCCTTTTGAAAGATTCTTTTCTTGATTTTTACATGCACCAAAAAGTCTCTGACTCTGTGACCAAGTCATCCTCTGAGAAGAACATGGACTTTTCTCCATGGTTTTTCTCTTACCTTGAGACCCCATTCTATCACATTTTTCTTCTTCAAATTTGAAGGACTAGGACATTGCTTCAAGTGCAACCCCATATGTGATGATTCTTTAAAATCATCATCAATAATAATAAATTTGGGGTCAAAATTGACCCCTTTACTAGCTAATTTTAACTTTTCTTTACTTCCCTTTTTTGTTTCATGTCTAGAGTTTTGAATGCTACAATGCGAGAAACAACAAATCAATTTCTGATTTTGATTGCAAAACCCAGATTTATCAACGCATAACAGAGGGAAAAAGAAGAAGATTTGGGAAAGTGATTTAAGAGTAGCCGTTGAAAGAACATTTAATACTCTTTGTTGTGTAAGGATATTAGTTTTGGGCCAATTAGCTAAAAATAGGAAATAAATTAGGCCGACTAGCTTCAATTGTCCAACTTTTAAAATTGCTGGCCATTTTTTTTCAAAATGGCCAGCCCATGTCCTTTCCTCTTTAATTAAAGTTCAATTTTTATTGGGCTAACCCATTGATTTGGGCTACAAATGATGAACCCACTTTGCTAAGACCAAGATATTATCATATTCTAGAGGTTCAAATGAGCACAATGTGTCGAATGTCCTAGCATGCCAAGTCAAGTGAGAGAGCCAATAGAACAATGCCACATGTCAAAATAATGCAACAAACCTAGTAAAATCAAAAACCCATAAAAGGCGTCATGTCACTTGAATCGGATTGGTAAAAAGAAGCTCATATTCACCATGACTTTTTACTTCCTACAACAATAAATAAGGATCTCATAATTTAGAAAAAGAACCAACAACTCTAACAAGAAGCAAGAGAAAGTTCGTGGATCAAACACCACAATTTTTCTATAAAGCTCAAGCATTTAAATCCAGTTCATCAAAATTCAAGATCAAGACCACAAGATTCAAGAACAAGCCCAAAAGCTCTAGAATTCAAGTACAAGTCAAGATCAAATTCATCAAGTTCACAAATCAAGTCCATAGTCAAGATCAAGCTCGAAGCCTTTGAAGTTATATTTGAAAAGGCGAATCAGAGCGTCCATAGAGATTGTAACACTCACATATTGAAATCAATAAAATGATTGTTGCAATTATTTCTTGTCCCAATTAATTTTTTTTCGATCTTGAAATTTACGGTCCAATACATTCTGGCACACCCAGTGGGACGATCTCTACCTCTCATCTCAACTTTAACAACTTCAAAGTTTTAGAACAACAAAATAACTTCCAAGAAGGTCAATTCTCTATCAACTTCTTCAAGATTGTTGATTTCAAATTCTCTGTTGAAGTAGAGAATATCCTTGGCGTTGCTTTTGGAAGCTTTGGACGATATTCTAGGACAACAAACACATCAAGTGTCGCCCACGCCAACTCCAATTTTTGTATCTTCAACCCCAAAAGAAGAGAGATCCTATGCAAAGAAGGAAGCAATGTGGCAGATCACTTAAGAAAGTTGTAGCTCTGCTTGAGCACTCTGGGTCAAAATACTCTGGCACAAAGAGCGATAGTTGTTCAACTAGATCATCATTTCTACTTACACCGCATTAGATGAGCACTTTGAAGATCAACTTATATGACAATCCATGTTACTCTCCAACGTCTCCAGTGGTCATACAAGCAATGGTGACTAATGCCTCATCTATGGAGGGGCAGCTTGCGAATCTGACAAAGGCAATTGAGGGTTTATCATATTGATAAGTTAGTGGATAGGATGGATGGCTTAATAGATAGAGAGTCTAGCTATGTACGTGGAAAAGCTCCATAGGTTCACGAGATAGAACATCCTGCAAAACAAACACCACTAGCTAAGGAGGAACAAGTTTTTTCAATTGATCAATTGAAAGAGTTTATTGAATGGACTCTCAAAGACAAGTATGATGTCGCCACCAAGTATTTCTTGACATGCACCAAACCCTACTCTGCGAGGATTGACAGCTTAACAATGCCCGTCGGCTATTAACCCGCCAAATTTCAATAATTTGAGAGCAAAGGAAATTCGAAGCAACATGTCGCACACTTTGTTGAAACATGTAATAATTTTGAAATGTACGTGATTATCTTGTTAAATAATTTGTACATTCCCTCAAGGTAAACACCTTCGATTGGTACATGGACCTTGAGTCTAATTATATCGATAGTTGAGAGCAATTGGAGCATGAATTTCTGAATCGCTTTTATAGAACAAGGCGTAAGTAAGCATGATAGAGTTCATAAATACTCATTAGAGAAAGGATGAACTAGTCATTTACTTCATCAACCATGGAGAAATATGAGCCTAAACTACAAAGATAGGCTTAGTAAAACTTCTGCAATAGAGATGTGCGTCTAAGGAATACACTGGGAGCTTATCTATATCTTGCAGGACATTAAGCCAAAATCCTTTGAAGAGTTAGCTACACATGCTCATGATATGGAGTTGAGCATGTCTTCTATCGAAAAGGGAGTAATGCCTATCCATGACCCTCGAAGGAGAAAGGATAATCAGGAACCCAAAAGATGGAGCAAGTTTGTCCCTAAAAATGACAACAACAAATTCATGAATATCAACGTGTCTTCCATGAAGTTCACCACAAAGGGGATAAAGAAGCAAAGTGTGAAGACGACTTCTCGATCATGTCCAAATTAGAGTTGACCTTGAAGGAGATGCAAGAAATAAAATACCCTTTTCTTGATTAATATATTGCCGATATTTTTAATGGACTTCTTGAGCATAAGTTCATTAAGATACTAGAGATGAAGCAGCCCGACAAAGATGGAAGGACCAACGATCCAAATTATTATAAGTATCATAGGTTTGTGGGTCACCCTCTGGAGAAATGTTTTGTATTCAAGGACAAAGTCATACAATTAGCAAATGAGAAGAAGATCTTCTTTGATGATGAGATAGCCAGTTTTCATCAAATCTCAATTACTTTTAGCTCGCTCAATCCATTCCAAATATGTGTCGAAGAACATAATGAGAAACTACTAGAGCACGACAAGTCTTCAATTGACGAAAGTGATGATAAGAGATGAACTCTGGTGACTAGGCACAGACGAAAAAATATGATTCTATGAAAGGAGTCGTCCGATCAGCCAACTAAAAAGAGGATCATAATGAAACTAAGAAAATAGAGGTTGGTTGAGCTTCCGAAGAAGATGAGGGTAATAGAGCTTCATCACCAAAAACCACAATGTCTAGTGACTTTGAAAGAATACTTACCAAGTTGGTTTCGTGCAAAAACTGCTCAAGTCAACCTTGAGGTATCTTGTTTTAAAACTGCCAAAGAGGGGGCAAAGGGTGAAAATCTACCCATGGAAGTTTCTTCATCTTCTGAAAAGATTGTTGAAACTCTTGACCAAGAGAAACATATATGTGATACAAAAATCACATTTACAAATAACGATCTTCTGCTTGGTGAAACGCTACACAATCTTCCTTTATACATGGTGGGTTATGTTTACAAAAAAAAAAGATGAATAAAATCATAATAGATGGGGGATCTGGAGTCAACATCCTTCGAATTTGCACAATGAAGAAATTTGTCATCGCTACTGATGAACTAGACAAAATCCAATTGATGATTCAAGGCTTCAACTAAGGGGGTCATAGGTCCATTGGATCCGTCAAGTTGGGGATTCAGATGGATGATTATCAATCAAATTAATTAATGCATGTGATCTATGCCAAGACTTCATACAATATATTGCTTGGTAGGTTTTGGGTACATAAGAACAAAATTGTCTCATCCTCTTACTATCAATGCTTGAAGTAAAGATAGTTGTTGATGATAAGCCATTTATTGAAGGTGAATCACACTTTGCTGGCGCAAAATTATACTTGAAGAATTATATTGTGAATAAGAAAAAAGTTGATGATGTAACAAAGACCAAGTGTGATGATCTAGTAGCTAAAATGGTCAGTGGCTATCGAAAAAGTCGCCATCAAGAAGCCTCTATACACTTTGAATAAAAAAAGTTTCGCATCCATGAAAAAGAAAAATTCTTGTTCTCCGCTACATACCAAAGGTAAAAAAAGACACATTTGTTTGATGCCCAAGATAATGCGTTATAAGGGCTAACCCTACCTATAAAATGGATTGACGTAATAAATCTGTCCTTAAGGATACTAAGAGAATTTGCGGCCAAAATCCGACACAAGAGATAACACTCCCTACGAAGCGTACAAAAGAGGGCTTCAATCCAAATACATACAAACTATTTGCAATGGCTGGATATAATACTAATGAGCCATCGAGGTTGGGTAAACTTCCATTAGAAAGTAAAACCAGGCAGGCCTATGAAGGCCTTGGGTAAATGCTGCCACCTCCAGTTCTCATCTCTATAAGAAGGGCAGTTAACAACTACATCACTATGGAAGAAGAGTCCACTGCTTCCAACAAAAGGCCTTTTATCTTTGATCGATTGGGAAAACCAACTATAAGAACTTCTATTTTTGATAGGTTGGGTCCACTAAATATCAAGAAAGCATCAAGCACCGGAAAATTTGTCTAAACACGACAAGACACTCTTCACCTAAGATCCAGAAAGATTTCTAAAGTTTGGTTCCTTCTAGAATGAGGCGACACACAAAACTGGTGGTTTCATGCAAGGAGGTATTAAAAGCAAAGTCACATATTGTGGTTTATACCAAGAAGTGTGAGGAAGATAAAGAAAGTGTTGGCTCCCCATATCATGTTACAACCCAGAATAAGAATATTATCTCATCTCTAATGAAGGTTGATGAAGAGATGAAAGATACTTTTTGGTGTTACCACATATCCATCAATGAAGATAATCCTCAAGAGGAGAAAGATATTATAGATGCTCTATTGCAACTTAAAGAAGGAGTGAAGGCCATAATAGATCCCCTGAAGAAAGTTAATCTTGGAGTCGATGAACACTCATGACCAAATTACTTGGGTGCATTTCTAGAAATAGAGGATAAAATCGCTGAAATAGACATACTCAAAGAATATAGGGATGTCTTCGCTTGGAGTTACAAGGAGATGCCCGGCTTGGATCCAAAAGTAGCACTTCATCAACTGGAGGTCAAGAATGGTGCTCGCCCTGTTAAGCAAGACCAAAGAGGTTTTAGGCTAGAATTGGTCTATTTAATTAAAAAATAAAGTTAACAAACTCATCGAAACCAAATTTATTCGTGAATTTAAATACCCCACAGGGATTTCAAGTATTGTTTCTGTGCGAAAGAAGAATGACCATATTCGAGTTTGTGTCAACTTTAGGGATCTCAATAACGCTTGCCCTAAGGATGATTTTCCAATTCCCATTCTAGAGTTGATGATTGATGTTATCACTGGTTATGTGGCAATGTATTTTATGGATGGTTCATTCGGGTACAACCAAATCCGTATAGCACTAAAGGATGTAGAGCTTATTGCATTTCGTACGCCCAAAGGTATTTATTGCTACAAGGTGATGCCTTTTGATTTGAAGAATGTTTGGTGCCACGTATCAAAGGGCTATGTAAAACATCTTTGATGATCTACTCCATAAAAATGTTGAGTGCTATGTGGACCACTTGAAGGACCTAAAAATGGTAGTTGAGTTGCTCTGAAGATACCAACTTAGGATGAATTCATTGAAATGTGTCTTTGGAGTTACTTTTGGAAAGTTCCTTGGCTTTATTGTACAAAACGAGGAATTGAAATTGATCAGGACAAGGTTGATACAATTTTAAAGATGTCCAAGCCTCGAAACATTCATGAATTAAAAAGCCTTCAAGGAAAGCCAACATATTCAAAGAGGTTTATCTCGAACCTGACCAAAAAATATCAACCATCTAGCAGTCTCATAAAGAAAGATGCTTCTTTCGAATGGGACCAAGCTTGTAGTAAGGCCTTTAAAAGCATCAAATCACACCTGGTGAAGCCTCCAGTTCGTGTGACACCCATAACTAGGAAACTATTACTATTGTATATCGCGGCATAAGAGAAATCAATTGGAGCACTACTGGCTTAAGAAAATAGTAAAGGCAAAGAAAACTCTCTTTATTATCTGAGCAGAATGATGACAAAAAATGAGCTGAAGCATTCTCCGTTCGAGAAGTTTTGTTTGGCATTGGCTTTCTCAACCCAAAAAATAAAATACTACTTTCAAGCACATGTCATTCGTCTTGTATCTAAGGCAAATTCCATTAAGCTTTTACTATTGAAATCAGTCCTTAGTGACTGACTTGCAAGGTGGTACATTCAATTTCAATATTTTAAGATTGTGTACATCCCCCAAAAAGCCGTAAATGGACAAGCATTAGAAGACTTCTTGGCAGACCACCCGATACTCGATGATTAAAATTTTATCGATGAACTACCTGAGGAAGATGCAATAAATGTTAAAGTTAGATCTCCATAGATGATGTACTTTGACAGTGCCGCACATCGAGATGGAGCTGGTGCTAGCATAGTGTTTGTCACTCCATAAGGAGAGGTCATCCCATTCTCTTTTACCTTGACAAATTATTGATCCAATAATGTTGATCAAGTACTAATATTCGTACTTGAGATGACTATCGACATAAAGCAACTACAATTACAAGTCTTTGGTGACTCGTGATCAAGCAGCTAATAAGATATGAAGTCAGAAAGTCTGAGCTACAACCATATCATGATTATGCGAAGAAGCTAATAAGATGGCTTTGAAATGTAACACTCTAACATGTGTCAAGGAAAGAAAATAAGCAAGTTGATGCCCTAGCTGATTTGGCCTCAACCCTAACTCATCTAAATCAGACACGAGTTACTATCCTCCAAGAATTAGTAGTACCTCAAACGAATGAGGATGAGGACATAGAAAATAATGTTGAATACCTTGTCGCCATGTCTGAAGCTATAAAAGAAGATTGGAGAGAACCCATCATTGACTACTTGTGTTATGGGATACTTCTAGAGGATCCAAGAAGAAAGATTGACATCCGTCATCGTGCACTTCGCTTCCTTTACTATAAAGACATGCTATATAAATGATCATTTAAAGTAGTACTCTTGTGATGTTTGGGAGAGGAAGAAGCAATTTAAGCTTTGCAAGAAGCGCACTCGGGAGTTTGTGGATCTCATCAGTATGGACCAAAACTTCATTTTATATGAAAAATATAGGGTATTATTAGCCAACGATGGTGAAAAATTGCTTGGACTATGCTAGAAGATGCAAAATTTTCAATTCCACACAAATTTTATAAATCAGCCTCCTAAAGTATTACTTCCAACTATAGCATCTTGGTCGATCAACGCTTGGGGATTGGGTGTTGTTGAACCACTACCAAAATTTCTTATGAACACTTGTACATCTTGGCTGGGACAGATTACTTCTCAAAATTGGCCGAAGTTATTGCTCTCAAGGAAGTAAAGAGAAAAATATTGCAAACTTTATCCGAGTGAACATCATCTACTGCTTCAAAATTCCTCAGTACATAATAACTGATAACGGCAAGCCATCTTAGAATAAGCTAATAAATAAAATTTGTGATCTTTTTGGTTTTAAGCAGCATAAATCTTCTAAGTACCATGTTGTCATCAATGGTTTAGCCAAAGCATTCAATAAGACTCTATATAACTGAATGAAGAAATTCGTCTCCAAATCCAATTGAGATTGGCATGAATGAATGGAAGAAGATTTGTGGGAATATTGGATAACTTATCGCACATGAACGTAGGAAATCCCATACTCATTGGCTTTTGGAGTTGGCAGTCCTACTACTTGAGCATCAAACACCTTCTTTAAGGCTGGTTATCCAAGAAGGGCTCACCGAAGAAGAAATACTAAGTTTTGTCTTACAGTGTTGGAAGCTTTTGATGAGAAGATATTGGAGGCTCAGCAAAATCTCGAATGTTATCAAGTTCGTCTATCTCGTTCTTTTAATAAAAGAGTTTGCTCTAGGTGCTTTCAAGTTGGAAATCAAGTTCTTACAGTAAGAAAGCCCATTATTACTTCTCATAAGTCTGGGGAGAAATTCACCCCAAAGTGGGATGGACCATCTGTTGTACAAGAAGTATATTCAAATGGTGCTTACAACCTTATCAATACAGATGGCATGAAAATTGATCTTATCAACACCAAGTCCTTGAAAAAATACTATTAGAAAAAAAAATGACACTCTTTAAGGCACGAGTATAAACTACATATTCACTCCTGGCCGGCAACAGTATAAACTGTGTATGGCTCAAAAAAAGATCCAAATGAAAAAAACACTCACCCAAAACTAAGTTGTGACTTGATCCACTTTACTGGGGTACGTAGGCGCTTAGAATTTCATTTTGAGTTTAGTTACATGAGTGTCAAAGATACATGTGTTAGCCCTCTAAGTCTATGTTGTAAGAATGACATACTAATAAGTGTATCTTTGTAGAACACCAAGATTGCTAATAGTGGAAAGATAAAGGAAGCCAGCTTCAGAAATAGAAAGACATCAAGAATGGACGAACATCTATGGTGTCCAAGTAAAATCAATCACAATGAGAACAAATGGAAGGGAAATTTTAGACCCAAATGTCACGGAGAATCAAATCAAGATATTGGAGGATATGGAAGATCGCGACATGGTAAGCAGATCAATCAAATATCACAGAAATAGAAGAAGGATCACAACCCCAAAATTAGGCAGACCACATCAGAAGGATCACAATCCCAAAATCAGGCAGACCACATCAATCACGAAGAGAAGATCACGATCACATTTGGAAAAGAATTAATCTCTAAAAAACCAAAAAGAATAAGGTCACAGACATATCTAATATGGACGTGATCCGGAGTCATATATGGACATATCTGATATGGACATATTATATGGCTACATTCCTCAATCAAGGAATCAATCTATATCCTTGATTAAGAAGAAATATCTTGGGTTTCCTTATGAAGAGTAGCAGTCAAAGACTATAAAATATGAGAACCGAAGACAGACACTTTTTACGCAACTTCAAGAAGGAAATTCAAAGTGTCTCAATCTTAGCCTCACAAAGCTTTGTAACTTTAGTTTACAATTGTTATATAAAGAATAGGATCGAGTAAACTTTGTAACATCAACTGAAGTTGTGTCATGAGATCTAAAGAGAAAAATAAGTCTTCAAAATTTATTTCCTATCATTATATAATCGAGCCAAATATTCAACGATCGAAGAAATTTTGAAACCCAAGGGGACTGGACATAGGCACCACATTGGTGTTCCGAACTAGGATAAAGCTTTATGTTATTACTTAATGTTTTGTTATTTACTTACTTAACTGCGCTAAATTTAATCTGGTTGTGAAGTGTTCTAATTTGCAGGAGAGTCAGCTGTAAGGAGTCAGTAGTCGACTCACAGAAGAAAAATTCAATTCACCCCCCTAAATTTCAACATGTTCCCGCTTGGTCCACCACATGAAAGTTAAGCCAGCATATATTTTAGTTAAATTTGGGACTTATGCCAAATATTTGTGGCTCAATAAGGGTAATCCATTAAAATGAAAGGGAGCTCTTTTAACAGGATTTGGAATACCCAAAACCTACAATTTGGGGTGCAAATCTACCTAACATGCAATTATTAAGATTACAAGTTAAAAGCTTTAATTTTTAAGGATTCTAAACTAAAATTTAGAGTCCAAATCGATTATGATACAAAGACGTGTATCCAATGGACAACAAGTTTGAAGAGAAAGCCAGAGTTTAATACTACAACATCAACACATCAAAATAAGCAAGCAATTCTTGAAGTTGAAATCCAAAAGAAATATTGAAAGAAATGTGTAATATAAAGAAACTCAATTTCTATTACACCTAAGAAATCCAACTACGCGATGACAAGAAGGTTTGAATAAAAGGAAACATCTTCTAAGGTTAATCTAAGTATAGCTTATAATTAACTAAATCTTGTAGACTAGACTCTAAGACATTCTTCTTCTTCTCTACAATATTTGAGGCATTTGTTGTTGCCAGGGAGACGTCATAACACTTGGAAAACTCTTCGTCGGCAGCTGAAAATTTTTGGATTCCATCTTTTTAGGTTCTTGCTTGACAGCATCTCGATGAACTTTTAACTTTTTCACGTTCTTTCTCGTCTTCTCAAGAGATTTACAGGCAGAAGATACTTCTTTAAATTTCTAATCTCTCTCCCTCGGTACAAACTTAAGATTCTCTTTGGCTTTCAAATATGACTCTGATTCTTCAATTGCTAATACTTTATCAACAAGGGTGTATCGTGCTTGGTCATAGGAAGTTACAATATTGAAGAAAGACCCCAACAGATTCTGTAAGGGGAAATATCTCTACCCATTTCACTCGTGTTGTTGAGATAACTTTAACATCATATTATCTAGAAGAAACATAATCTATAGTAAGGCTTGTGAGTTTGGTGTGGATACTAGCCCAGGACTTCATGATAAATTCCTTTTTAACCTTTGAGATAACTTTTTTGCCATAAAAAATTGACATGGTTATCGTTGGTCATTGGGGAAAGTTTGATCCTAAATTTGTTTTCACTTTACCGCGAGGATTAGAGGTGGCCTCTTTGGATGGAAAAAGTAACTCTTTTGAGTCTAGACCTACTACGGACTCACTGTTATCTTGTGGATTACTTTGGTGAGGATCTTCCAAAACATGGACATTGTCTGGCTATACACACAAAGAAAAAATATAATATGAGGGGTATATAAAGGTGATTCATATACTATGGAATAGTAGAGAGCTAAATCATTACCTTTTCAATAGTTGGCGGAGTCTTCGATGAACTATCATCTCTAGCAAGAATCTCCACATGGGAGTTAGTATCACTTGGCTTGTCCAAAGATGGTTTTACCTTCTTTCAACAATGATCTCCATGACTACCATTGCTCTCATCTTGAGATGGTCATTTATTGGAAGCCTGTTGAGTCGGGGAAGGCAACTACTCTTTTTTAATTGCCACATATAGAGGTCCCTTGACTATGTATGGAATGACTACCTTAGATTTTGAAATAAAAGGCTTAACCATAATTGGGACCTCCTCATTATGTTCTTAAGGAGTGGCGATAATAGGACCTATGACATTCACCAAGGTTGTAAATTAGCTTTAAGAAAGTTTCCATGAACTTTATCCCACCAAGATTTATAGGAAGTAGATGAATATTTTCGCACAATGGATGTGGCTTTAGGAAAAGTTGTTTTCGACATAGATCTATGTGATACACAAATTCGATAAAATCTAAGGCCTTCATCTAGTGAAACAATGTGAATATCATCTTCCAAGATTCTGAGAAGGCCTTGATAAAATCCAAACTAACGACTAAACTGGTGTGACTATAAGGCTCAAGTATGAATGAACCGCCATATCTAAAAGGGAGGAAGTTAAACTGGAGGCTCATGAAGTGGCTTATCTCTGACTCTTCATCTTTATCCTTGTCTATAAAATAACAAAGAGTGGTCTTGCTTGGCATGGTGGAAGTTCAAATAACACTGTCTACTTGATGGATACACTCTCTATCAAGCTCTCCATCAAAATACCTTGCCCCACATTCGCTGGAATAGACCGTCATAAATGAAATAGATGGTCCATTAGAAAGTGAAAAGTGTTTATTAAAGTAGTCATCAATCCAACCATGCACACAATGGATAGGAAAGGATACTCTAAGTTGCTCAAGCTGTGAAGATTTATTGATTCTGTTTAGAACATCATAAATACTCAATATGACTATAACTACAAGGCTGAAAGTTTGCTTATCTGTCATCATAGTTGCAACTCTAAAAGTATCCGAACGAATGAAATCTCTATCCTTAGAAGGAAATACAAAGGTGTACAACCTATATGATAGAAATATTACCAAATATGTATCAGTCCTATGTTCATACATCAATCCAAGTTTGGAAAATGTGGCATTATCTGTGGTTGACCACTTTGCTGCTTTCAGAATAGTCTTAGTTGGGTTACGTATTGACTTCAAGCGAGCAAATTTTCCTCCTTCCTCAATGAAGCTGACGCGTATCTTAATGCCCTTTTGCACCAAAACTTTATCCGCTTGCTTAGAGGAACTCTCAAATTAGAAGTCTCTCCTTATTGAAGATGTTGGAAGGATACAAACAAAAATTCACAAAAACAAGGGATAATCTCTCATTCTTTTCATCAACACCTGTAAGATCCTTCGCTTTGGGCACTAATTTTTCATAAGAAATGCCTTTGATGGGAAAACCTCCAATTTTGTATAAGTCCCAAAGGGATATGGATAGCCCTCCAACTGAGCTAAGCAATGTGTTGGTATTTGGATACCAAGTCACAAAAAATGTCTGTAATATGTTCGAGTTTCTATCATAGGTAAAAAGTGAAGCATAAATGATATCATATATTTTTTATTCCTTCAAGGTTTGTGTACTTCCAGCCAATATTTCCTTAGCCTATTTCCAGTATCTTTGAGTATGACGATATTTACTAGTTATCTTTATGGTACCTCTCCAACGTATATCTCTTTTGAGTACCTACGTCCTAAGCAAAGAAGGGAGTTCACAATATTCAATTGACGTTGGTTGAGAGTCTGAACAAACCATAATTTAATCGGGCGATTAGAAGCAATGTCATGCTATGAAGTCCAATATGACATATGGAGAGAATTTTGCAAGGGTGGCCACGGATCTGCATACCTGCCTGATATTTGAGTAGCAGTCAATAGCCTAGTTAAAATCATACCATCATCAATCTCAATTAGGAGATACTTTCTTTTAGAGGATGAAGACGTGTAGTTTCTGAAGCGAACCATCTCTGGAAGCTGCATAAACAAAACAATTTTGGTCAAACACAAAATTAAGATTCAGAAAAATACCTGCGAAAATGCCAAATGATAGAAAGTCCTCCATGTTTTGGATTTAGTGAAATATAGTCATGTATACTTAAAGAAGAACTAGTGAGGTCTCAAGGTGACGGAGGCGAAGTTAAACTCTCGCACTTTAAATTGACCATTACACAAGTACATCGGTGAAAGGGCCTATACTTAAAGCTGACCATTTCATAAGTATATTGCCAAAAAACCCAAACTTAAAGATAAACTTTTAGGTATCAAGGTGATAGAGGCAGAGTTAAACTCTCGCACCTTAAGTTGACCATTGCACAAGTACATTGGTGAAAGGCCCATATTTAAAGTTGATCATTGTGTAAGTATATTGCCAAAAAACCTAAACTTGAAGCTGAACTTGTCAGGTCTCTAGGTGATGGAGGTAAAGTTAAAATCTCACACCTTAACTTGACCATTGCATAAGTACATCGGTGAAAGGTCCCATACTTAAAGATAACCATTGCATAAGTGCATCGATGAAAAAGGCCCATACTTAAAGATAACCATCGCATAAATAGGTTGCATAGCCACCAACTTGAAGCTAAATTGATTGGTCTTAAGGTATACAGAGGCAAAGTTAAACTTTCTCACCTTAAGCCGATTGTTGATATTGCTATCTATTTCAATCTAAAAAAGTACAAAAAAAAAAAGAAAAATAAAATTACCTTGTTGATTCCAACACACAAAGCTACTGCCGAAGAGACTTCACAAGTATGTATCGAAATAAAGACAAAATCCATGGGTATTTATAGCAGCTGTATGGTGGCTCACATCCCCTAATTCATGGTAAATTTGGAAAAGATTCATTGAAATTATAGTAGGAAAAGGTTAAAGATGCAAAGGCTCAAGCGGTGATAAGCAAATAAAAAAATATCCCAAGTCTTAATAAAGAGGGAAAGCTGAAAAAAATTAGAAAAGAAAATAGTAATGTTTCCTACTCAAATTGGCATTGGCCACCTGTAAAATAGTATTCGAGTACGTGTGCATGTTATTAAATACTAGAAGAAAAAAAAAGTAGGGCAACAGAGGCAGATCTAGGATTTTAAGTTTGTGGATTTCTTGAGCAAAATAAAAATTCAAAAGAAAAGTTATTGATGGGGTTAGAACCCACAACCAAGAAGACAACAATGCTCCAACAAGCACCTTTCTTGCCACTAGATCAATAACACACATCATTGTGAGTTCCCAGCTTATAATTTTTATACAATTACTAAATTTTTTAATAAAAATATAAGATCCACATAAAAGTTACTGGGTTCCCAAAAACTCCCACGTAAGCCTCTAAATTCGACCTTGGGGGAGGGGGAAGTTGCTATTAAAGGCACCTAATTAAGCATGCATGCATAGAGACAAAAATAGAAAGGGAGAAGTCAACCCTCTCTTAATGTATTTAAGGATCAAGTCATGTGAGTAGTATTTTTAAAAAAATGCAGTAAAAGGAAAATACTTAATTCAGACCCAGCCTTCCCTTATTTGGTATGACCTATGTGTTGGTTCATGAATATGATAAAAATTAAAATAAATAAATAATATATATACTTCAATACCAGTCTTTAAAAGAACAAATATTTTGACAAGTATCAAAGTAGGGGGCGTTTGTGATCATACAAAATTTTAGCTATATTAATTCAAATAAATATTGCAGATTAATATAATTGAATTTATTATTTAAGTTCAAACATGCATGGATTTAATTAAAGTTCAATTTTTATTGGGCTAGCCCATTGATTTGGGCTATAAATGATGAGCCCACTTTGCTAAGCCCATGATATTGTCATATTCTAGAAGCCTAAATAAGTGTCACGTGTCGAATGACATGTCACGCCAAGTCAAGTGAAGAAGTCAATAAGACCATGCCACATGTCAAAATGATGCAGCAGGCCTAGTGAAATCAAAAGCCAGAAAAGGCATCATGTCACTGGAATCTAATTGGTCAAAAGAAGCTCATATTCACCATGACTCTTTACTTCCTACAACTATAAATAGGGGTCTCATAATTTAAAATAGGGCCAACAACTCTAATAAATAAGGGTCTCATAATTCAGAAAAAGGATCAACAACTCTAACAAGAAGCAAGAGAAAGCTCGTGGATCAACCACTGCAATTTCTCTACAAAGCTCAAGCATTCAAATTCAGTACATCAAGATTCAAGATCAAGACCACAAAATTCAAGAACAAGCCCAAGATTCAAGAACAAGCCCAAAAGCCCTCGAATTCTATAACAAGTAAAGATCAAATCCATCAAGTTCACAAATCAAGTTCAGATTCAAGATCAAGCTCGAAGCCCTTGAATTTATATTTGAAAAGGCAAATCAGAGGATTCATAGATATTGTAGTACTCATTTATTGAAATCAATAAAATGATTGTTGCAATATTTTTTTTGTCCCAATTATTTATTTTTCAGCCTTGAAATTTTACTGTCCAATTGGTTGATAATTCTTTTTTTACTGATTTTTAAAAATAGTGGGGCACTGGTAGAAAGTTCATTGGTCGTCGAATGTGACATTGCATCGTAGAAAGTTCAGTGATCGTGGAATGTGACATTGTGTGGTGGTAAAATTGAGGGGTGCGAGATATTTGTTTGAGTGGTTTGTCTTTGGTTATGAAATTGTGGTAAAGAGTATTTGTTCAGAGTAATTTGCTCTATGTTGGTGGTGGATGTAGTGTCTATGTTGCTAGAAGTGGTGGGATAGAAAAAGGAAGTAAAAATATGGAAGGAAAAAATATTTCACGCCTTTCACACGCGCAAAATATGTGTAATACACATATTGTGAAGGCTAGTGTTATGGCGGTAAAAGTGGTGGAAAGGTTAGTGGAAGTTGCTATTTTAGGGAGTATTGTAAGGTGATGCTGGCGGTGGCTTTAATACGAATCTTCATACTTTTAATTGTTTTGAGAAGGAAAGTGAATTGTGAAAAAAAAATAAAAGAAAGTGAAAAAGACAAATAAACTTTAGGGGATTTTTTGTTGGAGATGATGGCGATGGTGAAAAAGGTGAAGGTAGAGGCTGCAAATGGAGGTTGAAGATAATAAGTAAAAATAAATAAATAAATAAAAAAAAAATAAAAAAAAATAAGCTTAGGACCTTCCACTCTTTCAAATGAAAGTGCACTTCACATGTTGTGTTGGGTCAGATGAGTATACGTGATATAGGCACATATTATGAGAGGTTCAGTAATTCAATAGGAACATGACCTAATTACAGTGGTGAACCTAGAATTTAAGGATAGTGGGTGTTTAAAATTTTAAAAACTAAAAAAGAAAAAATTCACCTAAATGATGTTCGAACTCGGGACACTTCTTTCAGTGGAGAACCTTAAAGTCAACCTAAATTTCAATGCACCCAACCAAATTTTTGTTTCAATGGGTGATTTTATATAGTGTATACCTATTTTCATATATTTTCTATGTAATTTTACCTATTTTGCGTCGAGTTTAATGGGTGTCGGAGCACCCCCAAAATGAATGCAGGTTCGCCCCTGCCTAATTAAGGTGTCAACATGGAAAAAATCGACAAGTTCACATGTATTTTGCCTTTTTAGAATATGAATGTATATTATATATGTAACTTAGGATCGTTTAATAACTGATTGGAGTTATGTAGGTATTAGTTTTGTAGATTCTTTGCGTAATTAGTTATGTGGATATTGATAATTCTATTTTCTACTCTACATACGATGAAACATAAATTTCCTCATAATTTATATATGTATGAGGATTTTTAAATTATAAATCAAACATCAAATCAATTCTATACATGATAACTTATTTTCTCAATCTTCACAATGCAACTTACTTCACTCATTTACCCAAACCGGTAGTAAAATATCACCCTCCACCCACAAGTACAGATGCCACTCACATGCAAGAGTTAGCTCCACACACTAAAAATATTTCAATTCTTAAGGGATCTCAAATAAAGAAAGAATTCACACTCACTCTCACAAAGAAATTCAAGTACATTGAATAGAACTATAGGTTTGTCCTTTGTGTTTTTCGCCACTAGTGTAGACTTACTTAGTTTGAAATCACCAAGGTCTTGCGGATCAAGATAAAGGTTTAAGGTGCGGAAAGAAATATATATGGATCAAGTAACTAAAAGACATCCTTCAATGCAATCTCTCAATCCTTTCTACCCCCAAAATTTTCAAACCACCCACCTTATTCTTTTTCAAATCATTTCCCATTTTTTCCTAACTTTTTGTTTAGCATTTACCAAACCATTCAAAGCCACCATTTTATTTCTTTCACTTCTTTGACTTTTTCAAGAGATTTTCTACTTATAAGCCTTTCTTAGCCCCTCACTCATTCAATTTTTCTTTTTCTTTTTAAGTTCTATGAGCTAGGCTATTCAATTTCATCATCAAGCACATCTCTTGTCTTTTAAGAACATATATTGACAATCTTACATATATCTTTCTTATATTTTCTTTGATCATCTTCTCCCAAATACACAACCCCCCAAACTTAGGCTTTTGTCTATAATCCATTATCTAGAACCATGCAACTCATCAAAGGAGGTTAAGTGCCAAAAGAGAGGTTTTCAAAAGGGTTTAGGTGTTTTAGCATGGTTATCATTACAATAAGAAAGAATGAAGGGCAAAAAGGGTCAAATGGGTTAACTAGGGAATAATTTTAAGGTAGGAATTTGGCTATGTGATGGGTCAAAAAGGGCCCCGAGTCATCCTCCAAATCAAGCTTGCCTAGAATTTCGCTTTGAATATACTCGGGGCAAGTTCTAGACTATACAAATGCACAAGAATTATTCAAAAATCTCACCACTCATGGCATCGTACTTATAAAGAAAAAAGTTAGTCTCCTAACCAATTTGAGCAATTTGAACTTCATAAGTACTCCGAGTCAACGACACATCCTTGTAAAGAGAGAGACAAAAATTGAGTTTAATGGTCTCACTCAAAAGAAAACTCAAGACATCCTTGATCTTATAACTATATTTTTGTTTTTTCTCAAAAATATTTCATTCTTTGCCATTGACATTTTGGAAGTATTTTTAAATTTTTGCTTCTTCCTAGTTAATCAAAATGACTAGATACTTCACCTAAAGATGTCGCCTCGTCATCCCTTATGGGTGAATTATCACTCAATTCAACAAAAAAACTAAACTAAAGTAAAAATAAAAGATCAAAAGAAAGAGAAAATTTGCTCCTTAGGAAAGAATCGAGTTTCGAAGAAAACCCTTGGAGTTTATTAGACACGTATATACAAAAGGCGATAAGAGCAATGCGCACCATCGAATACCACATTTAAATTCAGGGCATGACACAAATTCAAAAAAAAAATGACAATATTTGACATCATTATCAAGATGCCCAACAAGGGCCCATCCAAAGCAATGCTAATAAAAAAAACACGCCCCACAAGGGCTAAAGTACACAAACATCAAAGTAATAAAATAGAATATGTCTCCACAATTTATCAGACCACATGCCATAAAATAAGACAGTAGGTACCGACCATCAAATAAATCATAACGATACCCCACCCCACACTAAAAACATTGCATTATCCCCCAATTCAGAAATAAAAGAGAGTAAAGACTCCCTATGGCGCACTAGACGCTCGAGTCCATGTCGGTGAATGATCGTACTATCTTAATAGGAGCCTCATCAGAGTGGTCTCCTCTCATCGAGTCTACTATGAAGGGTGTCTCATCATATCCATGGCAAGTTTTTTCTTGAAGACATACCTATGAGAAAGAAACAAAACAAACCAAAAAAAAGACAAAAGGTAAACATGTTTTTGGAATTTATTAAGTTAAGAGAGAAAATAAAAATAAAGATAAAAAATAAAATAGGATTCAAGGTAACTCATCACTAAAGTCCATGGGTTTCATTTATTACAACACTTAATCATTTAGGCACGGCATTGTCTCACATTCTTCACATTTCTTAAAACTAGCTCATAGGGCATCCATAACCTCCAATGGAAACAAGAATGACCAATACCCTTAAGATTGATGTCATCGAATCTATCATAGGGCAAGGCAAACATTCATATTTCCGGGTTAGGCATAGTGACCAACAAGAACCATGGATGCCATATTTCTCAACAAACTCCCTCAACCAATGAATACCAACTATTTCATTATTAAGTTCAATTGGACTCAAAACAATGCATAAAAAAATGACCACACCATCCCCTAAGGAAAGTCACATTGGCCATTACAAGCATACATCGCATTTCTCTCTTATTGTAATTTCAACAAACATATGGTAGGCATGCTAACCATGAACTTGGAGAAAGAGAATAGAAAGCACAAGAGAACAAGCTCATTTCACCAAATAATCTCCAACCACATTCAGGATGCTCATATTATTATACTTGAGCCACCCACTACACAAAATAAGCAAGAAAAGTTTTAATGGACATTTACCAAGCACATGGTGCACTATCTTCATTTAAAAGAGTATCATGAATCAAACTAGTGAAACAAGGCACCAATGACCATATAATTATTTCAACAAGTATTAATCATCTCGATAAGCTCACAAAAAACAAATTCAAGTGATCGATCATAATGAGGTATGAAGCACAATATCCATTTTTAAGAGAAGTTAAAAATGAAATCATGAAATAGCATACCTTTCTTGATGTAAGCGAAGGGAAAAATTGAAGAACAAGCCCAAAAGAATTATTACATTTCTTGCTAGCTCAATTGTTGACAAAGAAAGAGAGAAAATTTAGTGTGAGAGAAAGGAATCGTTTGAAGGGAGATGTAATGAAAAAAAATATTTAAAATTGGATCATTTTGGCGCTACTTGAGTGTTTTAAAAAGACTTTGGGCTAATCGGGTTGGGTCAGCCCAACAAGATCTGACCCATTTTTTTTACAACTTAACAGCTTAAGTGCAACCTGCGTCCCAATTGTTTTCAACCTGCGACTGGAACTGCTCACATCGTGGCAGTGAATAGTAGCTTTTTTGCGTTCAACTTCAGGCCACTTACGTCCATAGTACGATTGACCTGGGTCTGGACTGCTGCAGAATGTCCAGCACATGTCCAAACAGATTATCTGCAGCTTCTCGTTAAGTTTCTTGGCCTCAACTTACGCCTGGAATGTGTCCAAGATATGTCTCGACTGCTGCAACAGTTACAACACAGGTCCAGGCAGATTTTAATAGCCCCTGTTGCATCCCAAATGCTCCCCACCTGCGGCTGACCTGCTAAAGCAGGTGCAGCACAGGTTGTACCAATTTTGGCACACGATTTCTCTTCACAAATTTCTTGGTTTGGAGCTTAGTTTCGAGCCTCCGATCCAATCTTCTCGTGCCCAAAATTTATGATATTACCTGCATCAACCGAAACTAAGCTAAAATTAGTATAAAAAATACTAAAAACATCAAAAATAAATCTTGGGTTGCCTCCCAAGAAGCGTCATAGTTATAGTCGTGGCACGAAATCACTTGGTCCTCATTTTGAATCTTTGAAGCGAAGTGACTCAACCTTAGTCGCTCCAAGTCTACCCACATAATAGTGCTTCAATAGTTGGCCATTCACCATAAATTTCTTCTGCTCGTGATCTTCCAACTTAATAGCTCTACTTGGGTAAACATTTGAGATCACGAATGGGCCCAACCATTTTGATCTAAGCTTTCTCTCAAAGAGTTTCAATCTTGAATTGAAGAGGAGGACATCATCACCCACATGAAACTCTCGCTTTAAGATTTTGGCATTATGCCACCTCTTCATCTTCCCTTTGTACAACACAGAGCTTTCATATGCCTTGAGCCAAAACTCTTCTAACTCATAAAGTTGATTCACCCTCAATTTTGAAGAGTCCTCCCAATCCATATTCAACTTCTTCAAAGCCCATAAAGCCTTATGTTATCACTCAACGGGTAAATGAAAATCCATCACAAACACCAATTGGTAGGGGGACATACCAATAGGAGTTTTATAGGCCGTTCTATATGCCCAAAGAGCATCATCGAGTTGTCTCTCCCAATTCGTACGGCCAACATTCATGTTTTTCTCAAGGATGGACTTGATTTCACAATTCAAAACTTCAACTTGGCCAGCGGTTTGGGGATGATAAGGAGTAGCAACCTTATGCTTCACCCCATACTTATCAAGCAAAGCACCAAAGACCCGATTACAAAAATAAGAGCTGCCATCACTAATAATTGCCCTTGGAGTCCCGAACCTTGTAAAGATGTACTTCTTTAAAAAAAGTGACATTTTTGCCTTCGTTGTTCGGTAAAGAAATGGATTTCACCAACTTTAAGACATAATCGACGGCTACCAAGATATATTTATTACCGTATAAGATCACAAAGGGACCCATGAAGTCGATCCCCCACACATTAAATAGTTTAACCTCGAGATTGGGCTTAAAAGGAATTTCATGCTTCCTCGGAACACCACCTTGCATTTGACATTGAGGACATATTTTGACCAACTCATAAGCATCTCTATGAAAGGTGGGACAATAGTATCCACTTTGAAGAACCTTAGCGGCCGTTTGGATTCCACCATGATGACCACCAAATGGAGAGGAGTGATATGCCTCAAGAATATCTCGTATTTCCGTCTCCATGACACACCTACGGATCACACCATCCGTACACTCCCTAAACAAGAATGGTTCATCCCAAAAATACCTTTTTCACATCAAAGAGAAATCACTTCTTTTGATAATAATTTAGCTCGACGGGAAGCACACCGCTCACAATATAGTTAGCATAATCCGCATATCAAGGTGTTATGCTCCCCAAAAGTGACATGACTATCTCATCGGAAAAGTTTTCATCAATATCAATCTCACCCAACTTCTCATGATTGGATTCAAGGAGGGAAAGGTGGTCGGCTACATGATTTTCACACCCCTTTCGATCTTTCACTTCAAAATTAAACTCTTGCAAGAGCAATATCCACCTAATCAATCGAGGTTTTTCCTGTTTCTTTGCCATGAGATATCTAAGAGTGGCGTGGTCCGTGTGTACAACCACTTTTGTGGTTAACAAATAGGCCCAAAACTTATCAAAAGCATACACCACCGCTAACAACTCTTGCTCCATAACTGTATAATTACGTTGAGCATCATTCAATGTCTTGCTTGCATAATAAATCGAGTGGAACAATTTCTCTTTCCTTTGGCCCAAAACCACACCTAGAGAAACACCACTTGCATCACACATTAATAAAGGGTGATGACCAATTCGGAGCTACTATGATAGGAACCAACACAAGGAGTTCCTTGAGGCAATTAAAAGCTTTTACAAAATAATCATCAAATTCAAAGTTTGCCTCCTTTTCAAGAAGCTTGCACAAAGAATGAGCGATCTCCGAGAAATCCTTAATGAAATACCGATAGAACCCGGCATGACCAAGAAAACTTCTAGCGCCCTTCACGGAGATTGGTGAGGGTAACTTAGCAATTACCTCAACTTTTACTTGATCCACTTGGATGCCCTTTCCCAAAATTTTGTGGCGTAGAACAATGTCTTCCTTGACCATGAAATGGCATTTTTCCCAATTCAAAACAAGATTAGTCTCCACACATCATTCAAGGACTTTACTTAAGTGAGCGAGGCAAGAATCAAATGAATCCCCAACCACGGAGAAGTCATTCATGAAAACCTACATTGTATCCTCTACCATATCAGCAAAAATGGACAACATACATCATTAGAATGTGGCCGGTGCGTTGCATAACCCAAAGGGCATGCGCTTGAAAGCAAATGTGTCATAGGGACAAGTGAACATGGTCTTTTCTTGGTCTTTCGGGGCGATGCAAATTTGATTGTACCCCGAGTAACCATCAAGGACAAGTGAACATGGTCTTTTCTTGGTCTTTCGAGGCGATGCAAATTTGATTGTACACCGAGTAACCAATACGGAAGCAATACCAACCTCGACCGGCTAGTCCTTCCAATATTTGATCCATAAAGGGTATAGGAAAGTGGTCTTTCTCGGTCCACGAGTTCAATTTGCGATAATTCATACACACTCTCCAACATTTGATCGAACGCATAGGTACAAGATCATTATTCTTATTTGGGATCATCGGCATGCCACTCTTTTTGGGAACACATTGGACTGGACTCACCCAGTGCTATTTGAAATTGGGTAGACAACTCCCGCATCAAGCCATTTAATGATTTTCTTCTTGACCACCTCTTGCATTGGTTGATTTGGTCTCCTTTGGTGTTCCACACTAGGAACATGATCAACATTTAGCTTGATTTTATGAGAACAACTTTCGAGATGAATGCCTATAATGTCTGCGATAGTCCATCTGATAGCGCGAAGGAACTTTTTCACAATTGATTTCAAGGCATCCACTTGACAAGGTTCAAGATCACCCACTATAATGATTGGCAATGTATTATCCTCACCCAAGAAAACATATTGAGATGGAGTGGTAACGGCTTAAGTTTGAGTTGAGGTGGTTCAATAATAGACAGCTTGGCGGGTGGTCTCTCGGGATTTTTCAAATCAAGATCTAATTTGACCGGGTTCTTGGTGTAAGATCCAAGACCCGTTAATGAAGCTACCATCTCATCATATTATTCAACCACCTCACTTCCAAAGTTCCACAATATACCCACAAGGGGTCATTCACAAGATCCATTTCGACGATGTTAGCTACCTCATCATCAACCACGTAAATCACCAAAATAACTTGTAAGTCCATAGGTTACTTCATGGACTTACAGACATTGAAGGATACTTCCTCATTGTTTACCCAAAATTTCATCTCCCCACATTTTACATCCACTAAGGCCCTTTCGGTAGCCAAGAATGTTCTACCAAGAATGATTGGGACCTCATGATCAACCTCACAATCGAGAATCACGAAGTCAGCCGAAAAGATAAATCAGTCAACTTTCACCAAAACATCATACAACACACAACGGTTTTTTTTATTGAACGATCGACTATTAGAAGCCTCATAGTGGTAGGCTTAGGAGCACCCAAGCCTAACTTTCAAAACACGACAAATGGCATCAGACTAATACTTTCCCCAAGATCACACAACGTTTTTCCAAATTTGTAGACCCCGATAGTGCAAGGAATAGTGAATGCACCCGGGTCTTCTTTCTTCACCACTATTGTGCTAGACATTATAGCACTATAATTCTGGGTTACCTCAATTGTTTCAAAATCCATGACTCATTTTTTGTAACCAAGTCCTTCATAAATTTAGCATACTCGGGCATTTCTTGTAAGGCTTCTAGCAAAGGAATATTCACCGATAAATTGCTAAACTTCGTAAGAAACTTCTTGAACGTGGTATCATCATCCTTCTTCTTGAGCCTTTGTGGGAATGGGGGAGGAATTTTAATTTGTGGTAATGGAACAATTGGAGTTTCATCCACTTTTAGAATATCATCATCAATCACCTTTAGAGTTTTCTCACTCTCAACATTTTCTTCAACTACCGTTGGTCGTTCAATACTTGTCTCATTAGGCTTTGGATCATTATAATTTACTCGTCTAGCCGCTTTCTCTTTGTGTTGGCTTGTTCTTCATTTGACTTTTTATTTGGGTCTTCATCAAGACCAACAACATCATCACCAAGAGTCCGACCACTCCTAGTGACAATAGCCATGATGCGAGCATCATTTTTAGGATTGACAACTGTGTCACTAGGTAATCTACCCTTTGGTCTTGCATTAAGTTGTGTCGAGATTTGGCCCAATTGAATTTCAAGTTGCTTGATAGAGGTTGAGTGAGATGTTGCCGTTTGACTTAGTTGTGAGAAGACACCTTTTATTTATCTCACCATCTTATCGGTCCCCTCAACACTAATTAGAATCCGAGCAAGGGTGTCTTTATTCTTGAGCTTATCCGGGTTAATGGAACTTGACTCTTTACCCTTTGCCCGATCATGTGGAGGTACGTACCGATCATAATCTCTCTCCTTATTTCTCCAATCCTGATCTCTAACACGATCTTTATCATGCCAATCTCTATCATGACCTCTTTTCTTCCAACCTTGATTCCCACCTTGCCTTTGATAGGTAGAGGGGGAACCCCCCAATTGGTTCAATAAGAACCGAATTTCTTCATCAAGGGAATCCATTTCTTCATTATCATAAGCTTTAGCACTCTTAGAAACAACAACGTTAACCGCCTTAGGAGAATCTCCCATCACATGCTTGGTGAGAAGATCAAGTTGCGTCATCATTTTAGCCATATTTGCATCTCTTTCTTCATCCTTTTTCTTTTGCTCTTGACTCACAAAAGATGCGGAGAAAGCCCCCACATCTACCTCAGTATCTCTTGTGTTCCACCCTCTACTTTGCTCGGCCACTTGATCTAATAAAGTTGATGCAATACCATACGATAATCTAATACGAGAACCCCCAGCCGCATTATCGGCTACCGTCTTGTTCAATTGATCCAATGCCCTATAGAAAATTTGAAGGAGCATTTTATCCGAGCCTCATGATTTGGACATTGCATTCACTTGTTGTTGAATCGTTGTCAAGCCTCATCTAATGGTTCGCCATTAAGTTGGCGAAAGTTGATGATTTCATCCCTTAGTTATAACATCCGAGAAAGGGGAAAGTATCTTTCCAAGAATGCCTCCATGAGTCCAACCCATGAAGTGATAGACCCCGCGGACAAAGACCGTAACCATAAGACCACTTCCCCTATTAAAAATAATGGAAAAAGACGCAACCAGATCGACTCTTGAGATATGTGGGGCATGTCAAATGGAGAACACACCTCAATAAAATTCGTCAAATATAGATTAGCATCCTCATGTGCTTAACCTCCAAATAACCCTTTCATTTGAAGCAAGTAAATCATCACGCTAGTAACGTGAAATACTCCATTTCCTTCCGTAGGTGGAATACGAATAGCACTAGCTCGACCCGCATCACCGAGGTGATCCTCATCCTTATGATACCCATCAATCGACCCGGTATGACTACCGTGTTGACTCATAGTATCATATATACTATTACATCACCTGAGAAAGAACAAAAACACCAAACAATGTTAAATAAAATACTACGGCCAACCCAAAGTAACTAAAAACACTACAAGAGTGAAAACTATGTTTCACTCCCCGACAACGGCGCCATTTTTTATAACGCTCAAATTACACTCTTGAATAGGCGTAAGCGATCGTTGTTAATATAATAACCCAACTTAGGTTGGGGTCGAATCCACAAGGAGTGAAAGCATGGAATTCAAAACTCAAAAGTATAGATAGTCTACTAAAAGATGACCCGCAGTGTGAATAAAGCAAGCATAAATGTAAAATGGGGGATTTAGTTTGAATGTGTTTATAAATGACAACAACTTCAATTTTAGTGCACTAGCTTGACGTTGAAGAATGCTAAGAGTGAATTCAATTTAGAATAAGCCTTGGGGTTATGCAATTATAGGTGTGGGATCATGCATGGGTATTTGGCCATTTATTCATCTTTTAGCTAAAAGTCATGGGTAGGGTAGATGTCAATGTATTGGTGTCAATCTTTCAATTACAACACCAAATTTCACAAATGGGTTCTTTCGAACACCTCATAAGTGTGACAATTTCTCACATCTATTGCTTCAATTGACATCCTTATGTCTAAGAGATATCATTAAATGAAATGAACCAAGTTATTGGTTGCATTTATTCTTCACCCATGTCCTCTCTTTCAAGAATGACATGGGTTTTAGGGTGGTTGGAGTTTGCAACCCCCAACTCTCAATTAATTCATGAAATAAATGCAACATCTATCACAACTAACTAATTAGAAAAAATAATTAGCTAAAACCCTTGCACTACCACCACCTAAGCAAGCATAACCCTAAGATTGGAAATTAGCTACTCATAGATAAAGGGATAAGAATATACCAAAGTTATCATTAACTTCATCCATGAGAAATAGAGACAATGTAGTTCCACACTTGGGATTTCAATAATTCTTCAATGGAAAATCACTAACATATATTTTTCATTCAAGCTTAGTACCAAAATTCTCAAAAGATGAAAAGATAGATGCCAAAAGAGAAGAGAGAAGCTAAAAAGCTAAAAGAGAGGCTATCTTCAAAAGATGAAAACTAGGTCATGAAAAAAGAGCTAAAACCCTCTTTTTAAACTCCACTCTACATTTGATGGAAATTACAAAACTGCCACCTTATTCTTGATATGCTTGAGCGGATCCAAAGCAAATGAAGAGCAGATGGCTAGCAGCTCCAAAGCAGATGTGAAGCGGATGCAAAGAAGATGCGAAGCGGATGCAAAGCAGATGCGAAGCGGATGACTCATTGGCCTCTTGATGACTTGAATGACTTGCTCAATCTTCCCTTTTTACTTTTACCTACATAAATGGGTATTACGTAAGAGAGTACCATCAAATTAATGGAAAAGCATGGTAATTTAGGCTTAAAAGGTTCTAGCAAGTCGTCAAATTGACTACTTATCATATAGGCACATTTTATGAGAGGTTCAGTGATTCAATAGGAACATGACCTAATTACAATGGTGGACCTAGGATCTAAGGATGGCGGGTGCTTAAAAAATTTTAAAAACTTAAAAAATAAAAATTCACCTAAATGATGTTCGAACCCGGGACACTTCTTTCAGTGGAGAACCTTAAAGTCAACCTAAATTCCAATGCACCCAACCAAATTTTTGTTTCAATGGGTGCTTTTATATATTATATACTTATTTTCATATATTTTCTATGTAACTTTACCTATTTCGCGTCGAGTTTAATGGGTGTTGGAGCTCCCCAAAAATGAATGCAGGTCCGCCCCTGCCTAATTAAGGTGTCAACATGGAAAAAATCGACAAGTTCACATGTATTTTGCCTTTTTTAGAATATGAATGTATATTATATATGTAACGTTTTGTAGATTCTTTGTGTAATTAGTTATGTGGATATTGATAATTCTATTTTCTACTCTACATACGATGAAACATCAATTTCCTCATAATTTATCTATGTATGAGGATTTTTAAATTATAAATCAAACATCATATCAATTCTATACATGATAACTTATTTTCTAATTAGTTAGCAAACATTGTACAATAACTTATACATAAATTAATTAATTTATTATATTTTTATTTATGTGAAGAAGAGGAGGACTAAAGGTGTTTTGGTATTTCATATTTACTATTCATTTTAAAATTTTACAAGTGCTATCATTCAATTTGTCAAAATATCTACCATACCCCACTAATTCACTCACAACTGATAATCGAGCAGGCTACAGGAAAAATGACTCCGATGGTACCGTATGTTACTTCGACACAAAAACCAGCTACAGTGTTTCGGTACCCCCACTTGCTAAGGGAAGAAAGATAATTAATTATCTTCGCTGAGCCACATAAAATTAGTATTACAATAAATGCAATTTGAACAAAAATGAAAATAGTAAAATTTATTCCCATAATTTGAAAATTACTAAAATTAACCTCCGTTTAACTTTTTAAATAAATTTGTTTCCTTTAACTTTAATGCACCTCCACTTAACGAAGCAAAGGTTCAATGCCAATGTACACAAATTATTTTGGCCCTGACATAAAGTATGAGAATAAATTAGACATTTTTTCCTATTTCAATTTTTTTCAAGTAAGTTACGTTTTAAATTTCTTTGTCCGGTGTTATATTTTGGATTTGATTTTTCTTCACGTATTTTTCTGATTATTTATTATATAGAAGAGTGAAGAGTGGGACGATCAAGGGTATATTTGTAATTTCAAAAAAAAAATTATCTTGCTTACTTATATTTTAGGCATCAAAGCTTTGCCATAAATTTTTAATGATAAAAAAGTCAAGCTATTTTTTGTAAATATCAATCACATCTCAATTGATATAATATTTCACATGGACCCACATAAAATATAGAATTAGTTGTTTATTTGCATATTTAATTACTCTACAAGTGAAATAAAATAATTAAAAAAATTATAAATATTTAAATGATAGTCCATACATTCAATTTATTTGACTTACTTTTTGATTAAATTTATTTCAAAAAATTGCCTCTTTTTTTTTAAACTACTGAATTATAACTTGTCACGTGTCATATTTAACACCACAAGATTAAACTAGATTTTGAGACATTCTACATATTATTAATTTAAGACATAAGATTGAAAAGTATTTTTTACTTTCTTAAACTTCGTAACAAATTAAAATCAAACAAAAAAATTGAAACAGAGAAATACTCAATTTCAAATTAAAAAACTTTCATCTATTGAAAGATAATTTTAAAAGCATAGCATAAAATTATACACTACAATGATAAATAAACCTTAAGACTATAACATTTCTTTATATAATCAATCTATACGACATAAACTCATTTAATACCTATTTTCGATATTCCATTTTCATGAGCAATTTTTCAGCTATTAAAAGATTATCTTAGAATTTATCATCTTAAAATCATAGATTGTTTCATTGTGAAAATTAACATATGAGATATTCATATGAATAGAAATAAATCTATTGTCTCCCTGAAAAATAAATTATTTTATTTAATTTACTTATGTACTATAATTTAAGACTGTATATTCTTTATTGAAAAAATTAACATATGAATAATTTTGTCATTGATTTAACACTATAGATTGTTTCATTATGAAAATTAACATATGAATAATTATATCAAATATATCAAAATGTCCTTTATCTTGTGGTTCTAAACATAACAAGTGGAAAGTTACAATTAAAGTATTGCCAAAAAAGTTCTATTCTTTTTTAAGCTAATTCAAACGAAAAATAGGTCTCTATTTTTGAAATTGAGAGAGTAACAAACATCTACAAGGCATTCATATATCCACAGTTCAGATCATTCAAATTAATTTCAAGTTAAACTTTTTCATGATATCTAAAATAATTTTAAAATATAATTTGTTAAACCTTAAAAAATAATTTAAGTAATTAGTTTTGTTCATACTTTATTATGATATATGAGAATTTATGTGATAATCTTTTTATTAAATGTAAATTTATAATATACTTAAATCAAATGGGGAGAATAATATTAAATTTAAAAAGAAATTCTATTTGAAGTTTTGTCCATTTAAACTTTTTTTTTTTCAATCGTGGTGTCCAAACAAACTTTCTCTCCTTTTAACTAAATTCACGGAATAAACAAGTTACTTTTGTGTATAACAGTTATTATTATTATTATTTTACTGTTTTTGTCTAAAATTATTGATAGTTAATTTATGTTTAAGGTAAAACTTACAAATATAACTAAGGGTATACCGTTTTTTTCATAATTTTTAAAATATTTTCGTATAATTTTTTCATGTTAATCCCACTACAACTCTATTTTAAATGAAAAATATAGACGTAATGGTCATTTCATTAGAATCTTTTCAATGTCATTCATGATGTAATTTTTCACATTAATTTTACACACCTCAACTATAAGTCTATTTTAATATGTAGTAAGAAAAATTAAATGCATTATATCAGAATGTTTATTATAATACATCATGTGTCTCAATTCAAATAATATATTTTTCTTTTTAATCTGTTCTAAAAAAGAATTGACATTTTTTATTTGGTTAGTATTTTACAGGGTTATCAGTATTTTAGTCATGTTGAATTTTATTTATTTGTCAAAAGTCCACAAAGGTATACTCTTCTATTTAAGGTTCATTTATTTGAAAGATAATTTAAAACATTGCGATGTTTTTTCACATATCTTAAATTCAGTGTCTAACTAAAATGTTATAAATTGAAATAAAAAGAGACGTAGTTTAAAGGAGTATGTGCAAATACTCACATTTGTTTCAAAAAAGATAAAAAAAAGTAAAATTAATTTTGGTCACACATTTAATTGCATGAAGTAACGATTACTATATTATAGTAAGATAATAAAATATACTCATAAACATTGAATAAGTGTTTATCTATCAAACACAATAAGCGATTCCTCCGTAATCCCAAAACTTCACATGATACGTATCATTATAAAAATTTGCACTATACATATAATTTATGAAAACATAATTATTTACTAAGCACCTATTCAAATTATTTTAAACAACTTATTTAAAATGTAATATTAACTTTCTCATGTTAAAATAGTACAATATATATCATGTTAACTTTTGTTAATTCTTTTGATTCTTTTTATTTGAGATATTAAATTTCCCTATCAGGTAGACATATCACTTAAAAAGAAATTTCTTATTTACTATATTAAATTGATCTCCTATTTTTAACGTATATAAGATAAGACATAAAGGTAATCCTTTAACATTGTGATTCATTAAAACGTTCATCAGTAGGTCCTTATTTTCATTTGTTAAACACCCATAAAACAAATTTAAATGTATTTAAAATTAATTTATGTATGAATTAGTATCTCTTTATTGCTTCGTATGATCTATATAAAATGTTAATATATAGATATTTATAAATTTAATCTATTCTCTTGTATAATTTTTAAATAAAGTAGAAAAAGAAAAACGTTACAATTAGTTGTTTATTCTCTTGTGTTTGACATGATGTTAAAATAAGCATTAGAATATATGATATTTTAATGTTAATTATGAAACCTTAAATAAGTTGTAATCTATTGTTTGATTTTATAAAGATAAGAAGTTATATTTTATTATATAGTGTAATCTCTACTTACATTTCTTTTTGTGTTTGTTCAAAAATATTAATGATTATTTTTTTTGAAAAATTAATTAAATAGCAATAAATATATTTAAAATTATAATATTGGACCGGTAAATGGGCCCTTCGTTATCAAGTATTTATAGAAGAGCAAAGGAAGTAGGTGAAGGTGTTTGTTTGCTCCGTGATTTTACTATATTATTTTAAATTAATTATATGTTATTTATGTATTAAAAAATTAATAATATTTAATAAAAAAAGTAAAATAGACATTTATGACATATCTGCTTCAGCTGCTTCAACAGTGATTTTACTATTTTATTCTTAATTAATTATTATAAGTCATATAAATATTTTTTTTAAAAAAAACAGGTAAAATAGGAAAATGATAAATTAACTATTGAGTTTTAAATTAACTTGAAATCTTATATGAGACCCGCTTAAATTTTTTCACACTTGTTTTTTATAATAATTTTGCTATATCACTTCTAACAAGTTATTATGAGTCATTTAAGACATGTCTGCTTCGGTGCTTCAATTGTGATTTTACCATATCACGCCTAATTAATTATTATGGCTACATAAACATTAAAAAAAAAAATCTAAAAAAAAAAAAAATAGACACAAAACGATATGTCAAAATAAAAAATTAGTTGACTATCAAAATTATATTAGTACCACGTAGATTGGGATAGGACTGTTGGACAATAAAATTTTTGAGATCGAAAATAAATAATCGAGACTAGAAAAATACTGCAACAATCGATTTATTAATTTCAATATGAGTGTTACAATCTATATGAATCCTCTGATTCGTCGTTTCAACTATAAATTCAAGGGCTTCAAGCTTGATCTTGAACTTGATTGGGGAACTTGATGGATTTGATCTTGACTTGTGCTTGAATCCAAGGGCTTTGTAGCTTGTTCTTGAATCTTGCAGTCTTGATCTTGAATCTTGATTTGCGGATTTGATGAACTTGATCTCGACCTGCACTTGAATTCAAGGGTCTTTGAGCTTGTTCTTGAATCTTGAAGTCTTGATCTTGAAGCTTGAGCTTATTCTTGAACCTTGAAGTCTTGATCTTGAAGCTTGATGAACTGATCTTGAATTCTTGAATTTGTAGAGAAATTTATTGCGTTTGATCCACGAGTTCTCTCTTACTTCTTGCTAGAATTGTTAGTGTTTTTTCTGAATTATGAGGGCCCTATTTATAGTTGTAGGAAGTATAGAGTCATGATACATATGAACTTTTAAGTAACATGGTCTTGATAAATATGAACTTTCTTTGACCAATCGGATTTAAGTGCCATGACACATTTTATGGGCTTTTTAATTCACTAGGCCTGTTGCTTCATTTTGACATATGGACGGTCCCATTGGCTCCTTCACTTAACTTGACATGCCACGTCATTCAGCACGTGACATCAAATTGGGCCTCTAGAATATGATGACATCTTGAGCTTGCTAAAGTGGGCTTAGTCATTTGTAGCTCAAATTAATATGATGACATCTTGGGCTTGCTAAAGTGGGCTTAGTCATTTGTAGCCCAAATTAATGGTCTAACCCAATTGAGATTAAACTATAATTAAATCCATACATGTTTGGATTTAACCAATTAATTCAATTATATTAATCCACAATATTTTTTTGAAATTAATATATTTTGAATTTAATATAATTCAAATTTTGTACGAATTTAAATTTAACAAGATTTCGTTACCTACAAATTGCCCCTGCTTCAAGGTTGGTCCAGTGTATACTTTAGAGACTAAACTTGAAGTACAATTATTTAGGCATGATATTTAATTTCAAATAGATTTTGGAAAATATTTTACCGCCTTACTTGACCAGGAATAAAACTCTTTCAATATGAATTTATATTGGAGAAGAAAACAACCTTGAATTTAAATTTGTATGGGAAAATGAAACAACTCCCAATTTGAATTTATATGGGAGAAGAAAACAATCTCCAATTTAAATTTGTATTGGAGATGAAAACTCTTCCAATTTGAATTTGTATTGGAGAATGAAACATCCATCCTACAACTCTATAAAAGGATGTAGGTTCCTGCTTTTTCAGTATCAATTTTGGGATTTGCAATCCATCAATAATATTGAGGTTATTTCTTTTCCTGCTACTTTTCTCTTATTTTCGTTACTTTTTTCAGCACATTATGTTAGTGGTACAAAATTCATATCTCATCGTAGGAATATCAAAATCATGAAATATTTGATTTTTCAGAAACTAGACTTCAATATCTCCAACATATCCAAAATTCAGGTTTAAATTCCTTCAATATAATTCTCGATAATTTTTTAAATTTGCCCTGAATTTTATCATGCTGAAATTTTTTGATCTGCGCACCTCTACTAAAATTTCCATATCTCGATGTAGGAATAATGAAATTGTGAGACACTTTATTTTTTTGAAACTAGATTCAAAAATATATAACATATACGAAATTCATGATTTAAGACCTTCAGCATTATTTTAGACAAAATTTTGAAGTTGACTTTAAATTCTGTCATGCTGAAAATTCCAAATTTGCACGCCTTTATTGAAACTTTCATATCTCGAAGTAGGAACGACGAAATCATGAGCTGCTTGATTTTTCGAATTTCGACTCAAAAGTATATAAAATATACAAAACGTATGATTTAACACCTTCTGAATTATCCTTGATAATTTTTTGAAGTTGCCTCTGCATGCTGATATGTTTTTAATTTCAGGTTTGTGTAGCTTCACGAGACCAATCATATCTAGGTGTGGGAGCGTTAAAATTGTGAGTGGTTTTTTCCATTGGAAAGAGGACTCTAATGTTTACAATGTTTTCTTTAGGCAAGCAAACTCAAGAGTGAAACTTGATCCATCTTAGACAATTGAGATACTTATCATATTTAGGTGAGCATTCCTTCTTTTTCCTCTCGTTTTTTTTTTCTCTTTTTGTAGGTGAATGACAAGATCTTGTTCAAGATAATGTATTTTATGCAACGCTTATTATGGTGAAAAGAGATAGATACTTGTAACATTCCTAAGAAAAGGTAATTTCATGGTAATCTTACGGCTCATAGGAATTACTACTCATCCCCGTCCTAAAAAAGGTAATTTTATGGTAATCTTAGGGCGCATAGGATGGCTACTCGTCCCCGCCCTAATAAAAGGTAATTTCATGGTAATATTACGGCGCATAGGGACGACTACTCGTCTCCGCCCTAAGATAAGGTAATTTCATGGTAATCTTAGGGAGCATAAGGATGACTACTCGTCCCCGCCCTAAGAAAAGGTAATTTCATGGTAATTTTAGGGCACATAGGGATGACTACTCGTCCCCGCCCTAAGAAAAGATAATTTCATGGTAATCTTAGGGCGCACAGGGATGGATACTCGTCCCCGCTCTAAGAAAAGCTAATTTCATGGTAATCTTTGAGCGCATAGGGACGGTTACTCATCCCCGCCCTAAGAAAAGGTAATTTCATGGTAATCTTAGGGTGCACAGGGTTGGCTAATTATCCCCGCCTAAAGAAAAGGTAATTTCATGATAATCTTAGGACGCACAGGGATGGACACTCGTCCCCACCCTAAGAAAAGGTAATTTCATGGTAATCTTAGGGCGCATAGGGACGGTTATTCGTCCCCGCCCTAAGAAAGGTAAACTCAAGAAGGTTTGAAGGACTTAAAGACTTCAACTTATAGATCAAAGCACCTGATGACTCCAACTTTTAGACTTTGAAGGCTTCAATATGGCAGATTTAGAAACTTCAACTTAAAGACTTCAAGTTATAGACATAGAGCATATGAAGACTTCAACTTGTGAACTTGCCAGCTTTAGTATGGTAAATTTGAAAGCTCCAACATGAAGATTTAGTGAATTTGAAGACTTCAACTTAAGACATAGGTCATTTGAAGACTTCAGCTATCATACTTTAAAGGCTTTGATATGGCAAATTTAAAGACATCAACTTAAAGACTTAGTGAATTTGAAGACTTCAATATAGACATAGAGCATATAAAGACTTCAACTTATAGACTTTGTGTACTTGCAGGCTTCAGTATAGTGAAAGCTCCAACATGATGATTTAGTAAATTTGAAGACTTCAACTTATAGACATCGGCCATCTTAATACTTCAGCTATCAGACTTTGTGAACTTGCAGGCTTCAGTATGGTGAAAGTTCCGACATGAAGACTTAGTGAATTTGAAGATTTCAACTTATAGACATTGGTCATCTGAATACTTCAGCTATCAGACTTCGTGAACTTGTAAGCTTAAATATGGTAACTTGAAAGCTCCAATATGAAGACTTAGTGAATTTAAAGACTTTAATTTATGTCAAAGAAGCTCATACTTCATAGGGGTTGCCCCATTGAGTCATCAACACTTGGTGCAAGTCTGGAGATTGATGAAATTAAGTCTCTTGAAGACCGATTTTTTTTCAATATGAGGGGGAACATGTATTTTTTTGACACTCATGCAACTGAACTTAGAATAAAATTTCAAGTGCCTACGTACCTAAAAAAAGAGGATCAAGTCATAACATAGTTTTGGGTGAGTATTTTTTTTTTGTTTTTTTAGGAGTCCTAACTTTTGCCTAGGCCGCCTCTTTCGAGGTTTTCAACCTAGCAGACTTTTTTTTTAGCTGTACACTGTTTATACTCTTGCGGGCCAAGAGTGGACATGCAGTTTATACTCGTGCCTTAAGGAGTGTCATCTTCCTTCAAAGATACTACTTCTTCAAGAACTTGGCGTTGATAGGGACAATTTTCATGCCATCTGCATCGACAAGCTTGTAAGCACCATTTGAATATACTTCTTGCATGACATATGGCCCATCCTATTTTGGGGTGAATTTGTCCCCAGAGTTACGAGAGGTAATAATGGGTCTTCTTACTGCAAGGACTTAATCTCCAACTTAGAAGCACCTCAAGCGAACCCTTTTATTGAAAGAACGAGATAGTCGGGCTTGATAAAATTTAGGATTTTGTTGAGCCTCTAACCTCTTCTCATCAAGCGTTTCTAACTCCGTAAGACGCAACTTAGCATTTTCTTCGTCGGTGAGTACTTCTTGAATAACCAGTCTTAAAAAAGGTATTTGACGCTTAAGTAGTAGGACTGCTTCAACTTCAAAAGCAAGTAAATATGGGGTTGCTTACGTTGGTGTGCGGTAAGTTGTTCTATATGCCCACAAGGCTTTTTTCATTCGTTTATGCCAGTCTCATTTGTATTTGGAGAAAACTTTCTTCAACAAATTGCATAAAGTCTTATTAATGTTTTGTCTAGATCATTGGCAGCAGCATGGTACATAAAAGACTTGCGCTGCTTGAAACTAACGAGATCACAAATCTTGCTCATTGGCTTGTTAGAAATGGCTTGCCATTGACAGTTATTATGTACAGAGGAATTCTAAAGAGGTATATGATATTCACTCAGATAAATTCATAATATTCTCCTTCTTTACTTGTTTGAGAGTAATAGCTTTGGCCCATTTTGAGAAGTAATCAATTGTGACCAAGATGTACAAGTGTCCACCAAAATATTTTAGTAATGGCCCAACAACATCCATTCCCCAAGCATTGAATGGCCAAGATGTTACCGTTGGGTGTAATACTTCAGGAGGTTGATGTATGAAATTTGCATGAAATTGGCAAGATTTGCATCTTATAGCATAGTCCAAGCAATCTTTCACCATCGCTGGCCTATAATACCCCATTTTTTATTGTGAAAATGAAGCTTTGGTCCAGACTGATGAGACCCAAAAACTCCTAAGTGTGCTTCTTGCAAATCTTGAACTGACTCTTCTTCCCCCAAACATCACAAAATTACTCTATCAAATGATCTTGTATAGCGTGTCTTTGTAGTAAAGGAAGCGAGGTGCACGACGACGGTTGTCTGTCCTTCTTCTTAGATCTTCTGGAAGTATTCCATAACACAAGGAGTCAATGATAGGTTATCGTCAATCTTTCTTTATAGCTTCGGACACGGCGACGAGGTATTTAACCTTACTTTCTACATCCTTATCCTTATTTAATGGCGGTACAACCCATACTTGGCGGATAGTAACTTGTATCTGATTTGGAAGAGTTAGACTTAAGGCCAAAACAGCTAAGGCATCATCTTGCTTATTTTCTTTCCTTGGCACATGCTGGAAGGTTACTTCTCCAAGCCATCCCATTAACTTCTGTGCATAATCATGATATGGTCTTAACTCAGGCTTTCTGACTTCATAGCTTCCCGAAAGTTGTTTGATCACTAATTGGGTGTCACCAAGGACTTGTAATTGTAGTTGCTTTATGTCAAAAACCATCTCAAGTCTGAGTATTAGCGCTTAATATTCAACAACATTATTGGAGCAATGATTCATCAAGGTAAAAAAGTAGGGGATGACCTCTCCTTGTGGAGTGACAAACACTACGCCAGCACCAGCTCTATCACGATGTACAACACCATTAGTACATCTTTCATGGGGATATAACTTTAACAATCATTACATCTTCGTCAGGAAGTTCATCGCTCAGTTCTCAGTCATCAGGTATTGGGTGGTCTGCCAAGAAGTTAGCCAATACTTGTCCCTTTATAGCCTTTTAGGGAACATACACAATCTCAAATTATTGAAATTGAAGATACCATCTTGTAAATCGGTTACTAAGGAATGGTTTTGACATTACAAACTTAATGAAATTTGCCCTAGACACAAGACGGACAACATGAGCTTAAAAGTAGTGTTAAATATTTTAAATTAAGAAGGCCAATGCCAAACACAACTTTTTCATTGGAAAATACTTTAGCTCATTTAATGTCATCATTCTGCTCAGATAGTAAAGAGGGTTTTCTTTACCTTCACTATTTTCTTGAGCTAGTAGTGCTCCAATAGACCTCTCTTGTGCCACGATGTAGAGTATCAATAGTTTCAGTTATGGGTGTCGCAAGATCTAAAGGTTTCATTAAATATGACTTGATACTCTCAAAGGCCTTGCTACAAGCCTAGTCCATTTAAATGGGCTATCCTTTTTCATGAGATGGCTAAATGGACATTTTCCGACCAGGTTCGAGATAAACCTCCTTAAATATTCTAGCCTTCTTTGTAGGTTTTTTAACTCATAAATGTTTCGAGGCTTGAGCATCTTTAAAATTACATCGACTTTGGATTGATCAATTTCAATTCCTCTGTGTCATGCAATGAAGCCAAGAAACTTTCTTAAAGTAACACCAAAGGCACACCTCAATGGATTTATCCTAAGTTGATATCTTCGAAGTAACTCGAACACCATTCTTTGGTCTTCTAAGTGGTCGTCTATCTTTCTTGACTTCATCACTAGATCATCCTCATAGCATTCAATATTTTTATGGAGCAGGCCATTAGAGATGTTTTGTACAACCCTTTGATAAGTGGCGTCAGTATTCTTCAAACCAAAAGGCATCACCTTGTAGCAATAAATACCTTTAGGCATACAAAATGCAGTGAGTTTTTTATCTTTTGGTGCTATACGGATTTGATTGTATCCAGATGAACCATCCATGAAGGACATTGCCTGATAATCAGTGGTGGCATCAATCAGCAACTCTGGTATGGGGATTGACAAGTCATCCTTAGGGCAGGCATTGTTGAGATCCCGAAAGTTGACACAAACTTAAATTTGGCCATTCTTCTGTACTGGAACAATACTTGAAATCCACGTGGGGTATCTGACTTTGCTAATAAATCCAGCTTCAATGAGTTTGTTAACTTCATTTTTAATCAATAGAACCAACTCTGGCCTAAAGCGCCTCTGGGCTTGCTTAATAGGATGAGCCCCGTACTTAACCGCCAACTGATGGACTACTACTTTTAGATCTAAGCCAGGCATTTCCTTATAACTCCAAGCAAAGACACCCATATATTCTTTGAGTATGTCCATATAAGCGATTTCTTTCTCTATCTCTAGAAAAACACTTAGGTAAGTTGGTCTTGGGTCTTCATTGGTTCCAAGATTAACTTCCTTCAAGGGATCTATTATGGTCTTCACTCCTTTTTTAAGTTGCAACGGAGCATCTCAGCATCTTCCTTCTCTTGAGGATCATCATTATTAATAGATATATGGTAACACCAGAAAGTATCTTTCATCTCTTCATTAACCTTCATTTGAGATGAGACCTCAATTTTATTTTGGGTTGTCACATCATATGAAGTGCCAACACTTTCTTCATCTTTCTCATGTTCCTTGGTATAAACCACAATATGAGCCTTTGTTCTTAACACCTTGTTGTATGAAACCACCAGTTCTGTCTGCCGCCTTATTCTAGAAGGAATCAAACTTTGGAAATTCTTTTGGATCTTAGGCGAAGAGTGCATTATTGTACTTTGATGACTTCTCCTACGCTTGTTACTTTTATTCTTATTTATAGTACCCAACCTTTGAAATACAGAAGTTCTTATAGTTGATTCTCTAAGTCGATCAAAGACAGAAGGTCTTTTATTTGAAATAGTGGATTCTTCTTCCACGGTGATGTAATTGCAAACAACCTTTCTTATAGATATGCATACTGGAGGTGGCGGAGTGTACCATAGGCCTTCACGTGCCTGCCTGGTTATATTTTGTAATGGAAGTTTACCTAACCATGATGCTCATTAGGATCGTATCCAGTCTTTACAAATAACTTGTAAGCATTTAGATCAAAGCCTTCCTTTGTATATTTTACAGGGAGTATCATATTTTGTAGCATATTCTGAGCCACAAACTCTCCAAGTAGCCTTGAGGATGGATTTATTAAGTCAGTTCGCCTGATAGGTAGAGTTAGCCCCTTTAGTACATTATCTTTGACATCAAATGAATGATTTATTTATTTCTTTACCTTTGGTATGTGGCGTAGAACAGGAATTGCCTTTTTTGCAGATGCGATGCTTTCTTTATTCAAAATGGAAAGAGGCTTTTTGGTAGTGTCTTGATCGACAACCACTGCGACCTTTTTAGTTGTAAGCTCATCACACTTGGTCTTTGTGACATCATCAACCCTTTTATCATTCACAACATAATTCTTCAAGTAGAATTTTTCATCGGCAAAGTGTGACTCAGCTTTAGTGAATGGCTTATTATCGACAACTATTTTTCTGTCCACTTCGCCTTCGAGGTGCTTCAGGCATTGATAGTAAGAGGATGAGATAATTTTGTTCTCGTGTACCCAAGGCCTACCAATCAATATATTGTATGAATTTTTTGGCATTGATCACATGCATCAATGCATCTGATAAAAAATCATCCATACGAATTCCCAACTTGATCGATCCAATGGACCTATGGCCTCCTTGGTTGAAGCCTTGGGTCATTATATGAATTTCGGCCAGTTCGTCAGTAGAGATGCCAAGTTCCTTCATTGTGAGGATAAGAAGGATGTTGACTCCGGATCCCTCATCAATCAAGATTCTATTTATCTTCTTTCCTAAAACTTGACCTACCATGCACAAGGGATGATTGTGTAGGGTTCTTCCAAGCAGAAGATCATTATTTATGAATGTGATTTTTGTATCACATACATGTGCCTCTTGGACAAGAGGTTCAACAAGTTTTTTAGAAAATGAAGGAACTTCTATGGGTAGATTTTTACCCTTTGCTCCCTCTTTGGCGGTATTAAAACAAGATGCCTCAAATTTAACTTGAGTAGTCTTTACATGGAACCAACTTAATAAGAATTCTTTCAAAGTCACTAGACGTCGTGGTTTTTGGTGGTGAAGCTCCATTATCCTTGTCTTCTTCGGAGCTCAACCAGTCTTTGTTTCATTGATTTTCTTACCATACTCCTTCTAGTTGGTTGCTCGGATGACTTCTTTCGTAGACTCGTCTTCTTGCATTTGCGCCTAGTTACTAAAGTCCAACCTTTATCATCACCTTTATCAACTGAAGAATTGTCATGCTCTAATAATTTTTCATTATGCACTCCAACACATAGTTGGACTGGATCGAGCGAGCCAAAACTTATAGAGATTTGATGAGAACTGGCTATCTAATCATCGAAGAAGATCTTCTGCTCATTTGCTAATTGTATGACTTTGTCTTTAAAGACAAAACACTTTTTCAGTGGGTAACCCACAAGCCTATGATACTTGCAATAATTTGGGTCATTGGTCCTTCCAGCTTCATGGGCTGCTTCATCTCTGGGAGTTCAATAAGCTTATGCTTAGGGGGTTCATTAAAAATCTCAAAAATATAAGATTCAAGGAAGAGGTATTATTTTTATTACATCACCTTTGAGGTTAACTTTTGATTTGGATGTGCTCAAGAAGTTGTCTTCACGCTTTGCTTTTTGCTCACCTTCGTGATGACCTACACAAGAGACACATCGATATTCATGGATTCTTTGTTATCATTTTTGGGGAATAACTTGCCCCATATTTTGGGTTCCTGCTTATTCTTTCCCCTTCGAAGGTCATGAATACGCGTTATTCCCTTTTCAATAGAAGACATGCTCAACTCCATTTTGTGAGCATGCGTAGCTAACTCTTCAAAGGATTTTGGCTTATGCCTTGCAAGATATATAGGATCTCCCAGTATTTTCCTTGGACACATATCTCTATTGCAAAATCTTCACTGAGCCTTTCTTTGCAATTTAGGCTCTCATTTCTCCATCGATTGATGAAGTCAATGATTGGCTCATCCTTTCTTTGCCGAGTATTTGTGAGCTCTACCATTCTCACTATACGTCTTGTGCTATAAAAGCGATTCAGGAACTCATGCTCCAATTACTCCCAAGTATCGATGGAGTTAGGCTCAAGGACTGTATATAAATCAAAGGTGTTTCTCTTTAGGGAACAAACAAACTGCTTGACAAGATAGTCACCATAAGTTCCAACATTATTACATGTCTCAACAAAGTGTGTAACATGTTGTTTTGGGTTCTATTTGTCCTCAAATTGTTAAAATTTGGGGGAAGAGGGGGTTGATAGCCGGCAATCATTTTTTAGGCTATCTATTCTCGTAGTGTAGGGCTTGGCATATGCAAGGAAAGACATGATAATAATATCATACTTGTCTTTGAGGGTCCCTTCAATGAATTGCTTCAATTGCTCAATCGGGATCATTCCCTCAGAAGAAACTTGTACCTCTTTTGTTAGTGGTATTTGTTTTATAGGATGTTTGGTCCCGTGAACCTCTAGAGATTTTCTAGGTGCATAGATAGACTCTCCATCTATCGGGCCTTTCATCCTATCCGCTATCTTATCAATTCAAGCATCATGATTCTGAATAAATTTGGTCAGACCCTTAATTGTCTTTGTCAGATTCACAAGTTGCTCCTCTATAGACGAGGCATCAGTCACTATTGCTTGCATGATCACTGGAGACGATAGAGAGTAACATGGATTATCACATAAGTTGATCTTTGAAGTTCTCAGGTTATGCGGTGTAAGTGGAGATGACGCATTTGTTGAACGACAATCGCTCTTTACACCAGAGTATTTGGAATCAGAATGCTCAAGTAGAGCTAGAGTCTTCTTAAGCGATTCCGCCACACTACTTCCTCCTTCTGAAGCACTTGCATTGGATTTCGTTCCTTTTGGGGTTGAAGATCCAAAAATTTGAGTTGGCGCGGATGACACTGGATGTGTTTGTTGCCTTAGCATATTGGCTTTGCTTCCTGTGACAGCTCCTAAGCTTCCGAAAGTAACACCAAGGATATTTTCTACTTCGGCAGAGAACTTTGAATTAGCAGCCTTGGAAGTAGTTGATTAAGAATTGATCTTCTTGGAAGTGATTTCAGTGTTGTTGAGCTTTGAAGTTGGAAAAGTTGAGATGAGAGGTAGAGATGGTGATACAAGACTACTAAGGAAGCATACACCAAACAGTCCACTAGTGCAAGAAACCGTGGACCTCTTTTGGTGACTACTCTCGAATTCAAGAAAAAAATCAAGAAGGAAGGAGTTTACGAGGTGTTTAACACCAAAAACAGCCAACTGCCAAACTATATTAACAACAATAAAAGGAACAACAATAACAACAACAATATAAACGGCTTTACTACTACAATACAAACTACAGAGCTACAACAAGATAAAGATAGAAAAGTAGACAAATGGAGGTATAATCTTAAGAACCAAAGAGCCTATTCCACTCTTAGACCCTTAACACTACACACTACAATCACCTATCTCTTACAATGACATAAGAGAGGAGTCCACCACTCAAGCACCAACGTATCAAGCAAAATGCTACACACAAATGATTCCACACTTGTACAATGCCCTAGTTTTGGTTTTGAACTCTCTCTCTCTAAGAGAAGTGTTATTTCAATATATTTAAACAACTAAAGACTAAAACCCCTACAAGGTTCTATTTATATTACATTACAAGAATAAGAGACAAAAGACTAAAAGACCATTTAATGAAAAGGGCTTCAAAAGGTGCCCATGGGTGTGTTTGGGGCGGTTTTGTGCACTCCAAGGCCCATCTTCACACTTCAAATTGCACACATGCTCGGTTGTATTCAAAATACTCAAAAATCGTTCATGGTCATGATCGTACTCATATCAGATGGTCCCACTGGGCGTGTCAGAATTTATTGGACAGTAAAATTCTTGAGACCAAAAATAATAATCGAGATAAGAAAAATAATGCAATAATCGATTTATTGATTTTAATGTGAGTGTTACAATCTCTATGAATCCTCTGATTTACCTTTTCAACTATAAATTCAAGGGCTTCGAGTTTGATCTTGAACTTGATTGGTGAACTTGATGGATTTGATCTTGACTTGTGCTTGAATTCAAGGGCTTTGTAGCTTGTTCTTGAATCTGAAGTCTTGATTTTGAAGCTTGAGCTTGTTCTTGAATCTTGAAGTCTCATTATTAGAAATTAACCCTATTGCAATGAAACTTTTGGCAACGATTTCAAAGCGTTGCTATATAGGGTCTAGTACAATGGTTCCAACAGTTGCAAAAAAAATTATTCTGGTAGAATTATTTAATGCTATAATCATAGTAATTTTTTGATAACTATTGCAATAGGGTGTTTTATTGCAATAATTGCATGAACCGGTGCCATAGAGTCGGCTATGGAAATGCTTTATTGGGAAAGAAAAGCCACTACTACAGTTTATTTATTGTTCCCACCACAAAATTTCACTAAGGTTAGCCAAAAATAAACCCTTTTACAATCCTTTTAACATATAATTCCACAACCAAGACCGCCACTGCTACTGATCCGACCAAGTCCAATCTGCCGCTGCTACATCCACCATACTCCGACCTCCATACCGCTTCTCCCACCACTATTCTGCGACCATCGTACCACTACTCCAACCACCGTATCACTACTTCAACAATCGTACCTCAATTTCAAAACTGCTCCGACCCATGTTCCTCTTTTGCAGGAATTATTCTCATTCTTGGTACAGGTCTTTCTAATTCACCTGGTCTTGCTGGTACATTATCTCCAGCTATTTCTAATCTCTCTTAGTTAACTCAACTTGTTCTTTTCTCAAGCATTGTTACTGGTCCAATCCCTTCCCAACTCAGAACACTTGAAGAAGTCGGAAAGTGTGACCACCATACCTCGATTTCAAAGCTGCTCCGACTTCAGCTCCTCCACTGCTCCGACAACCACTTCATTTTCACTTTAATTTTTGAGAAAATTTGAGATTTTCTTCTTTAGTTTAGGGATTTAAGGTTAGTTAATTCTTTTAATTGATGATTTTAACCTAGTTTTCAGTTTCTATTTTGGGTTTTCTTCCCCTTGACTTTGATTGTTGAACGAACATTTGGGGATAGGTTTAATTTGGGTGTTTTTAGTTGCTACCTCGTTCTAGGTCGATAATGCATTTCCTTGTTTCTGCTCTTATTGTGCTAAATAGATGGAAACTAACGATGAGTACTTATCTATTCATAACATTAATGGTAACAATGTTCATGAAAAATGGAATAATTTAGGATATTATTCATGGTAGGCTTTGTCATAAGTTGCTTGGTAGGCTCAATGTTGACAACCTCAATGTTGATGGTAGGCCCTTCATTGTTGGTTTTATGGGAGGAACAGTGACACAAGTAAATCTTGAATGATTAGCAAGACTCCTGACAATGCAGGGTAAGTGCAGTTGTTGTCTGATATATTTGGCGTTAGAACTTTTGTGTGAAATATATTCTTAAGCTTGATATGGTGAATTTGTGTGACCAAATACTCGAACAAGAATGTTGTTAGTTAACTGGAAGAGAGACATGGAGTAGTAACGTCTGTGTTGAAGTTAATCAGAAGGAGAACACGCGGAGCAGACAGGTATAATTAGGCAGGACGTGCCTGATAAATGGAGGACTTCATATGTATTCTGCTTTGCACATGCTGAGCTGGTTCATCCTACCTCAGGGGTAGAACTATAATTTACCATATACCTGTCATGCCAGAGAAATGACACATACAATTGAATATGATTAAAGAGATTTAAACTATAAGAATTAGTGTATTTAGTATTCATTGCATGACCAATAGATTGATTTTCCTTTCATTTTAGGTTGATGTGGTGAAGAAATCAGCTATGAATGCATTGTGTAGTATTGAGAAGTGGATGGCCCCTCGGAAGGTTTGTAGTTCTGCACACTCCCTCTTATCACCTTGAGATGTAAATAAAATTAATTTGAACTGTTAGAGAAATCATCGGCAATTATCTTTGATAAAATTAATCTTAATGGAGTAGCAGGTCCTGAATTCTGGCTTTAACACCTCCTCTCTTTTCTGTATTAGATAAGTATGTTAGCTATTGTAGAAATAAGTATGTCATTTAGTTTTTGCACCTTAGGACATGTAATATTCTGGTGGAGGGGATTCATTTAAACTCCCCTCGACTAAGAATATCATAAATATGACTTGATCTTAAATAAGGGAGTGAAGATTTATATACCCGAACTAGACATATTTGGAACTGAGACGTAATTGTTATTATTTTGTTGTATAGAGTATCAGAAACAACGAGAAGGATCAAGTGGACGCGCTCATCCGGTTGATAGAGAAAATTTAATGTCCAAAGTCGTTTTATTTCGAAATTTTCACTTCAACTTGCTGATGCTCCTACTTCTATGCAGCAATGGTCTCTCCTTAAATGATTATGATAGTGAAGGTATGTAGTTATAGGTTTTGTTTAATGAATCTGTGAAAATTTCATATTCTTTCTTAGTTTACTCTTTCAAAATAGTGTGCTGATAAAATTGCGATCACTATTTTCTTTGTCACCATTTCAGATCATGCTTTAATTAAGTTTCTGAGGTCTCTGAATGATTCAAACAATAGAATTATAGATTAGAACATTAATTTTTTGTCTCCATGTTTCAATTAGTCTCATGTTACATGCAGAAATGAAAATGTCATATCCTTGTAAGAGTTTTTTTCTTTCTCTTTCAAGTAAATCAAGTGGATTCATATAGTTGAACTCAACTTGTTTGGGACTGAGGCGTAACTGTAGTTGTAATCAAATAGGAGCTTAGCTTCTAATGGATTCTCAGGAACACTTTCGCCATCGATAACCAAGTTGAAATTTTTGGTTAACCTGTAAGTATGTTGTATTTTGTACTAAAATTACTAAAATACTATGTGTCTGATGCTAATCCTCACCAAGAACCCATGAAGTCGAAATCCTGACTCCACTTCTAGTACTAATCTTCAGTGTCTCGGTGGGCCTAGGTAAGTTTTTTCTATTGTTGCTAAAATGCTAACGGTCTATGTGGGGATTTGCAGAACAGTAATCTATCTGGTGCCTTACCTGATTACCTTAGCAGCATGTCAAATCTAAAAAAATTGAATCTTGCAAACAATAATCTCAATGGTTCTATTCCATCAACTTGGGGTCAGCTCTACAACCTTAAAAATTTGTAAGTACTTATTTTCGTTGTTTCTTTGTTCCCCCGTTTTCCTAGGATACCAGCAAATGTTGCTCAGACTTTTCGAAAATGGCAGCAAGTTTATTTTTTGAGGATACAACACGGGTACGATAACATTTTTGGAGAGTCTGTAAGCAACATAAGACTAAGACCATTCTTGCAACAAACTCTTTCTATGATATGTCCCTTTGTCCTGCATCAGGGTCATGAGAGGAAATTGCATAACTGGAACTGTGTCAAATTCACTTATAAATATCACAGGCTTAAAACAACTGTAAGAACTATGTTAACCTTACAGACGCTTTTAGCTCTTCTTTTGTAATTTTCGGTTGGATTGAAGCCTATGTTGCTCAAAGTTCTTCAAAATCCTTCAAAAGCTATGCATTTTGGAAGGTCCGAGCAACGTAGATTGAATCACAGTCAGAAGTAGTTATTGATTTTTGTTTTTCATTTAGTTCATACATGTTTTTTATTCTCACATGGACCTGTCATCCAATGATCTGACTGGATATATCCCACTGCATTTGTTTTCAATACCAACATACAAGTAATGTCATCAGTTATTCTCTTTATTTCCAACTTGTTAAGCCTTTCCATTTTTTATGTTGGGCTCTAAATTTTCAATTGCATATATATTGTCATGACCCGAACCGAGGCCCTGGCCGTGACGAGCATCCCAAACCATGGAGGCCCGGGTGCCTTCCATGTCTGGTAATCATGCACAATATTCACAATAATATAAGAGAAATGTGGAAATAAACAACGGAATCATGGTCATGCTCTGAATTCCACTTAACAATACGGAATGAAATCAGTGAGTATCTAGACAACATCCATCCGGAATGAAATCAGTGAGTATCTAGACAACATCCATCTCAGTCTGTGAAATCTCTAATACATCAGAATATAATAACTTGTCTAAAACTGGGACAAGGCCCCCAGTCGGACCCAAAAACTAAAATGTAAAACAGTACTCTAGCAATAGGCCTTCCAAAATAAAGAAGTCTCACCAACTGCACACTTCGGTCTGAAGATTCTACGGTTTGACGGGACCACTGAACCTCAGACCCTGAAATATAGGGGGTCTATACAAACGTACTGGTACGCAGAGTAATCCAAAATAATGCATTTTTATACAACATAAGCGAGAGCAATTAGTAAACAACTTATCTATGATATATGAAAAACACATGGGCATATTTAAAAGATTGAGAATATTTTTTCTGAAATTCATGACTCACTCTTGGTCTTACTTTTGATCTAGGTGGTATACCCTACAACTCTACAATCCCACGAGATGTATGAAATCTACCCTTAATTCGGCAGCCAAACCCCTAACCCGAGTTTGCCGCAAGGGTTGGAGTCTCTATCTCTAATACGCCACAGGGCACTAGGCCAGCGTATGGTCCCTCTTGGGGACATAATAAACTCGTATCGTCAAAACACGATTTTGGGCTAGAAGTTATTTGAACTCAAGCCTTCTTCGGGCAACCACCTAACCCTCTTTTAACCCATTTTTAGCTCTATAAGACATGTATTCTCTGAAATTAAAATCTGAAACTCTTACTCTGTTATGACATTTATTTATATGATATCGTCATACCAATGACTTGCAAGTCGTATCTATAAGCCATAAAATATCATGGGATAGTCTCTTCATTCAAAACATAAAATGTGGACCACCATATCATTCAAACAGTTCAAACAGTTCAAGAGGATTCAGACTTCAAACTTATGTAAACATATGCAAGGACTCTCTCTTTTCAACATTTCAATAAACATGTGGTGGTCATGTATTTTGTGACAAATCATGTAATTCTTTAGTTATATATCTTCAACATTTATCAACATGTAAAACCCTCTCTCTTCAATTCATAATCAAAACCAAATCTTAAACAATAGCAAAGACGTTTGTACATACTTCTCAATATGAAGTTGAAACAATTCATAATATATAAACACAAGGGAATTTATAACATGGGAGGGATTATAAATGTTCATGCTCTCAATTCAAGTTTCGAAACACCAAACCATATGCATACATATATATATATATATATATATATATAAATGATAATCGAATTTAAGGAGAAAGGCCTCAAGACCAAAACTTTATTATCAAGAAAGATTCGCTATGCATAATTGTAGTTGAAACTTCAATACCCTTTTGCAAATTCATGATTTCTCAACATGTAAATGTTATTGAAACAATTTCATCATGACCATGTAGTTTGGGAACACCCCACGTACCTTAGATTACTTAGTTTGAAGAGTAGGACTCAAATCTTGATTTGTTCCTTGAAAATCTTGAACTTAAAGCTTGATTTCTTGATTTATTATTCTTGAAGAAAACCCTAGTTTGATCCTATTTTGAGAGTGAAGAGAGAGTTTTTGATGTTGTATAATGATGATAATTGACTAATAACGTTTTTAGAGTGTAATTAAATCCATTGGGGAGGTTTTCTGAAGAGGAAAAGTACCAAAACAACCCTTTAAAAAAAGTCACGTTTTTGCACTTCGGATCGCCTGACGGACGGCCCGACGGACCGTCGGGCTGGGGACGGACCGTCCCCTGAACCGTTGGACAATTTCCAGTGACTGAGTCATTGTTTTTGGGGTGATGGTCCCCACGACAGACCATCACAGGCCCGACGGACCATCGGCCCGGTCGTCGCTCCTTAGGCAGCCTGACGTCTTACTGTAAAACAGGCATAACTTTTTACCCCGATATCAAATTAAGGCAAAACTAGTGGAGTTGGAGAGAGGATTCAAAGGCCTTTCATTTGTATATAGTAGGCCCTCTAATTAGTTATATACAAACAGTTATGGTCAATTAAAATTGACCCAAGTTTAAACGCTCACCAAAACTCAATCGACAGGAAGGCTTTCAACTCGTCCTTGAGTTAAGGGAACTCTATGATCTTAATTTATGCTCAACTAGATTCCCACACTACATAATTGATTAACACACCAAATTCACATTGGATTTATGACTTTTGAAACCTTTTGAAAACTAGTGGAGTTGGAGAGAGGATTCAAAGACCTTTCATTTGTATATAGTAGGCCCTCTAATTAGTTATATACAAACAGTTATGGTCAATTAAAATTGACCCAAGTTTAAACGCTCACCAAAACTCAATCGACAGGAAGGCTTTCAACTCGTCCTTGAGTTAAGGGAACTCTATGATCTTAATTTATGCTCAACTAGATTCCCACACTACATAATTGATTAACACACCAAATTCACATTGGATTTATGACTTTTGAAACCTTTACGCATAGGAATGACGGTTTACGTTCTAGCCCAAAATGCGGGGTGTTACATATATGTTGTTGTTACATCATCTTATTTGGACTCTTTCACGATGCACAAAGAATCAGTCTCCTATTCCACATCTCTTGTCCTGGTGTCAAATAATTTGTCTAACTTAATGCAGTACCGCGGGTAGTCCTCTTTGATTATTCCTATCAGCTATCACGTGACCTAACTCACAGTATGATGTTGGGCTTAAGGTGGTTGTCAAGAGAGTAGCGGGTGGCAAGTAGGGGCCATGCTATGGACAAGCATGCACAGGAATCGATTATGTGCTCGTGGAAACAGAATTTGCTCCCATTCTGGTATTAATGGAAGATGAGTTGTTATATTTACCATTTCCCTCTTTCTTTCTCAGTAAAAGTTCTATTCTATTTTCTCTTTTAGGCAGATAGTGTTGCCACCTATTTATTCTTGTAATTTTTGGTATTCCAGATTGAGCTGTTGAAGAAGTACATCAAGAAATTTTATGGTGAAAACCTAAAATCTTTGAAAAATGTCGCCAGAATTGTGAACAGGCACAACTTTGATAAAGTACACAATCTTCTGAAAGATCCAAAAGTTGCAGTAGCTGTTGTTTATGGGGGCTCAGTAGATAAGAAAAATATGTAACCCCTCAGTATCCTATTCTAATAGTGCGTACATACCTTGTTCCTCATTCTAGTTGTTGATTTTTTCAGGGTCATTGAGCCAAAAAACTTGTTGAATCCTTCATTTGATGCTGATATCACGACTGAAGAAATATTTGGCCCATTGCTTCCGATCAGCATAGTAAGAGAAAACTGATTTTCAAGGAATATTGCTGCTATGTTTTACTTGAGAATTGTTAATCTGTGCTTCCAATTTTTCTTTATTTTTCATAAGTTATATAATTTGTTTTAAGAAATAATTTGTTAGGGCCTGAATAATTAACATAATAAGTAAGATTAGGGAATTTAATCCCCATAATTTTACCTCATTTACCTCATAAGTATTGTTTATTTATGTAGTTTTTTTTCTCTTTCAATATGTAGCACTACTGTAGTCTGTACCTAAAATCCCAACCTTATCTGGTCAATCTCTTAAGGTTGTGATCTAGCCGAAAATTAGATTTAGCAATCTTTTTTAGCATATTTGGATTAGTGATCTTATGAAACTTGGTCCCTGACTTGAGAATGTTTTCCTGCTTCTTTCATCCTCTGCTCAAATGACTTGCCCTTCAAGCCTTCTGTGAAATGTGAAGTTTTCCTATCTAGGACAACTTCTTCAGAGAATCACAACACCAACTCAGCTTTAAAGATCCCATGAAGTTTATAATTACACTGAATATAAAAAGTATTTTGAAGTTTATCTATGACATCTAGCTCACTCAGATTACTTGAATGATGACTCTTCTGCACTACTAATATGAGAATACTCTCTGAAGTTCTATTTTTGTCATTACAATTTGGATTTAGCTCAAAAGGTTCATTGTTAAGTGGTATAACTGAGTCCAACGTAGAACATGTTCTGTCAAAGTTATTATGTCAAGTTAATAGTACAAAAAACTAGTGTACATTTTCTGTTATATTGAATTATTTGGTGTTCTATATTTACAAATAATTACAGAAACTTTGACTTATTTAGCAAAATTAACTAATATCTCTTTCCCTGTTTTACTTGTTTGCTGATCTGTAGCAGTGTCAAGATATATATATTCTACATCGCAGACTCAAGCTGGCTGGTAAAAGAACAAGACTGATGTTGATATAGTTTTTCACCGGTAGTTGCTAAGGTGCGTTACTATGGCATTATCTAAAAAACTGCCTTAAAGAGAAGGATGATTGGAAAAGTGGTGGACTGATGAAGTTGTACATTCTATGCCACTATCTTAGCGACATCTTTCCGTGAATAATATAAGCATAATACTGGAAAAAGAGAATGGTATTGAACTGAAGAAGGGATTGAAGTTCAAAAGAGTAGTTGCAAACTGGTGAAAGCATTTGAAACCATAATTTTCTTCGTTCCCCTGCTGTTGGGCTAGGGATGTTGTTGCTTTGTGGGTGGGGGATGAGGGTCTAAAGTATTTCTAATCCAGTTATTTTCTGAGTTGCAGAACTCTCATGGGCATGGTTTATGATATACTCCTGATCCCAGGGAAATATTTCATTTGCTGAGAAAAATCATAAAGATTTAGATGCATCTGTTCTGTAAAGAGATCCCAATTTTTTGGTATGATGTCCCATATTCGTAGAGATCTACTGTCTGTTAGGCTACTTTATAAATATTTGGAGTCGCATGTTGACCAGAATATGAGATATACAGTTTGGAGTTGCAAGTTTTGATTTTTTAAATATGTTGTCATTTAAGTGCTAATTGAGCTTATTTATTCTCTTTTTATAGGTGTCCAAAATGAAGAAGGAGATGAAGAAAGAAGTGATGAAGAAATTGACCTTACTTGAGAAGATTTTTAAATTATTGATAGATGCTTTAATATCGATCTTTTTGATTTTGAATTTAGTGAAACTTATTGCCACTCGGAACTTGATACTATGTGGGAAAAATAATGCTCATTGCCTTTATACATTTTGTTTTTGCATTTAGATTACTAGTTTGTTGCATAAAATTTTAATTTGGTTATTATTAATGAAAGATTTTGTTGTGATGTGTGTATATATATATAAATATTAATATATATTCATCTAAACTGTCAGTTTGTATTGGCAGTAGTTGCAATATGTAGCATAAAAATGTTGCAAAAAATTCAAAAACCGTTGCAATAGATAGTTAAAAACTGTTGCAAAAGACCTATGACTGTTGCAGTAGATATTCAAAAATTGTGGCAATAGGGTTCTTGCAATGCTTTTCTGTCGTTGCAATATAGTCTATAGCAACGGTTCTAAACCGTTGCTATAGACAATATAAAGCATCCCAATAGGAGTTAAACATAACCGTTATAATAGATAGACCTATTGCAATGGTTGTTGTAACTGTCGCAAAAGTCATTGACATACATCAATCGCAATGTTCACCTATGCAATGCATGCCAAACCATTGCAGTAGCTCTATCATAATGGTTTCTGTGTCTATCGCAATGGTTGCCATAGGGTAATTTCTAGTAGTGTCTTGATCTTAAAGCTTGATGAACAGATCTTGAATTCTTGAATTTGTAGAGAAATCTATTGCATTTGATCCAAGAGCTCTCTCTTGCTTCTTGCTAGAATTGTTGGTGTTTTTTCTGAATGATGGGGCCCCTATTTATCGTTGTAGGAAGTAAAGAGTCATGATAAATATGAACTTTTAAGTGACATGGTCTTGATAATTATGAACTTCCTTTTGACCAATCAGATTTAAGTGACATGACACATTTTATGAGCTTTTTAATTCACTTGGTCTGCTGCATCATTTTGACATGTGGCACGGTCCCCTTGGCTCCTTCACTTGACTTGGCATATCACGTCATTCAACACGTGGCGCCAAATTAGGCCTCTAAAATATGATAACATCTTGGGCTTGCTAAAGTGGGCTTAGTCATTTGTAGCTCAAATTAATATGATGACATTTTGAGCTTGTTAAAATGGGCTTAGTCATTTGTAACCTAAATTAATGATCTAACCCAATTGAGGTTGGATTTTAATTAAATCCATATATGTTTGGATTTAACCAATTAATTTAATTATATTAATCCACAATATTTGTTTGAAATTAATATATTTTGAATTTTGTACGAATTTAAATTTAACAAAATCCTATTATCTATAGTGACAGAGGAAGACATAAAATAACATATATTCCTAGAAAATGAGAAAAAATTTCGACAGTCAATCAAATTATATATATATATATATATATATGATTGACTGTCAAAATTTTATTTGTGTCACGTAAATCAGGACGAAGAGAGTCTTATTAAAAAATTATGTAAAAAAAATTATAAATCACATAATTAACAACTTCAAAAAAAATTATAATATAAGATATTTGGCTGACTCTCAAAATTATATCAGTATCACTTAAATTGAAATAGAAAAAAAAAGTATTATAAATCACAATAATTAAAAAGTTAAATAATTTTAATGACTGATTATCTAAATTTTATTTATGGCACATAATTTGAGATAAAAACAATAACATATATTGGACCCGTGCTAATACGGGACATTGATATCAAGTATTCATATATATCTTTTAAGACTAGGGAGGATGTGGCCCATCTTAGCATGGGCCCAACATGAAAAAATTTTTTAGGTTAACTATTGTGATTTAGAATACTCTTACGTAATTTTTAAATAATATGTTATACCCTCTGTCTCAACTTATGTGGTATTCATACAATTTTTGAGAGTTAACTAAATTTTTTACATATTTTTTAAATATTTTAAATTATTAATTATTGCGATTTATAGTACTTTTTCTTTTATCCCAAATTATGTAGCAGTAATTAGATTTAGAGAATCAACCAAAATTTTTTACATCTTTTTAATTATTTTAAGTTCTTAATTATTATGATTTATAATACTTTTACGTAATTCTCAAATATACAAAGAAAAATAAACAAATATAAAAGAAAATATTAAGCATGCAACACAAGCAAACATGTCGATCTGCTACATGCTTATTATTCTTTATAAGTTAGGTAATAAATCACAAATTTCAATTAAGTGGCACAATACTTAGATAATCATAATAACTAATTACAGATGGTATAGTAAAATCGCTATTGAAGCAGCGAAGCACACATCTCTCAAATGACTTACAACAACTAATTAAAAGTGATAATGCAAATTGCAATAAAAAAATAATTGTGAAAAAAATTAAGTGACCCTCATATAAGACGTCAAGTTAATTTAAAACATTAAGAGTTAATTTATCACTTTATATCTATTTATCTTTTTTTGTTAAATATTACTAATTTTTAATACTTAGATGACTCATAATAATTAATTAGGAGTGATATTTAGAAAAATTATGATTGAAACAGCCGAAGTGGACATTTCATATCTATTTTTTTAATTAAATATTATTAAATCTCTAATACACAAATGACTTATAGTAATTAATTAGGAGTGATATAATAAAATTACGGTTAAAATAGCTGAAGCAGACATGTCATAATATCTATTTTCTTAAGTAAATATTGTTAATTTCTTAATACATAAATAACTTATAATAATTAATTAAATGTGATATAATACAATCACAAAAGCAGATCTAAACCACTGGTTCTATATTATAGAATAATCATTTTAGTTGATATATAAAATAAGAATTTACATCTACACATTGCAAAAAAATGTCTTGTGTGTAAATATAGTATTTTTGATCGAATTTGCCCAATTCAACTAAAATAAACTGAACTAAAAGACACTTTTTTTTTTCTTTTTGAAAGGGCATTTCGAGTAGTGGGTACCTCGTAGGACCTCTATCCGCCTACTCAGATCTTGTCTGATGTGTGACCCTAGCTAATTTAAAGAGAAAAAATTAAAAGGAATAAAAATAGAACAAAAATATCAACCTAAAGAAATAATTCTAAACATTGTGAAGAGATCACATTGTGTGCTTTATGCTGATGAAACTCCAAAAAGTTCAAGAACTAAGGGGACGTTTGGTAGGAATATAGGTAATTCATGAATTATAAATACACGGATTAATAATGTAGGGATTAGAAATGCAAGAATTATAGTGCTTGGATTATTTTTTATCGAGTGTTTGATTCATTGTATTAAAAATAAAATATATCATGGATTGTATTTGATTTAGAACTCTACAAAAATCTTCTTTATATTTATACCCTTGAATTTTTGTGGAATTTTCTGTTACATTAAATTAGTCAAGTTAAAAACTAGAATATTAATAAAAATTTGTTACTAATTTCCAGGTATAATGTGTCACTACGAAAATTCTTAATAGCATGGTATACTTTCAATATTTGTTTTATTGGTCAAATATGACTTAAATTATAGATTTAAGGCTACATAAATATTTAAATACCTAAAACTTATTTTTCAAAATAAAAATAAAAATTCAAATCACCAATCCATGAACTAAACTTTTTTTTATTTAAAAAACCCCTTTTCCTACCAAGAAAAATTCAACTCAGTAAGTAAAGCAAACAAAATATGTTTAAAAAAAAAAAAAAGCAAACATATGAAATCATCAAATTACAATGAATCGGATTTGCAAAATTAAATAGGACAATTATAATTAACTCAATATAATTAAAGAGGACATCAAATTATAAAAGAGATTTAGAAAGAAAAAAATTGAGGGATAATTTGGTCATTTAGAGGTCTTATCCATAGATTATTAAACCTTGAATTAATTATCCCTCTATTTACTATGGATAGAATAATACCACATATGTTGTATAAGCAATTCATGTATTAAGTGAAAAGAAGTAATCAATAATGTAATAAATGAGACTAAATTTTAATCCAAGGATTATTCTAATTAATACGGCCTACCAAACGGGTCCTAACAACATAATCAAAAAATAAATTATGCCTTTGTCTAGCGTGTGAATTTTTGTCTTTTGGACATCAATTCGTAATTATTTTCAATTGTTCAATTACAAGTATGAAACGAAGATTTCATATTAAACAAAGTTTTATTGATAAAATACCCAACGTTGTATGAGTACTTATACGCAAGGATTGTAAAGATATTCTGTTTATAGAAATTGAGTTGAAGAAATTATGCAAGAGAAACTATTTTGCTATACAAATGACTATAGAAGTTCTTTACAATATGAGTATATATTTTATATGTAACTCAAAGGTCGTTTACTAGTTGGTTAGAATTATGCATACTTGTTACCTAGAGTCGTTAATATGGAACAGATTCGTTGAATCGACCCGGTCTAGCCCGTAAATTGTTAGGATTGGCTATGATTTTTGAAGTCCATTTAAGAACAAGACTTTTTAGTCCGACCCGTATAAATCTGTTGGCCCGTGGGGCTTGAGCGATATGGGCTGGACTGGCCCGTGGACCAAACAAAAATGATTAAAAAATAGGATAAATAACACAAATCTCATACTTAAGAGACTATATTACATAATATTCTTTTTTAAAAATTTACATAAAATCTCAATTTTCAACTTTACTCTTGATACATATCAACAAAATCCTCACATCCTATTATTACTCCACCATTAACTCATTTAAGCTATTTTTTTTCAAAGTTTTCCTTCCCTAAAATATCTCTCTAATTATCAACAATTAAATCATCTTCCTTCCTGATTTTTTCTCCTTCATTAATGCATTCAACTTTTTTTTTCCTCTCCTAAAATCTCTCTCATATTTTTTAAAACAATCTATTGATATATATATAAATTTATTTAGTTATTCATACATATTTATTCTTTTAATGGTGATTCATATAAATGATCAATATGATATCATTATATGGGTATTATGGTGATTCATATGATAGATACATTTTGTATGATTTTAACGGGTGATACACATGATATTAGTGAGTGATATATATTGTATTATGGTGATTCATATGGTAGATACAATTATTTATTTTAATTATTGGGTGATTCATATGATATTAATTGGTGATATATATGGTATTATCGTGATTCATATGGTAGATACAATTATTTATTTCAATTATTGGGTGATTCATATGATATTAATGAGTGATATATATGGTATTATGGTGATTCATATGGTAGATACAATTATTTATTTTAATTATTGGGTGATTCATATGGTAGATACAATTATTTATTTTAATTATTGGGTGATTCATATATATGGTATTATGATGATTCATATGATAGATACAATTATTTATTTTAATAATTAGGTGATTCATATGATATTAATGGGTGATATATATAGTATTATGGTGATTTATATGGTAGATACAATTATTTATTTCAATTATTGGGTGATTCATATTTTATTAATGAAAGGTAATGGTGTAGTTAGTGTAGGAAACAAAAGTAATAATATTAAAAAAAAAGACTAAAGCATAATTGAAACATAATTTAAATTAAATTTTAAAAAAGCAGACTAAAGTTAAAGACGAAATTAAAGATGAGAAAAGAGAAAAAAGATGAAAAAAATCATATCTTTCATAATTAAAGACGAAAAAAGAGAAACATAATTAAAACACCTAAATTAAATCTAAAAAGGGAGAAAAATTAGATATCTTTCCTTAAATAAAAGAATGCAATGAATAAAAGAGAATCTATTATTTCCTTAAATAAATATTTTTGCCAGTTTCAAATGTATCAATTTTTTATATGTATCACCTTATAACATATGTATCACCATTTCAAAAATTGAGATAAAATGTAATTAACAAAATAGTCAGAATTTTATGTAATATCACTTAAAGATTCAGGGATTTATTTAAGTTACCTAAAAAATAGAATGAGTGCTAAGCATAAAAAAAAAGTTCAAACTCAAAATCTATTTGAACCATCATAGATATTTAAATATTAAAAATATTTATAAAATATATAAATAATTAAAATATAAAATACTAAATTTTTTAAGGAATTAAATATGTTTGATGAAGATGATGTGATGATATTGAACACGTTATAAGTGTCACGTAAGGTTTTTTTAGGAGTTCACTTTCACTTTTAATGGACTAAATATTGACATTTCTTTGCGTTTTGTCGTGATCAATTAAAACAAAATTAGGTTAATATTACTATTTAGCTAGTGTTATTATTACTCATTAACAATTTTCTTTGTTTTTCAACATCTCTATTTGGTTTGAGTTTGGTATCAAAAGTTATTTAACTTCACAGATTATTTTATTTTTGTAAATTTGAGACTTGATTAACAAGTAGTAACTTCATCTAATATTATGTTGTAAATATTTATGTAATTAACAATTTAAAATTTAAATTACGATTACAAAAATAATATATTTTTAAAAGTGAGTTGTCCTGTGGAGGCCCGCATCCCATAATGTGATGGGTTGGACTTGCTATTTTCTGATCTGTCATGTTGATAGGCCAGTCCGGCACGACCCGTCAAACTTCAAAGCTCATGTGGGCTAGCTCGAATGGGCTGGACCAGCCCATATTGACAGCTCTATGTAATTAGTTATGTGAGCATTAACTATTAACTATTCCATTGTCTATTTTGTATACGATGATAAATTAATTCCCTCATAACTTATACATGCATTAGTTATGGGGTATTTTGAATTGCAAATCAGACGTCGTATTAAGTTTATATGAATAACTTATTTTTGAACTAGCTATCAAACATTGTTTAACTTATACAAAAAATTATTTATTTATTATTCTTTCCATTTCATTTTACTTAACCGACAAACCTCATAAGAAATTTTTAAAATTAAGGGTGTATTTTACTAAATTAATATTATTGATGCTTTAGAACTTTAAATTTAATTGTTAGTCCCTCCATCTAAAAATAATTGACAAGTTTAAAAATCAACTGATAATTAATTATTTTTTTAACTATATCCTTAGCAGTTTATTGTCGAGTTACTAATTGAACAAATGTAAACAAGATTAAAAGATAATAGGGTCAAATTAGTAACTTCCTTTATTTTTTTCATTTACTTCATTTGAATTGAACACACTCTTAATAAATCTCTTACTTCTATAAAATTTAAAATATTTTTACTCATATGTCCCTAATTAAATTTTAACCTCTTTTTAATTTAATAATGATTATATTTATTATACAAAAACATAATAGAAAATTTTTGTTTAAATTATTTCTAAAAAATTAAATGAGCAAATATTTAACCATATAAGAACAATTTTAATGAAGAACATGAAAAAGAAATGAAGGAAATAATTTGCTCTCCTTACTAATATGAGAAAAGGACAAAAATGACTATTTGACTAAAATAACGGACACGAAATAGCCATTCAATTTAAATTTCAAATAAGTATAACCTTTGGCCCTTTGTTTTGTTTGATGTCATTGCCGCCTGAGAAGTTAAATAGGTGTGTAATTATATGAGCTAAAGAAAAGACATGTGGCATTTACATGCATGCCAATCACATGAAGCAGTCATGTTTATCTTCTTCGATGTATAATTTATTATTAATACGTATTTTTATATTAAATACAAATATGTATATGAGTAATTCTTTTTTCTCTTCGTTGTTTCTTTTCAATATTAGATATTAAAAACATATATTTTTTTAAGGAATTTTTCAAAAATAGTTATACTTTACTGTAAAATTCATTTTTTATAATTATATTTTACATGATTATCATTTATAATCGTTGTATTTAATTTACCTCCGCTATATTTAATTTTATCAATAGTCTATATTCATATAAAATATAAATACAGTATAATTTAACCGTTATATTCTAGTCACAGTCGTTGTTGTAAGCAATAAAATATTATCCGTACAAAATTTAGATAATATTAAAATTAAAATATATTAATCTCAAACATATTTGTTTGAGATTAATATAATTGGATTAATTATTTGAGTCCAAACATGCATGGATTTAATTAAAGTCCAATTGTTATTGGGCTAGTCCATTAATTTGGGCTAGAGATGACTAAGCCCACTTTAGCAAGCCCAAGATGTATAATGTTCTAGAGGCCCAATTTGGTGCCACATGTCAAAGGATGTGGCATGTCAAGTCAAGTGAAGGAGCTAATGGGATCATGCCACGTGTCAAAATGATGCAGTAAATTAAAAGCCCATAAGAAATGTCATGTCACTTAAATCTGATTGGTCAAAGGAAGTTCATGTTTATCATGATTCTTTACTTTCTACAACTATTAATAGGGGTTTCATAATTCAGAAAAGGACGAACAAATTTAACAAGAAGCAAGAGAGAGCTCGTGGATCAAAGCAACAGATTTCTCTACAAATTCAAGAACAAGCTCAAGATTTCAAGATCAAGAGTTCAAGGTTCAAGAACAAGCTCAAGGTTTCAAGATCAAGAGTTCAAGATTCAAGAACAAAGTTCAAGCTTCAAGATCTAGACTTCAAGATTCAAGAACAAGCTCAAAGGCCCTTGAATTCAAGTACAAGTCGAGATCAAGTTCATCAAGTCTTCAAATCAAGTTCAAGTTCAAGATCAAGACCGCAAGATTCAAGAACAAGCTACCAAGTCCTTGGATTCAAGCACAAGTCAAGATCAAGTCCGCCAAGTTCAAGTTAAAGTTCAAGATCAAACTCGAAGCCCTTGAATTGATAGTTGGAAAAGGCGAATAAGAGGAATCATAGAGATTGTAACACTCACTTATTGAAATCAATAAATCGATTGTTGCAGTATTTTTTTCTTGTCTTGATTATTATTTTCGGTTTCGAGAATTTTATTGTCCAACAAATTCTGGCACACCCAGTGGGACGATATCTACCTCTCATCTCAACTTTTCAGACTTTGAAGATTAAGAACGCTGAAATGACTTCCAAGAAGATCAACTCTCAATTAACTGCTTCCAAGGCTGCTGATTCAAGGTTCTCTACTGAAGTGGAAAGCATCTTTGGTGTTATTTTCTGAAGTTTAGGAGCTATCAGGAGGAGCAAGACAGGCTTGCTAGGACAATAAACACATCTAGTGTCGTCCGCGCCAACTCCAGTTTTTGGATCTTCAACCCCAAAAGGAACGAAGTCCAATACAAGTGCTTCGAAAGGAGGAAGCAGTGTCACGGAATCTCTTAAGAAGACTCTTGCTCTGCTTGAGTATTCTGGTTCCAAATACTCTGGCGCAAAGAGCGATGGTCGTTCAACAAACGCGTCATCTCCACTTCACCGCATAAGTTAAGCACTTCAAAGATCAACCTACGTGATAATCCATGTTACTCTCCGACGTCTCCGGTGATCATGCAAGCAATGGTAACTGATACCTCGTCTATGGAGGAGCATCTTACGAATCTGACAAAGGCAATTGAAGGCCTGACCAACTATGTTCAGAATCAAGAGGCTAGGATTGATAAGATAGTAGATAGGGTGAAAGGCTTGATAGACGGAGAATCTAGCCATGCACCGGGAAAAGCTCCAAAGGTTCATGAGATAGAAAATCCTGTGATACAAACACCACCGACTAAAGAGGTGCAAATTTCTGTTGAAGGAATGATCCCGATTGGGTAATTGAGGGAATTTATTAAAGGGACCCTCAAAGACAAGTATGATGTTGTCACCAAGTCTTCCCTTGCGTATGCCAAGCCCTACACTGCGAGAATAGATAGCCTCAAAATGCCTGCCGGCTATCAACCCCCCAAATTTTAACAATTTGAGGTCAAAGGTAATCCGAAACAACATATCACACACTTTGTTGAGACATGTAATAATGCTGGAACTTACGGTGACTATCTTGTCAAACAGTTTGTTCATTCCCTAAAGAAAAATGCCTTTGATTGGTATACAGACCTCGAGCCTAACTCTATCGATAGTTGGGAGTAATTGGAACACGAGTTCCTAAATCAGTTTTATAGCACAAGGCGTACAGTGAGCATGATAGAGCTCACAAATACTCGGCAAAAAAAGATGAGCCAGTCATCGACTTCATCAATCGATAGAGAAATGAGAGTCTAAACTGCAAAGATAGGCTCAGTGAAGCTTCTGCAATAGAGATGTGCGTTCAAGAAATGCACTGGGGGCTTCTCTACATCTTGCAAGGAATTAAACCAAAATACTTTGAAGAGTTAGATACTCGTGCTCATGACATGGAGTTGAGCATGTTTTCTGCTGGAAAGGAAGGAGCGCCTATTCATGACCCTCAAAAGGGAAAGGAAAAGCAGGAACCCAAAAGATGGGGCAAGTTTGTTCCCAAAAAAAAACAAGGAGTCCATGAATGTTGATGTGTCTCCTGTGAAGGTCACCACAAAGGTAAGCAAGAAGCAAAGTGTGAAGATGACTTCTGAAGCACGTCCGAATCAGAAAACTTTAAAAGAGATACAAGAAAAGGAATATCCCTTCCTTGATTCTGATATTGCTGATATTTTTTATGAACTCCTTGAGCATAAGCTCATTAAACTCCCAGAGATGAAGTGTCCCAACGAAGCTGAAAGGACCAATGACCCTAATTATTGCAAATATCATAGGCTCGTAAATCATTTTCTGGAAAAGTGCTTTGTCTTTAAAGATAAAGTCATGCAACTGGCAAAAGAGAAGAAGATCTTCTTCGACGATAAGACGGCCAGTTCTCATCAAATCTTTATTACTTTTGGCTCGATCGACCCAGTCCAAATATGTGTCGAAGAGCATAATGAGAAAATATTAGAGCCTGACAGGTCTTCAGTTGACGAAAAAAATGATGAAGGTTGGACTCTGGTGACGAGGCGCAGACGCAGGAGGATGATTCGGCAAAAGGAGTCGTCCAAGCAGCCAACCAGAAGGAGAATGGTAAAGAAACCAAGGAAACAGAAGTTGGTTAAATTCTCAAAGAAGACGAGGGTGATGGAGATTCACCACCAAAAACCTCGGCGTCCGGTGACTTTAAAGGAATTCTTACCGAGTTGGTTTCAGACTGCCCAAGTCAACCTTGAGGCATCTTGTTTTAATACCGCCAAAGAGGGAACAAAGGGTGAGAATCTACCCATGGAGGTTCTTTCACCTACCGAAAAGCTTGCTGAAACTCTTGGCGAAGAGGCACATGTGTGTGATACAAAAATCACATTCACAAATAACGATCTTCTGCTTGGTGAGGCCCTACATAACCGTCTCTTATACATGGTGGGTTAAATTCTAGGAAAGAAGATCAATAGAATCTTGATAGATGAGGGATCTGGAGTCAACATCCTGCCTATCCGCATGATGAAGGAACTTGGCATCGTTCCCAGCGAATTGGACGAAAGTTGTATAATGATCCAACGCTTCAACCAAGGGGGCCAGAGGGCCATGAGATATATCAAATTAGGGATTCGTATGGATGATTTTCAATCAAACCCATTGATGCATGTAATTGATGCCAAAACTTCATACAATATATTGCTTGGTAGGCCTTGGGTGCACGGGAACAAAATTATCTCATCCTCTTACTATCAATGCTTGAAGTACCTCGAAGGCGGAGTGGAAAGAAAGATAGTTGTCGATGACAAGCCATTCACTGAAGCTGAGTCACATTTTGCCGATGCAAAATTCTACTTAAATAAGCATGTTGTGGATGAGAAAAGGGTTAATGATGTCACCAGTACCAAGTGTGATGATCTTGCAGCCAAGAAGGTCGTGGTGACTGTTGAAAAGGTCACCACCAAGAAGCCTTTCTCTACTTCAAATAAAGAAAGCGTCGCTCCTATGAAAAAGAAGGCAACTCCGGTTCTTCGCTACATGCCAAAGGTAAAGAAAGAGAAAGATCACCCATCTGATGCCCAAGATAATGGGCTAAATTTACCTATTAGGAAGATTGACGCGATAAATCCATTCTCAAGTCTAGTTGTGGCTCAAAATCCGCCACAAGATATAACACTCCCTACGAAGCGGACAAAGGAGGGCTTCGACCCAAATGCATACAAGTTATTTGTAAAGGCTGGATATAATCCTAATGAGCCATCAAGATTAGGTAAACTTCCATCAGAAGGTACAACAAGGCAGGCACATGAAGGCCTAGGATATACATAGTCACCTCCAATTCGAATCTCCATAAGAAGGGCAGTTAGTAACTATATCACTGTAGAAGAGGAGTCTACCGCATCCAACAAAAGGCCTTTTGTCTTTGACCGACTTAGAGAATCAACCGCTAGAACTTCTGTATTTGAGAGGTTGGGTCCTCTAAATAAGAAGAGAAGTAACAAGCGTCGGAGAAGTCATCAAAATATGACAGTGCACTCTTCGCCTAAGATTCAGAAGGATTTTCAAAGTTTGATTCCTTCTAGAATGAAGCGACAGACGAAGGTGTTAAAAGAAAAGGATCATACTGTGGTTTATACTAAGAAACGTGAGGAAGATGAATAAAATATTGGCTCCTCATATCATGTTACGGCCTAGAATGAGAATGAGGCCTCATCTTAAATGAAAGTTGATGAAGAGATGGAAGATACTTTCTGGTGTCACCACATATCCATCAACGACGATGATCCTCAAGAGGAGAAAGATGCTGGAGATGCTCCATCTCAACTTGAAGAAGGAGTGAAGGCCACAATAGATCCCTTGAACGAAGTTAACCTTGGAACTGATGAGGACCCAAGACCAACTTACTTGAGTGTTTTTCTAGAGATGGAGGAAGAAATCGCGTATATGAATATACTCAAAGAATATATGGATGTCTTCACTTGGAGTTATAAGGAAATGCCTCGCTTAGATCCGAAAGTAGCGGTCCATCAGTTGGCGGTCAAGAATGGTGCTCGTCCTGTTAAGCAAGCTCAAAGGTGCTTTAGGCCAGAGTTGGTTCCATGATTGAAAATAAAGTTAACAAACTCATTGAAGCTGGTTTTATTCGTGAAGTTAAATATCCCACGTGGATTTCAAGTATTGTTCCAGTACGAAAGAAGAATGGCCAAATTTGAGTTTGTGTCGACTTTCGAGATCTTAACAATGCATGTCCTAAGGATGATTTCCCAATCCCCATACCAGAGTTGATGATTGATGCCACCACTTGTTATGAGGCAATGTCCTTCATGGATGGTTCATCCGGGTACAACTAAATTCGCATGGCGCCAAAAGATGAAGAGCTCACTGCATTTCGTACGCCCAAAGGTATTTATTGCTACAAGGTGATGCCTCTTGGTTTGAAGAACGCTGGCGCCACTTATCAAAGGGCTATGCAAAATATCTTTGACGGCCTACTCCACAAGAATGTTGAATGCTACGTGGATGATCTAGTGGTGAAGTCAAGAAAGAGAGATGACCACTTAAAAGATCTAAGAATGGTGTTCGAGTTACTTCGAAGATATCAACTTAGGATGAATCCATTGAAGTGTGCCTTCAGAGTTACATCCGAAAAGTTTCTTGGCTTCATTGTGTGACATCGAGGAATTAAAATTGATCAAGACAAGGTTGATGCAATTTTAAAGATGCCCGAGCCTCGAAACATTCATGAGTTAAAAAACCTTCAAGGAAGGCTAGCATATTTAAGGAGGTTCATCTCAAACTTGGCCGGAAAATGTCAACCATTTAGCCGTCTCATGAAGAAGGTGTAACACCCCGTAAATTTTTTCGTACACTTATCGCGATTATATGGAGTCCTAAAGGCTTGCGTATGGGTTAAATTAAGTTTATGGTGTTCGTAAGTATCCCGTCAATAGTTGTATGTGTAGGTATTGGAATAAGCTTTCCGACGATATAAAGTTTGCCCAAAACAGAGGAGTATTTCATATAAGCGAGCACATTCGAAATTTCAAAACGGTGGCCGGGAAGCCTGTGAACAGTAAATCTGCAGGAAAATTACTGCAGCTAGGCAATTTTCTTTGGATCAACTTTAGACGATCATAAATCCTTGTACAAAAAGAACTGTGTGAGATGCTATATATAGACGAAAATCTCCGAGAGTCTTCTTTCCGATGAAATTGGTTTCATCCAAATCCAATGTCTGAGTAAGGAGCTATACCCGTTTTACTACAGCCTATAAAAAAAAAACAGAATTTTGGGACAGATTTTTGGGTCAACTTTAAACGACCATAACTCCTTGTACAGGAAGAACTGGGTGGTATACTTTATATGAAAATGAAATCCCTTTGAATTATATTTCCAATGCAATTGGTTTCACCCAAATCCGATACTGGAGCAAAGAGTTATGATCGATTTACTTCAGCCTGTCAAAACTGTCCACTGGGGACAGATTCGGATTTATTTAAATTTTTAGGGCAAAATGGTCATTTTCTATTACCTCTTGGACGAAAATTGGTCTTTATAAACATACACTTAGCCTCATATATATCATATATCATCCAATTATTAAGAGAAGGTGAAACCCTAGCCTAATTTCAACTTCAAATATTTTGTGATTCAACCGTAGAAAATTCGAATTGGTTCCGTAGTTGTGTTCACCATCTCGAAAGCTTCGAGAAGCACCCCATGGTTATGTAAGGAGGATTCTAAATACAAGAGTTCATTGTTAAGGTATGAATATTGTTTATTCTTGATTCTTATCCATGAATAAGTATTGATAAAGGATTATGAGTATTGTCTTGATGTTGGAAGATAACTAGAAACATAGTTATGAATTGTTTTGTATAAATTGTTGTAGTAAATTATGGAAGTTGTTGTATTGGATTATGGAGGATGAATTGTGGTGATATATCATTATATTAGTGGTTATGTATGCCTAGTGATCATGTTGGTATTGGATGGTGATTAAGAGGGGAAATAAAGGCTAAGAGTGATGTTGAGGGATATTGCATGAAAATGCATGATATGTGAATGTAATAAGTGTATAAGAGGATGTATGTAGCACTCTTATTGATGAGTTAAAGGATTACTTCCTAGACATTATTTGGTGAAGTTAATACCTAAATGGTAAAGTTTGGTTGCTAATACTAGTTTGCCACAAATGACTTATTGTAGATAAGTGTTCGAAGAGTACGGGAAGTCAAGTTGGACTTGTATTGAAGTGGTTATATCAAGGTATGTAAGACATACTCTATCTAATCTTTGGCATGAATAATGACCCATGGCACTCTCAAGTAAGCTTCCAACATTGTCCTACGACACATGACACATAATAACATCATTTGATCTTCGACACCACCAATTGAACTTGTTTTCACTTTTAAGATGTCCGGCTAGTCAAAAAAATGTCCATATACTATTGTTGACTCCGAAATGGTTTAATGAGGTATCCATGATTCTCTACTTCATTTTCATGATATTGATTACCTATTTACATGTTTTTCCTATTGAGGTATCATGGTTTCAAGTTCCATAAGGTGTGACCACAAAGTAACCAATCTCAAAGATTAATTGAATTAAGAAATGGAATGTCTTTATTTTAAATTGATGATATGATGTATTGTATTAGTACCACTGATCAGTTGGCCATTGTATTATAAAGATTATGTATATATGCTATTCCAGGGGTGGTCCCTGATGTATTGTATTAGTACCACTGATCAGTTGGCCATTGTATGACATATGTTATGTATTGATAAGGAATACGGGAAGTAATGATATGAAAGTAATGTGCAGGTATCCCATCAGCTCTTTTAAGTGTGGTCTACTCATACTGTTTATTCACTGGTATCTGGGTTCTGTTGATCTTTTGTATCTCATCTTGATACTCACTGCCTTACATACTCAGTACATATTTCCGTACTGACGTCCCTCACGGGGGACCTGTATTCATGCCTGCAGGAATGGGTACTTCAGGTCGTACACCTCCGCAGTAAGAGCCAGGACATTCTGTTGATAGTGGTGAGCTCCAGTTGTTTCGGGGCATCCCAAGTCGTTTCTATATGTACTTTTGGTATTTGTATAAAAGTCTTTTGTGGGCGGGAGTTTGTCCCGACCCTAACTCAGTTGTGTATCTATGTAGAGGCTTTTGTAGACATATTGTACAGCCATAGGAGTGTTTGGTTGATAGACGTGATGACTCTGACGGCCAATTACTGTTTATATATATATATATATGCGTGTCTGCTGGGCTGATACAGGTACTGTTTTCTTCTATTTACAACGAAGTGCTGCCCAAATTTCTAATTTTCATAAGTAATGTAAGTGTGAAAGTATAGGTTATGAACGGGTTCTCCCGGGCCTCCTCGGCTACGGGTGCCAGTCCGCTCCAATGGGATTTGGGGCGTGACAAAAGTGGTATCAGAGAGGTTCGTCCTAGTGAGTCTACAAAGCCGTGTCTACGTAGAGTCTTGTTTATCGGTGTGTTGTGCACCACATCTATAAACAGGAGGCTATGGACATTTAGGAATTGTTTCTTTTCTTCATGTCTTAGATCGTGCGATAGAGCTTATATTGTATATGAAGTCATAGTTGACCACTGAATCCATTTGTTTCTCTTATTATAGTAATGATGCCGGTTACCAGAAGCAAGAATACCGGTAAGCAAGTAGATGTGGCTGCCGGAGAGGGGACTAGTAAGTCACCCACTATACCAGCTAATCAAAGTGAGGCTCCAGCTGAGCATGCATCAGAAACTTCCCCCAGTCCGGAAGAAATAAGGGGGAGGAGAACTATATCTCCAGAGCCACCTATTAATGTTGTTGATCAAGATCTTAGAAATGCAGTGCAACTTTTGACTCGTATAGTTGCTGGGCAAGTCCAAGGGCAAGCCATTCCTGTCGCGGGTTCTAGCGGTACTGATAGGGCGGCTAGTCTTCGGACGCAAGATTTTCTTAAGATGGATCCGCCTACTTTTACCGGATCCGATCTTAATGAAGATCCGCAGGACTTTATTGATCAGATCCAAAGGGCCCTAGAGGTGATGCATGTATCGGGCAGAGAGACATTGGAGTTAGCCGCGTATAGATTCAAAGGTGAGGCTATATATTGGTATGAAGACTGGAAATGGTCAAGGGGCATTGATGCACCCCCAGCTACTTGGAAAGAGTTCAAAGAGGCATTTATTGATCATTATCTTCCATATGAGACTCGTCAGGCCCGTGCGGATCAGTTCTTAAATCTTTGACAAGGTCATACAAGTGTGAGGGAGTATAGTCTTCGATTTAATTCTTTGTCCAGATATGCTCCTAATGTTATAGCTACTATGGACGACAGAGTTCATCGGTATGTGAATGGATTGGATCCGTATTTGGTTAGGGATTGTACTATTGCTACACTAAATAAAGACATGGATATAGCTAGGATCCAAGCATTTGCACAGAAAATGGAAGATCAGAGGCAAAGAAGAAGAACACAGGAATTTGAAAGCGGGTCTTCTAAGAGGGCCAAATCTACAGGGCAGTTTATGGCGCCACAGGGAGGTTTTAGACCTCAATTTTCTGCTAGACCACCTAGGCCATTATTTTCTTATTCTGCAGCTAGTGCTCCACCACAGAATCAGGGGTTCAGAGGCAGTCAATTTGGGCAAAGAAGTGAGGGTCATAGTTCGCGATCAGTGGGTTATCGTGGGCAAGGGAACATGAGCCAATCGAGACCTTCTCAAGAGATATGTAATCGATGCGGAAAGCATCATATGGGCGTATGTCGAATGGGAATAAATGTTTGTTATTGGTGCGGTATGATGGGGCATATGATGAGAGAATGCCCACGAAGGGGCGCAGGTGGCGTAGCACGACCTTCGGGATCAGCTGTTGCATCATCGTCACCGGTATCTTATTCTGGTAGGGGCGCACGACCTTCGGGTTACGCTAGAAATGAAACAAGAGTCGCCAGTTCCAGCGGGACTCAGAATCGCACTTATGCTTTAGCGGATCGACAGAATCTAGAGGCTTCCCCAGATGTGGTTACGGGTACGTTGTCCATATTTTCATTTGATGTATATGCTCTAATTGATCCCGGTTCTACATTATCATATGTTACTCCCTTGGTTGCTGGAAAGTTCAAAAGGACCCCCGAATTGTTAGATAAACCGTTGGAAGTGTCTACCCCGGTAGGGGAATCTATTATTGCTAGAAGAGTTTATAAAGATTGTGTAGTAACTGTGTGTGGTCGAGACACGATGGCCAATCTTGTGGAACTAGAAATGGTAGATTTTGATGTTATAATGGGTATGGATTGGTTGGCGTTTTGTTATGCCAAAATTGACTGTTGTACGAAAAAGATGTATTTACATTTTCCTGATGAAGCAGTTACTGAATGGCAAGGTAAGATTCGCGCACCAAGAGGTAGATTTATTTCTTATTTCAAAGCGAGAAAAATGATTTCCAAGGGCTACATATGTCATTTAGTTAGAGTAAAGAATACGGAATCGGAATCACCGGATCTTCACACTGTACCAGTGGTAAATGAATTTCCTGATGTATTCCCTAAAGATCTTCCAGGCTTACCTCCTGAACGAGAAGTAGAGTTTGGTATTGATGTAATACCAGGCACCCAACCAATCTCCATTCCTCCATATAGAATGGCCCCAGCAGAATTGCGAGAATTGAAAGAGCAATTGAAAGATTTGCTAGAGAAGGGATTCATAAGGCCTAGTATGTCCCCTTGGGGAGCACCAGTATTGTTTGTGCTTAAGAAAGATGGTTCGCTGAGGATGTGTATTGACTATCGGCAATTGAATAAGGTGACTATTAAGAATAAATACCCTCTTCCCCGAATTGATGATTTATTTGACCAGTTGCAGGGTGCCCAGTGTTTTTCCAAGATTGACTTGAGATCAGGCTATCATCAAGTGAGAGTCAAGGATAAAGATATACCCAAGACAGCTTTCCGAACACGGTATGGTCATTATGAATTCCTGGTTATGTTATTCGGGCTGACAAATGCACCCGCAGTTTTTATGGATCTGATGAATAGGCTGTTTAAGCCGTTTCTAGATGTGTTCGTGATAGTTTTCATAGATGATATTCTGGTCTACTCTAGATCAGAAGAGGATCATGTTAATCACTTAAGGCAGGCGTTGCAGATGCTTCGTGATCGTAAGCTGTATGCGAAGTTTTCTAAATGTGAGTTTTGGCTCAAGTCAGTGGCATTTTTAGGCCATATTGTATCCAGTGAAGGCATAAAAGTTGACACTCAGAAGATTGAGGCTGTAAAGAATTGGCCAAGACCCACGACGCCTACGGAGATTCGTAGTTTCCTCGGGTTGGCAGGTTATTATAGAAGGTTTGTTGAAGGTTTTTCTTCTATTTCTGCACCCTTGACTAAGTTGACGCATAAAGCCTCCAAGTTTCAATGGAATGATGCCTGTGAAAAGAGTTTCCAAGATCTGAAGAGCAAGTTGACTTCTACACCGGTATTGGTGCTTCCTGAAGGCACAGAAGGGTATGCAGTGTACTGTGATGCTTCGAGAATTGGCTTAGGATGCGTATTAATGCAACATGGTAGAGTAATAGCCTATGGCTCTAGACAGTTGCGACCACATGAGAGGAATTATCCCACGCATGATCTTGAGCTAGTTGCAGTTGTATTTGCTTTGAAGATATGGCGCCACTACTTATATGGGGTTCATGTTGACATATATACCGATCATAAGAGCCTGCAATATATCTTCAGTCAGAAAGATCTAAACTTGAGGCAGCGGAGATGGCTTGAATTGTTGAAAGATTATGATGTTGATATCTTGTATCATCCAGGGAAAGCGAATGTGGTAGCGGATGCACTGAGTCGTAAGTCTAAAATAGCATCTATAGGAAAGCAGGGGATGATTAAGGATCTTCACCAACTAGCTAATTTGGGAGTTCGACTTCTCGAAACTCCAGATGAAGAGGTTATTGTACGTAATGCAGCGGAATCTTCATTGATAGTTGAAGTGAAAGAGAAGCAGTATGCAGATCCAATTTTATTGCAGCTTAAGGAGGATGTGCAGAGTGGCACGACAAAGGCATTTGAGCTTACGCGAGAAGGAGTGCTTCAGTGTCAGAGTCGTTTATATGTACCTGATGTAGTCGAGCTAAGAAAGAGAATTATGACAGAAGCACACTGTTCAAGGTATTCCATCCATCCAGGGTCGACTAAGATGTATCAAGATTTGAAAGCAATATATTGGTGGAATGACATGAAGAAGAATATTGCCGAATTTGTAGCTGAATGTCCGAATTGTCAAAGAGTCAAAGTAGAACACCAGAAACCCGGTGGTTACATGTAATGTATAGATCTTCCCGTCTGGAAGTGGGACAAGATCAATGGATTTCATCACGGGTTTGCCTCGTACATTTCGGAAGTTTGATTCCATATGGGTGATCATTGATAGGCTTACCAAATCCGCGCACTTCTTACCAGTTAAGACAACTTATACGGCGGAAGAGTATGCGAAGTTGTATATTAAGGAGATCGTTCGGTTGCATGGAGTTCCAATTTCCATTATATCTGATCGAGGAGCCCAATTTACCGCGAATTTCTGGAAGTCTTTTCAAAGGAGTTTGGGGACACAAGTAAATCTAAGTATGGCTTTTCATCCTCAGACGGACGGACAAGCGGAACGTACCATCTAGACACTTGAAGATATGCTACGAGCATGTGTATTAGATTTCAAAGGCAACTGGGATGATCACCTACCTCTTATCGAGTTTGCCTATAATAATAGCTATCATTCAAGTATCAAAATGGCACCATATGAAGCATTGTATGAAAGAAAGTGTAGATCGCCAATAGGATGGTTTGAAGCAGGTGATGCGGTCTTGTTTGGACTGGATCTTGTTTATCAAGCAATGGAGAAGGTTAAAGTGATCCAACAACGGCTTGAAACAGCTCAAAGTCGACACAAATCTTATGCGGATGTTAGAAGAAGAGGACTTGAGTTTTCTATCGACGATTGGGTATTCTTGAAGGTATCACCAATGAAAGGAGTGATGAGGTTTGGCAAGAAAGGAAAGTTAAGTCCACGATACATAGGTCCGTACAAGATCATTCAAAGATTTGGACAAGTTGCTTATGAGTTAGAGCTACCTCAAGAGCTCTCAGCAGTTCATCCCATATTTCATGTTTCGATGCTTCGCAAGTACATCGGAGATCCATCACACATCACTACTATGGAAGATGTACAAGTTACAGAAGATCTCACTTTTGAAGAAATGCCTATTGCTATTCTTGATCGCCAAATTAAAAAGATAAGGAATAAAGAGATAGCATCGGTAAAAGTACTTTGGAGGAATCAACAAGTTGAGGAGATCACATGGGAAGCCGAGGAAGCGATGAAGATTAAGTACCCTTACCTATTCAATGATGAGGAGGAAGTTCATGAGACGGAAGAAGAACAATAACAAGTAAGTGTTTATTTTTATGCAAGTATGTTATGATGATGAATATGTTAATTGTAAGCTTGGACATGTCTTAATATAGTAACTATGCTAACATTCGAGGACGAATGTTCTTAAGGGGGGGAGAATGTAACACCCCGTAAATTTTTTCGTACACTTATCGCGATTATATGGAGTCCTAAAGGCTTGCGTATGGGTTAAATTAAGTTTATGGTGTTCGGAAGTATCCCGTCAATAGTTGTATGTGTAGGTATTGGAATAAGCTTTCCAACGATATAAAGTTTGCCCAAAACAGAGGAGTATTTCATATAAGCGAGCACATTCGAAATTTCAAAACGGTGGCCGGGAAGCCTGTGAACAGTAAATCTGCAGGAAAATTACTGCAGCTAGGCAATTTTCTTTGGATCAACTTTAGACGTTCATAACTCCTTGTACAAAAAGAACTGTGTGAGCTGCTATATATAGACAAAAATCTCCGAGAGTCTTCTTTCCGATGAAATTGTTTTCATCCAAATCCAATGTCTGAATAAGGAGCTATACCCGTTTTACTACAGCTTATAAAAAAAAAACAGAATTTTGGGACAGATTTTTGGGTCAACTTTAAACGACCATAACTCCTTGTACAGGAAGAACTGGGTGGTATACTTTATATTAAAATGAAATCCCTTTGAATTATATTTCCAATACATTTGGTTTCACCCAAATCCGATACTGGAGCAAAGAGTTATGATCGATTTACTTCAGCCTGTCAAAACTGTCCACTGGGGACAGATTCGGATTTATTTAAATTTTTAGGGCAAAATGGTCATTTTCTATTACCTCTTGGACGAAAATTGGTCTTTATAAACATACACTTAGCCTCATATATATCATATATCATCCAATTATTAAGAGAAGGTGAAACCCTAGCCTAATTTCAACTTCAAATATTTTGTGATTCAACCGTAGAAAATTCGAATTGGTTCCGTAGTTGTGTTCACCATCTCAAAAGCTTCGAGAAGCACCCCATGGTTATGTAAGGAGGATTCTAAATACAAGAGTTCATTGTTAAGGTATGAATATTGTTTATTCTTGATTCTTATCCATGAATAAGTATTGATAAAGGATTATGAGTATTGTCTTGATGTTGGAAGATAACTAGAAACATAGTTATGAATTGTTTTGTATAAATTGTTGTAGTAAATTATGGAAGTTGTTGTATTGGATTATGGAGGATGAATTGTGGTGATATATCATTATATTAGTGGTTATGTATGCCTAGTGATCATGTTGGTATTGGATGGTGATTAAGAGGGGAAATAAAGGCTAAGAGTGATGTTGAGGGATATTGCATGAAAATGCATGATATGTGAATGTAATAAGAGTATAAGAGGATGTATGTAGCACTCTTATTGATGAGTTAAAGGATTACTTCCTAGACATTATTTGGTGAAGTTAATACCTAAATGGTAAGGTTTGGTTGCTAATACTAGTTTGCCACAAATGACTTATTGTAGATAAGTGTTCGAAGAGTACGGGAAGTCAAGTTGGACTTGTATTGAAGTGGTTATATCAAGGTATGTAAGACATACTCTATCTAATCTTTGGCATGAATAATGACCCATGGCACTCTCAAGTAAGCTTCCAACATTGTCCTACGACACATGACACATAATAACATCATTTGATCTTCGACACCACCAATTGAACTTGTTTTCACTTTTAAGATGTCCGGCTAGTCAAAAAAATGTCCATTTACTATTGTTGACTCCGAAATGGTTTAATGAGGTATCCATGATTCTCTACTTCATTTTCATGATATTGATTACCTATTTACATGTTTTTCCTATTGAGGTATCATGGTTTCAAGTTCCATAAGGTGTGACCACAAAGTAACCAATCTCAAAGATTAATTGAATTAAGAAATGGAATGTCTTTATTTTAAATTGATGATATGATGTATTGTATTAGTACCACTGATCAGTTGGCCATTGTATGACATATGTTATGTATTGATAAGGAATACGGGAAGTAATGATATGAAAGTAATGTGCAGGTATCCCATCAGCTCTTTTAAGTGTGGTCTACTCATACTGTTTATTCACAGGTATCTGGGTTCTGTTGATCTTTTGTATCTCATCTTGATACTCACTGCCTTACATACTCAGTACATATTTCCGTACTGACGTCCCTCACGGGGGACCTGTATTCATGCCTGCAGGAACGGGTACTTCAGGTCGTACACCTCCGCAGTAAGAGCCAGGACATTCTGTTGATAGTGGTGAGCTCCAGTTGTTTCGGGGCATCCCAAGTCGTTTCTATATGTACTTTTGGTATTTGTATAAAAGTCTTTTGTGGGCGGGAGTTTGTCCCGACCCTAACTCAGTTGTGTATCTATGTAGAGGCTTTTGTAGACATATTGTACAGCCATAGGAGTGTTTGGTTGATAGACGTGATGGCTCTGACGGCCAATTACTGTTTATATATATATATATATGCGTGTCTGCTGAGCTGATACAGGTACTGTTTTCTTCTATTTACAATGAAGTGTTGCCCAAATTTCTAATTTTCATAAGTAATGTAAGTGTGAAAGTATAGGTTATGAACGGGTTCTTCCGGGCCTCCTCGGCTACGGGTGCCAGTCCGCTCCAATGGGATTTGGGGCGTGACAGAAGGACACTCCCTTCAAATGGGACCAAGCTTGTAGTAATGCCGTTGAGAGTATCAAATCATACTTAATGAAGCCACCAGTTCTTGTGGCACCCATACCTGGGAAACCACTGATACTCTATATCGTGGCATAAAAAAGGTCAGTCGGAGCACAATTGGCTCAAGAAAATAGTGAAGGCAAAGAAAACTCTTTGTACTATTTGAGCAGAATGATGACACCAAATGCGCTAAAATATTCTCCGATCGAAAAGTTATGTATGGCATTGACTTTCTCTATCCAAAAGATGAAACACTACTTTTAAGCTCACGTTGTTCTTTTTGTGAGAATGCAAATCCCATCAAGTTTGTGATGTCGAAACCAGTCCTCAGTGACCGACTTGCAAGGTGGTACCTCCAATTTTAGCAGTTTGAGATCGTGTACATCCCCCAAAAGGATGTAAAAGGACAAACATTGGCTGACTTCTTGGCAGATCACCCAATACCTGATGACTGGGAACTGAGCGATGAACTTCCCGATGAAAATGCAATGGTTGTTGAAGTTAGATCCCCATGGAAGATGTACTTTGATGGTGCTGCACATCGAGACGGAACTGGTGCTGGCGTAGTGTTTGTAACTCTACAAGAAGAGGCCATCCCCTACTTTTTTACCTTGACAAATCGTTGCTCCAATAATGTTGCCGAGTATCAAGCGCTCATACTCGGCCTAGAAATGGCTGACGACATGAAGTAACTGCAATTACAAGTTTTTGGTGACTCCCAATTGGTGATAAAGCAGTTGTTGGGAAGTTATGAAGTCAGGAAGCCTGAGTTAAGACCATATCATGATTATGCATGGAAGTTGATGGGATGGCTTGGAGAATTAACCTTTTTGCATGTGCCAAGGAAAGAAAATAAGCAAGCTCATACCCTAGCTGCTTTGGCCTCAACTCTAACTCTTCCAAATCAGACACGAGTTACTATCTGCCAAGAATGGGTTGTACCGCCATCAAATGAGGATGAGGACATAAAAGGTAAGGTTGAATACCTCGTCGTCGTTTTCGAAGCTGTGAAGGAAGATTGACGACAACCTATCATCGACTACCTGTGTTATGGGATACTTCCAAAAGATCCAAGGATAAAGACTGGCATTCATCGTCGTGCACCTCGCTTCCTTTACTACAAAGACACACTGTACCGAAGATCATTTGAAGGAGTACTCTTATGGTGTTTGGCAGAGGAATAAGAAATCCAAGCCTTGTAAGAAGCACACTCGGGAGTTTGTGGATCGCATCAGTCTGGACCAAAGCTCCATTTTTACATTAAAAGGATGGGATATTATTGGCCAATGATGGTGAAAGATTGCTTGGAATATGCTAGAAGATGCAAAACTTGCCAATTCCATGAAAATTTCATACATCAACCTCCAGAGGTACTACACCTAACTGTAGCATCTTGGCCATTCAATGCTTGGGGAATGGATGTTGTTGGTACACTACCAAAATCTTCTGGTGGATACCTATAAATCTTGGCCGCAACAGATTACTTCTCGAAATGGGCTGAAGTTGTTGCTCTCAAGGAAGTAAAGAAAGAAAATATTGCAAACTTTATCCGAGTGAATATCGTCTACCGCTTTGAAATTTCTCAATACATAATAACTGACAATGGAAATCCATTTGATAATAAGCTGATGAACAAAATCTGCGATCTCTTTGGTTTCAAGCAGCGCAAGTCTTCTATGTACTATGCTGCCGCCAATGGTCTAGACGAAGCGTTCAATAAGACTTTATGCAACTTACTGAAGAAAGTCATCTCCAAATCCGAACGAGACTGGCATGAGCGAATGGAGGAAGCTTTATAGGCGTATAGGACAACTTACCGTACACCAACGCAAGCAACTCCATACTCACTTGCTTTTGGAGTTGAAGTAGTCCTGCCACTTGAGTGTCAAATACCTTCTTTGAGACTGGCTATTCAAGAAGGGCTCACCGATTAAGAAAATGCTAAGTTGCGTCTCGCGGAGTTAGAAGCTCTTGATGAGAAGAGGCTGGAGGCTTAACAAAATATTAAATGTTACCAAGCCCGGTTATCTCGTTCTTTCAACAAAAGGGTTTGCTTGAGGTGCTTCCAAGTTGGAGATCAAGTCCTTGCAGTAAGAAGACCCATTATCACTTCTCGTAAGTCTGGGGGCGAATTCACCCCGAAGTGGGATGGACCTATGTTGTACAAGAGGCATATTCAAATGATGCTTACAAGCTTGTCGATGCAGATGGTGTGAGGATTGGCCCCATCAATGTCAAGTTCTTGAAGAAGTACTATCTTTAAAGGAAGATGACACTCCTGGTCCGCAAGAGTATAAACTGTGAACGGCTCAAAAATAATATCCGCTAGGTTGAAAACCTCAAAAGAGGTGGCCTAGGCAAAAGTTAAGACACAAAAAAAAACACTCTCCCCAGAACTACGTTGTGACTTGATCCTCTTCATTAAGGTACATAGGCGCTTGAAATTTTATTCTGAGTTCAGGTGCATGAGTGTAGAAAAAAATATATGTTCCCCCTCATATAAAAAATTTAGTCTTCAAAAGACTTTTACCATTATCAATCTTCAGTCTTGGTACCAAGTGTTGGTGACTCAATGGGGGGCAAATCCCTATGAAGTATAAGCTTCTTGGATATAAGTTGAAGTCTTCAAATTCACTAAGTCTTCATGTTGGAGCTTTCAAGTTACAATATTGGAGCCTTCAAGTTCACTAAGTCCGATAGTTGAAGTCTTCAAATGACTTATGCATATAAGTTGAAGTTTTTAAATTCACTAAGTCTTCATGTTGGAGCTTTCAAATTACCATATTGGAGCCTTCAAGTTCACTAAGTCTGATAGTTGAAGTCTTCAAATGACTTATGCATATAAGTTGAAGTCTTTAAATTCTTTAAGCCTTCATGTTGAAGCTTTCAAGTTACCATATTGGAGCCTGCAAGTTCACGAAGTCTGATAGTTGAAGTCTTTAGATGTTCTGCGACTATAAGTTGAAGTCTTCAAGTCTGCCATATTGAAGCTTTCAGAGTTTGAAAGTTGGAGTCATCAGGTTCTTTGATCTATAAGTTGAAGTCTTTAAATCCTTCATAACCTTCTTGAGTTTACCTTCCAATCTTCATGAAATTACCTTTCTTATGGCGGTGACGAGTAGTCATCCCTATGCGCCATAAGATTACCATAAGGTTACCTTTTCTTATGGCAGGGACGAATAAGCCGTCCCTATGCGCCGTAAGATTATCACAAAGTTACCTTTTCTTATGGTGGGTACGAGTAGTCATCCCTATGAGCCATAAATTACCATAAAGTTACCTTTCTTATGGCGGGGACGAGTGGCCATCTCTACATGCCACAATACTATCGTGAAGTTACCTTTACCTTTTACCTTTGCCATAAGACTACCGTGAAATTACCTTTACCTTTTACCTTTGACATAAGACTACCATGAAGTTACCTTTTACCTTTGTCATAAAGCTACCATGAAGTTACCTTTTACTTTTGCCATAAGGCTACCATGAAGTTAGCTTCTACCTTTGCCATAAAATTACCTTTCTTATGGCGGGAACGAGTAGTTATCCCTTCGCACCATGTAGTTATAACCTTTGCATAAGAAATATTATCTTAAGAAAAAACTTGCCATTCACCTACAAAAAGGGATAATAAAAAAAAAGAAAAAAAAAACCTCAAATTCGGACCTGTGTCTCCAATTGACCTTGCAAATTGATGCTACAAAACAATAAAAGAATACGCATGGGGGTATTTATAGATATGTTGAGGCGGTTTGCTTTATCTAATCCATGTTAAATTCTAACTCATGGAATCCTATGAGACAAGAAGTGGAGAATTGATTCCTAGTATTAGATAAAGTAAAAGTGACGTGTGGAACAGAAAAGTAAATTGGCCAATGGTTTATTCCAATTCCAATATGGAATCTAAGCTACTGTTTGTCAAAATGAAATTCAAGTTCATGTATATATTCTGCAAATGGGCGAATTAAACATTACTGCAATGTAATGATTTGTCACCATTCCATCTTGCTATCATGTAGCATGCCTAAATCGTCCTTGGTCCACCATGCATGTACTAGTTATTTGATTTTCAATTAAATTAAAACTTAATACTTCAAGACTAGTCTGTGAATGTTTAACACTCCGACAAGTCTTGAAGTAGGGGCACTTTGTAAGCAATAAAATATTATCCGTACAAAATTTGGATAATATTAAAATTAAAATATATTAATCTCAAACAAATATTGAAGATTAATATAATTGGATTAATTATTTGAGTCCAAACATGCATGGATTTAATTAAAGTCCAATTGTTATTGGGCTAGTCCATTAACTTGGGCTAGAGATGACTAAGCCCACTTTAGCAAGCCCAAGATGTATAATGTTCTAGAGTCCCAATTTGGTGCCACATGTCAAATGATGTGGCATGTCAAGTCAAGTGAAGGAGCCAATGGACCATGCCACGTGTCAAAATGATGCAGTAAATTAAAAGCCCATAAGAAATGCCATGTCACTTAAATCTGATTGGTCAAAGGAAGTTCATCTTTATCATGATTCTTTACTTCCTACAACTATTAATAGGGGTCTCATAATTCAGAAAACGACGAACAAGTTTAACAAGAAGCAAGAGAGAGCTCGTGGATCAAAGCAACAAATTTCTCTACAAATTCAAGAACAAGCTCAAGATTTCAAGATCAAGAGTTCAAGGTTCAAGAACAAGCTCAAGATTTCAAGATCAAGAGTTCAAGGTTCAAGAACAAGATCAAGGTTTCAAGATCAAGAGTTCAAGATTCAAGAACAAAATTCAAGCTTCAAGATCTAGACTTCAAGATTCATGAACAAGCTCAAAGACCCTTGAATTCAAGTACAAGTCGAGATCAAGTTCATCAAGTTTTCAAATCAAGTTCAAGTCCAAGATCAAGATTGCAAGATTCAAGAACAAGCTACCAAGCCCTTGGATTCAAGCACAAGTCAAGATCAAGTCCGTCAAGTTCAAGTTCAAGTTCAAGTTCAAGATCAAGCTCGAAGCCCTTGAATTGATAGTTGGAAAGACGAATCAGAGGAATCATAGAGATTGTAACACTCACTTATTGAAATCAATAAATCGATTGTTGCAGTATTTTTTTCTCGTCTCGATTATTATTTTCGGTCTCGAGAATTTTACTGTCCAACAGTTGTATTCACTTTTACTCAGTGATCTGTATACATAAAAAACATAAATACACTACATATCTAATCTTGCCAAAAACACTATCATTTTTTTGTTTTTTTTATTTTTTTATATTTTTTCCAAAAAAAAAATTCTCTCTTTTATCTCTAACTTTTATTTCTCTTTTTTCTTTCTTTTCTTTTTCTTTTTTGTACTTATTTTCTTTATCTTTTATTTTTTGGTTCTATTTTATATTTTTTGTATTTTTGAAAAATATGACTACTCGAGCAAAAGTCAGGAATAATAACGTAAATACCACAATTGTTCATCGTATTTGTAGTCACACCGTCATTTATATTTTTGTATTCATTGATACAACTGAATTTGTATTTTAAAGTTCGTACTTGTATTTGTATTTTGTAGTTCGCATTTATATTTGTATTTTATAGTTCGCACCTGTATTTGTATTTGTTGTTGAGAAAAATACTACAATATTGATATTGGAACTGAATTATTAATAGTAAGAGAGTTGTCACAAACACTGTGCCGTGGCAAGCCACTGCCTTGAAAGCGATTTCGACCCTACTCCAGTGCAAATTCTTCTAGCCGGTCTCTCCCCAAGGTTCCATAGCTACTTCCAAACACGTGCACTCGTGGCCGAAAGTTTGGAATTGCACAAAACTATTGCCCAGAAATTCACAAGGAATAGAATACCAATGAGGAAAAAGTAATTAAGAAAGAAAGCCAAGAAAAGACAAATAATATTTCTTTCTGTAGATGTGCTTTTTCATCAAGTGAAGAGCACACTAATTATATAGGTATGGAAATGTACGTTTGGCGAAGAAACAAATAAGATAAGTTAACATCTCATTTAAGACAAGTGTTTCATTTCATCACATTAAGGAATGTATTGTCGTTAACTCTCGTCACGATAATTAACTTGAGTGAATGAATGCGAAATTTTTACTTTGCATTTCAATCTGCACAATTAATTGGAGAAAAATGAATGCAATGAATTCATTGTCATTCATGAACGGAAAAGCTCACAGTCCCCCACAAAATGCAAAGAAAAAAAATAAGAATAGTTTCTGGACAAAAGAAAGGAACATGCACTTAAGTTTCAATATATTTCGATTTGAATTGATACGTAGAGAAATGAGACAACAACAAATATCCACAAAGTGAAGTACTCTTGAACAAAATGAATATAATCTGAGATCCACACAACACATATCATATCCTTGATTTTATGTAAACTCCGCGATACTCATAAAGTGTTTTTATGGTCATGCACATAAACCTTGGGTCTCATGAGTGCTCTAGAAAGACAACCCAAGTCTTTCATAAAAAGGTGACCAACCTTTTACACTCACGTAGATGATCCATCAAGTCTATTTAATAGACCACCTTAAGGCTATGGATCATTAAGAGCAAAAATAAGCTTAACCTTATAATACACTACCTCGCGTTGTAGGGATAGGATATGTCGAGTTTATTGAAGGCCTATATGGCTTCATTTGACCGTAAATGGGTATCCACCATATTACCTCAATCCATGGGCTTTAGCCCCATCCCCTCGACGATTCAAGGATAATTTTTCTTGTCAAACCCTTGGTCATAAGATCCGTCAAATTTCTTTTGGATCTTACATATTTCAAGGAGATAATATCATGTTTCAATAATTGTTTAACTGCACTATGTCTGATGCGAATATGTCTTTTTTTACCATTGTATACACTACTTTTAGCAATTCCAATTGCTGCCTGTAAGTCACAATATAAAGAGACTGATGACACTTGTCTTTTTCATAAAGGCACATCTGCCAAATGGTTTCTCAGCCACTCAGCTTTTTTCCCTACTAACTCTAGAGCAATGAATTCAGATTTCATGGTAGAACGTGCTATACAAGTCTGCTTTGAAGACTTTCATGAAATAACACCTGCACCCAAAGTAAACACATAGCCACTGGTAGAGCTAACTTCATCATTGTCAGTCACCCAGTTTGCATCACAAAAACTTTTTAAAATAGCAGGAAATTTATTAAAATGCAAACACCAATTCATAGTACCTCTCAGATACCTTAACAAATGATGAAGAGCATTTCAATATTCACTACTGAAATTATGAGTATATCTACTCAATCTACTAACAACATAAGCTATATCAAGTCGAGTGTAGTTCATGAGAAACATTACACTCCCAATTATTTTAGCATATTCAGTTTGAGAAACATTAGAATCTTTATTCTTTTTCAAGTGTATGCTAGAATCATAAGAAGTTCTCACTGAAACTACATCAAAACAATCAAACATTTTCAACATCTTTTCAATATAATGAGATTGACACAAAGAGAAACCATTAACAGTTCTTTTGATTTTTATTCCTAAAATCACATCATCTTCTCCTAGGTCTTTCATTTCAAATTTAGAAAATAAAAATTTCTTAATCTTATTTACAACATTCACATTAGGGCCAAAGATTGACATGTCATCCACGTATAAATATATAATCACACAGTCTGATCCTATCATTTTAGAATAAACACAGATATCCGATAAATTAACAACAAAGTCATTAGTTATTAATGTGAAATTAAATTTTTCATACCACTACTTAGGTGCCTGCTTAAGTCCATATAAGGACTCTCTCAATTTGCTTACTTTATCCTCTTGTCCTGAAATCACAAAACTCTTAGGTTGAGTCATACAGATCTCTTCCTCTAAATCACCATTTAAAAATATAATTTTGACATTTATTTGGTGTACCACTAAACTATGAATATAGCGGCTAGAGCAATAAGAGTCCTAATGATCGCTATTTTAGTCACAAGAGAATAAGTATAAAAATAATCCACACCTTTTTTTTGGTTAAAACCCCTAATCATAAGTCTAGCCTTATATTTATCAATTGTACCATCAGGTCTCAATTTCTTCTTAAATATCCACTTGCTACTTATGGGTTTATAACCTTTAGGAAAATCATACAAGTTTCACGTGTGATTAGAGACTGTATAGTCTAATTCACTTTTAATAGCCTTTTTTCAAAATATCGTATCTATTGAATGTATTACTTCATCATAAGTTTTACGGTCTTCTTCTATTAAGTAGAGAGACACTAATTCATTATTTAAAGTATCGAGATCAAAATCCTTAGTTAAGAAGGTGGTGATAAAATCAGGACCAAAACTAATTTCAATTCTACGTCTTTTACTTCTTTTAAGTTCATTTTCATGCTCATTAGCAATAACATTAGAAGCAGGCATAACATGAATTATTTTGGGGTTGCTTAAGGAGAAAAAACTATATGCAAAATATTCCAAGTGTAAACTTTGGTTATAACATATCTTTCTTAGGAAACGTGGTATCTAAAAAATTGTCAATGGTAGACACGCAGAAAGTAGTTGTTAGGAATTGGGATAGACCAAAGAATGAAAAATAAATCTATAGTTTTTTGGGGTTTACCTATTATTATTGCCAATTTGTTAACAGGCTTCCTATCATTGCTTCCTAAATGACCCTCCCAACTTAGAAAAAAAGTGTATTTGGGTGGGATGAAAATTGTGAGCAGAGCTTTCGAAAGCTCAAAACATTGCTAAACTCCACCCAAATTCTCACATTGCGTAGTGAAGGTACGATTTTATTATATTTAGTGATGCCCTATTTTTTATTTTATGTGTTTTTCTAATGCATGATCAAAAGATAACTGCTTATGTATTGAGGCAACTGACGCCTTACGAGAAAAACTATCCCACATGTGACTTGGAATTAGTGGCTATGGTATTTTCTCTAATGTTTTTAAGACATTACTTTTATAGGGTGAAGTGTAAAGTATTCAAAACCTACCACAACTTGCAACATGTGTTCACTTGGAGAGACCTTAATATAAAGTAGAAAAGGTGGGTGGACTTGATCAAGACTATGACATCTCAATCATATATCATCCGAGCAAGGTAAATGCAGTGGCAAACGTATTGAGCTAGAAGCCTGTAAGCATGGGGAGTTTAGCATGGCTAGAGGTGTCAAGAGGCCCATTAGCAAGAGAGGTACAATCTTCGGCTAAAGTTTTTTTAAGATCGTAAGTGACTAGTGAAGGAGGAGTTTTAGACCATGTGAATGTTTGGTCCATATTCTTCAACCATATTGGAGCCTGCAAGTTCACGAAGTCTGATAGTTGAAGTCTTTAGATGTTCTGCGACTATAAGTTGAAGTCTTCAAGTCTGCTATATTGAAGCTTTCAGAGTTTGAAAGTTGGAGTCATCAGGTTCTTTGATCTATAAGTTGAAGTCTTTAAATCCTTCATAACCTTCTTGAGTTTACCTTCCAATCTTCATGAAATTACCTTTCTTATGGCGGTGACGAGTAGTCATCCCTATGCGCCATAAGATTACCATAAGGTTACCTTTTCTTATGGCAGGGACGAATAAGCCGTCCCTATGCGCCGTAAGATTATCACAAAGTTACCTTTTCTTATGGTGGGTACGAGTAGTCATCCCTATGCGCCATAAATTACCATAAAGTTACCTTTCTTATGGCGGGTACGAGTGGCCATCTCTACATGCCACAATACTACCGTGAAGTTACCTTTACCTTTTACCTTTGCCATAAGACTACCGTGAAATTACCTTTACCTTTTACCTTTGACATAAGACTATCATGAAGTTACCTTTTACCTTTGTCATAAAGCTACCATGAAGTTACCTTTTACTTTTGCCATAAGGCTACCATGAAGTTAGCTTCTACCTTTGCCATAAAATTACCTTTCTTATGGCGGGAACGAGTAGTTATCCCTTCGCACCATGTAGTTATAACCTTTGCATAAGAAATATTATCTTAAGCAAAAACTTGCCATTCACCTACAAAAAGGGATAATAAAAAAAAAGAAAAAAAAAACCTCAAATTCGGACCTGTGTCTCCAATTGACCTTGCAAATTGATGCTACAAAACAATAAAAGAATACGCATGGGGGTATTTATAGATATGTTGAGGCGGTTTGCTTTATCTAATCCATGTTAAATTCTAACTCATGGAATCCTATGAGACAAGAAGTGGAGAATTGATTCCTAGTATTAGATAAAGTAAAAGTGACGTGTGGAACAGAAAAGTAAATTGGCCAATGGTTTATTCCAATTCCAATATGGAATCTAAGCTACTGTTTGTCAAAATGGAATTCAAGTTCATGTATATATTCTGCAAATGGGCGAATTAAACATTACTACAATGTAATGATTTGTCACCATTCCATCTTGCTATCATATAGCATGCCTAAATCGTCCTTGGTCCACCATGCATGTACTAGTTATTTGATTTTCAATTAAATTAAAACTTAATACTTCAAGACTAGTCTGTGAATGTTTAACACTCCGACAAGTCTTGAAGTAGGGGCACTTTGTAAGCAATAAAATATTATCCGTACAAAATTTGGATAATATTAAAATTAAAATATATTAATCTCAAACAAATATTGAAGATTAATATAATTGGATTAATTATTTGAGTCCAAACATGCATGGATTTAATTAAAGTCCAATTGTTATTGGGCTAGTCCATTAACTTGGGCTAGAGATGACTAAGCCCACTTTAGCAAGCCCAAGATGTATAATGTTCTAGAGTCCCAATTTGGTGCCACATGTCAAATGATGTGGCATGTCAAGTCAAGTGAAGGAGCCAATGGACCATGCTACGTGTCAAAATGATGCAGTAAATTAAAAGCCCATAAGAAATGCCATGTCACTTAAATCTGATTGGTCAAAGGAAGTTCATCTTTATCATGATTCTTTACTTCCTACAACTATTAATAGGGGTCTCATAATTCAGAAAATGACGAACAAGTTTAACAAGAAGCAAGAGAGAGCTCGTGGATCAAAGCAACAAATTTCTCTACAAATTCAAGAACAAGCTCAAGATTTCAAGATCAAGAGTTCAAGGTTCAAGAACAAGCTCAAGATTTCAAGATCAAGAGTTCAAGGTTCAAGAACAAGATCAAGGTTTCAAGATCAAGAGTTCAAGATTCAAGAACAAAATTCAAGCTTCAAGATCTAGACTTCAAGATTCATGAACAAGCTCAAAGACCCTTGAATTCAAGTACAAGTCGAGATCAAGTTCATCAAGTTTTCAAATCAAGTTCAAGTCCAAGATCAAGATTGCAAGATTTAAGAACAAGCTACCAAGCCCTTGGATTCAAGCACAAGTCAAGATCAAGTCCGTCAAGTTCAAGTTCAAGTTCAAGATCAAGCTCGAAGCCCTTGAATTGATAGTTGGAAAGACGAATCAGAGGAATCATAGAGATTGTAACACTCACTTATTGAAATCAATAAATCGATTGTTGCAGTATTTTTTTCTCGTCTCGATTATTATTTTCGGTCTCGAGAATTTTACTGTCCAACAGTTGTATTCACTTTTACTCAGTGATCTGTATACATAAAAAACATAAATACACTACATATCTAATCTTGCCAAAAACACTATCATTTTTTTGTTTTTTTTATTTTTTTATATTTTTTCCAAAAAAAAAATTCTCTCTTTTATCTCTAACTTTTATTTCTCTTTTTTCTTTCTTTTCTTTTTCTTTTTTGTACTTATTTTCTTTATCTTTTATTTTTTGGTTCTATTTTATATTTTTTGTATTTTTGAAAAATATGACTACTCGAGCAAAAGTCAGGAATAATAACGTAAATACCACAATTGTTCATCGTATTTGTAGTCACACCGTCATTTATATTTTTGTATTCATTGATACAACTGAATTTGTATTTTAAAGTTCGTACTTGTATTTGTATTTTGTAGTTCGCATTTATATTTGTATTTTATAGTTCGCACCTGTATTTGTATTTGTTGTTGAGAAAAATACTACAATATTGATATTGGAACTGAATTATTAATAGTAAGAGAGTTGTCACAAACACTGTGCCGTGGCAAGCCACTGCCTTGAAAGCGATTTCGACCCTACTCCAGTGCAAATTCTTCTAGCCGGTCGCTCCCCAAGGTTCCATAGCTACTTCCAAACACGTGCACTCGTGGCCGAAAGTTTGGAATTGCACAAAACTATTGCCCAGAAATTCACAAGGAATAGAATACCAATGAGGAAAAAGTAATTAAGAAAGAAAGCCAAGAAAAGACAAATAATATTTCTTTCTGTAGATGTGCTTTTTCATCAAGTGAAGAGCACACTAATTATATAGGTATGGAAATGTACGTTTGGCGAAGAAACAAATAAGATAAGTTAACATCTCATTTAAGACAAGTGTTTCATTTCATCACATTAAGGAATGTATTGTCGTTAACTCTCGTCACGATAATTAACTTGAGTGAATGAATGCGAAATTTTTACTTTGCATTTCAATCTGCACAATTAATTGGAGAAAAATGAATGCAATGAATTCATTGTCATTCATGAACGGAAAAGCTCACAGTCCCCCACAAAATGCAAAGAAAAAAAATAAGAATAGTTTCTGGACAAAAGAAAGAAACATGCACTTAAGTTTCAATATATTTCGATTTGAATTGATACGTAGAGAAATGAGACAACAACAAATATCCACAAAGTGAAGTACTCTTGAACAAAATGAATATAATCTGAGATCCACACAACACATATCATATCCTTGATTTTATGTAAACTCCGCGATACTCATAAAGTGTTTTTATGGTCATGCACATAAACCTTGGGTCTCATGAGTGCTCTAGAAAGACAACCCAAGTCTTTCATAAAAAGGTGACCAACCTTTTACACTCACGTAGATGATCCATCAAGTCTATTTAATAGACCACCTTAAGGCTATGGATCATTAAGAGCAAAATTAAGCTTAACCTTATAATACACTACCTCGCGTTGTAGGGATAGGATATGTAGAGTTTATTGAAGGCCTATATGGCTTCATTTGACCGTAAATGGGTATCCACCATATTACCTCAATCCATGGGTTTTAGCCCCATCCCCTCGACGATTCAAGGATAATTTTTCTTGTCAAACCCTTGGTCATAAGATCCGTCAAATTTCTTTTGGATCTTACATATTTCAAGGAGATAATATCATGTTTCAATAATTGTTTAACTGCACTATGTCTGATGCGAATATGTCTTTTTTTACCATTGTATACACTAATTTTAGCAATTCCAATTGCTGCCTGTAAGTCACAATGTAAAGAGACTGATGACACTTGTCTTTTTCATAAAGGCACATCTGCCAAACGGTTTCTCAGCCACTCAGCTTTTTTCCCTACTAACTCTAGAGCAATGAATTCAGATTTCATGGTAGAACGTGCTATACAAGTCTGCTTTGAAGACTTTCATGAAATAACACCTGCACCCAAAGTAAACACATAGCCACTGGTAGAGCTAACTTCATCATTGTCAGTCACCCAGTTTGCATCACAAAAACTTTTTAAAATAGCAGGAAATTTATTAAAATGCAAACACCAATTCATAGTACCTCTCAGATACCTTAACAAATGATGAAGAGCATTTCAATATTCACTACTGAAATTATGAGTATATCTACTCAATCTACTAACAACATAAGCTATATCAAGTCGAGTGTAGTTCATGAGAAACATTACACTCCCAATTATTTTAGCATATTCAGTTTGAGAAACATTAGAATCTTTATTCTTTTTCAAGTGTATGCTAGAATCATAAGAAGTTCTCACTGAAACTACATCAAAACAATCAAACATTTTCAACATCTTTTCAATATAATGAGATTGACACAAAGAGAAACCATTAACAGTTCTTTTGATTTTTATTCCTAAAATCACATCATCTTCTCCTAGGTCTTTCATTTCAAATTTAGAAAATAAAAATTTCTTAATCTTATTTACAACATTCACATTAGGGCCAAAGATTGACATGTCATCCACGTATAAATATATAATCACATAGTCTGATCCTATCATTTTAGAATAAACACAGATATCCGATAAATTAACAACAAAGTCATTAGCTATTAATGTGAAATTAAATTTTTCATACCACTACTTAGGTGCCTGCTTAAGTCCATATAAGGACTCTCTCAATTTGCTTACTTTATCCTCTTGTCCTGAAATCACAAAACTCTTAGGTTGAGTCATACAGATCTCTTCCTCTAAATCACCATTTAAAAATATAATTTTGACATTCATTTGGTGTACCACTAAACTATGAATATAGCGGCTAGAGCAATAAGAGTCCTAATGATCGCTATTTTAGTCACAAGAGAATAAGTATAAAAATAATCCACACCTTTTTTTTGGTTAAAACCCCTAATCATAAGTCTAGCCTTATATTTATCAATTGTACCATCAGGTCTCAATTTCTTCTTAAATATCCACTTGCTACTTATGGGTTTATAACCTTTAGGAAAATCATACAAGTTTCACGTGTGATTAGAGACTGTATAGTCTAATTCACTTTTAATAGCCTTTTTTCAAAATATCGTATCTATTGAATGTATTACTTCATCATAAGTTTTACGGTCTTCTTCTATTAAGTAGAGAGACACTAATTCATTATTTAAAGTATCGAGATCAAAATCCTTAGTTAAGAAGGTGGTGATAAAATCAGGACCAAAACTAATTTCAATTCTACGTCTTTTACTTCTTTTAAGTTCATTTTCATGCTCATTAGCAATAACATTAGAAGCAGGCATAACATGAGAGTTAACAGACATAGATACAGAAGTATTATTTTGGACATCTCTAGGCACATTATTTTTCAAATGAAAAACATGCTAAAAAATTTTTGCATCTCTAGATTCACAAATAGAATAATTATTTAATAACATAAATCTATATGCAGCGCTGTTTTGAACATAACCAATAAAGGCAGTGTCAAAAGACTTAAAGCCTGCATTTACCCGTCTAAAATCAGCTAAACCAACCTTAATCAAACACCGCCACACTTTCAGAAATTACAAGTTAGGGGCAAATCCTTTCCATAACTCATATGAGGTTTTGTCTAACTTTTTATGAGGGACTCTATTAAGAATATATCATGTAGACAAGACAACTTTTCCCCACATATAGTCAGGTAGAACTGAGCTTAAAACCATAGAATTCGTCATTTTCTTAAGAATTCTATTATTTAGTTCGGCTACACCATTCTGTTGGGGAGTATAAGGAGCACTAAACTCATGAATAATATCATTTTTCTCACAAAAATCTTCTAGAATTCTCGTACTATATTCACCACTCCTATCAGATCTAAATCTCTTGATTTTTCTGTCTAATTGATTTTCTACTTCTGCTTTGAATTTTAAAAACATGTTTTCAGCCTCATCTTTAGATTTAAGAAGGTATACTTTAGTGTACCTAAAAAAGTCATCAACAAAAGTAATGTAATACTTCTTTCCACCTTTATTAATAGTGTTCTTAAAATCTGCTAAGTCTGAATGTACTAGTTCAAGCAACTCGGTCTTTCTACTAGTAACATATTTAAAAGGTTTCTTGGCATGCTTTGCTTCTACACACATAGGACATTTAGAAATATCATCAATATTTACTGCAGGAATTAATTTCATTTTTCTAAGTCTTTTAATAGAAGCAATATTAAAATGACCTAGTCTACTATGTCATAAATTAATAGACTCAGCAATATAAGCAGAATTAGAAATATTTGCATTATTGACAATCTCTTAATCAATGTCCAGTATAAATAAGACTCCACTACGTTATTCCTTCCCAATAAAGTCTTCTCCACGAGAAATAATTAATTTATCAGCTTCAAAAATAAGTTTAAGGTCTACTTTGTTGAAAAGTGCTTCAGAAACTAAATTTCTACGGAGCGAGGAAACAAACAGAACATTGTTCAAGGATAATATTTTTTCAGAAGTTAATTTAGGTAAAAAATTCCCTTTACCTAAAACTTCAACAGTAATGGGGTTACCTATGTAGACACACTTGTCATTGATGGATTCCTCAAAGTCATGGAATAACTCTTTGTTGGCACAGAAATGTCTTGAAGCCCCTGTGTCTAACACCCACTCAGTCTTGTTAGACACCAGGTTCGTCTCGACGACTACTGTCGCAATCACTCCATCATCCTCAGCAAGATAAACTTGGACATCATTTTGTCCTCCATGTTTTGAGTTTTGCAAACTATCCCATATTTCTTTAGCAAATTTGTAAGTAACAAATAAATCAAATAAAGTATTAGTAATATGACTCAATAAATGCCCTCTAGCATTTATGTTATCCTTTTTAACTTTCTTTTTAGCAAATTCATCAAAAATCATAACATTGTTAGAATCATCATTAAACAAAGTATCATCAACTTCTAATTGTATTAAGAAAATCAGAAGTTTTTGTGACCAACGTTTAAAATTATTTTCGTCCAATGACTCAAGTTTTGACAAATCAAAAAAAGTTTTGTTCAAAGAAATAACCATTTATCAATATTGTACGTAAGGAAATCGCTTTCAAACGGTTGGAAAAAATGCTACAATATTGATATTGGAACTGAATTAGTAATAGTAAGAGAGTTGTCATAAACACTGTATCATGGCAAACCACTGCCTTGAAAGCAATTTCGACCCAACTCCGGTGCAAATCTTTCTAATCGGTCGCTCCTCAAGGCTCCACAACAACTTTCAAACACGTGCACTCGTGGCTGGAAATTTTGAGTTGCACAAAACTATTTCCCAGAAATTCACAAGAAATAGAATACCAATGAGGAAAAAGTAATTAAGAAAGAAAGCCAAGAAAAGACAAATAATATTTTTTTCTGTAGATGTGCTTTTTCATCAAGTGAAGAGCACACTTATAAAGGTGTGAAATGTATGTTTGGTGAAGAAACAAATAAGATGAGTTAATATCTCATTTAAAATAAGTGTTTCATTTCATCACATTAAGGAATGTATTGTCTTTAACTCTCATCACGATAATTAATTTGAGTGAATGAATGAGGAATTTTTACTTTGCATTTTAATCTACACAATTAATTGGAGAGAAATGAATTCAATGAATTCATTATCATTCATGAACGTAAAAGCTCACAATTGTTGGTTCACGCCATTATTTACATTTTATATAATTTGCACCAGTATTTTAAAGAACTGTTTTGTATTATATTGATATTCTTGAGGGTGATTTTAATTTTTAATTTAAAAACTAATTTTTCAAAGCCAAAACTCAACTTCAAATAAAACATTGACTACAAATAAAATCGAACTGCTGGAATATTTACCGTGACACTAATCTTACGGAGCTTAGAGGACAGTTTTTTGTCATTTAAAATTTTAAATGGGCAAATAAAAATAAAAAAATTTCAAGTGAGACAAGGCGGCTGAAGGCTAACAACTGTATATTATATTGGATTATATTTGTATTGTGATTTTATTGTGTTTGCATAGTTAGATTATATTTGTATTTGTATTCTATTTTTGTTGATGGTTTTTTATTTTTAAAGAATTATTTTGTATTTGTATTTGTAAGTTGATCAAATATTGTATTTAGCCGTGATTATGTACAATTTATCATTTTATTTGTATACAAACAAGTAAATGCATTAATTGTATTTTCTTGATTCTAAAATATATAAATATGTAATGTATCATTTGATACAAATGTACCGTTTTGCATTTGTATGTCAAAATTATCATTTGTATTTGTAAATAAATAAATATCACTTGATACAAATAAAATTACAAACAAATGATTTTACAAATACTAATACAATATGTATTTGTATAAAAATTTAAATTGTATTTATTTGTATCAATAAATATAACTCGTATCAATAAATACAAACATGTATTCATAGAAAGAAAATCAATCGTTCCTTTCAATAATTAAAAAATACAAATGATAATTCACACTTGTATCTGTATGTTATAGTTCGCATTTGTATTTATATTTTATAATTCACACTTATATTTGTATGTTATAGTTCACATTTGTATTTGTATTTATAATTTGCACTTGTATTTGTGTTTGTTAGTTCGCACAAATGAAAAAGAAGAAGAGAAAAGCGAAAACAAAGAAGTAGGAGAAAAGATGAGAGAAAATGAACGAGAAAAAAAATGAGAGTTATAGAAATTAGAGGAAAAACCAAAAAAATAAAAAGAAAAGAAGGAGAAAAAAGAAAAAATAAAAAAAGAAATAAAAATAAAAAATAAAAAAGAAGAAGCAAAAAGTGAAAGAAAAAGAAAGAGAAAACAAAAAAAAAGAAAAAGAAAAAAAGAAAGAGTAAACTTGTATTTGCGTTTGTTAGTTCGCACAAATATAATAAAGGAGAAAAACGAAAAGAAAAAAAAGGAGAAAAGATGAGAGATAATGAAGGAGAAAAAAAATACAAAAAAAGGAGAGTTATAGAAAATGGAGAAAAAAAAAGGAGAAAAAAAAATAAAAATAAAAAGTGAAAAGAAAATGAAAAAGTGAAAAAAAAAAAAGAGAAAATAAAAAAAATGAAAAAGGAAAAAAATAGAGTAAAACGAAATAGAGAAAAAAAAAATTACATGAGAAAGACCATGAATTGTAATTAGAGATAATTAATAAATAAAAAATTATTAATTATAATTAATTAAAATTTAAATTAAATAGAGTAATTAGGAGTTGTCATATTTTTATTATGTGAAGTGGACGAGGACAAAGGGCATTTTTAGTATTTTATATGTATTATTCATTTTATTACAAGTGATATCATTGAATTTGTCAAAATATTCAGTCATACGGCTATTTGTCCTCCACAAGTTATTATTCGTCATTTCATATTAATTGTTGTTCTTGTTAAAAATAATTACTTTATATTAATTATTTATTTATTTTAAAAATCTATTAATTAAATTTTTTTATTTTATTCTTATAATTAATCTTTTTGAAAGTGTGTGCTCACAGTTATTAATAAAATTTTAATTTTTTTTAAAGGTATGAATTAGTAAAATTATTTTTTTTGTTTCTTAATATATGTATGTAAAGAAAATGATCAACTATTATGATTTTACTATAATTATTTATTTGTATAAAGAAAATGAACAGCTATTATGATTTTTCTATACATATTTTTTTGTATAAAGAAAGTAATTAACTATTATGATTTTCCTATAATTATTTTTTTGTATAAAGAAAATAATCAATCGTTATGATTTTTCTATAATTATTTTTTTGTATAAAGAAAGTAATTAACTATTATGATTTCTCTATAATTATTTCTTTGTTTAAAGAAAGTAATTAATCATTACAATTTTTCTATAATTATTTCTTTGTATAAAGAAAATGATCAACTACTATGATTTTTCTATAATTATTTCTTTGTATAACGAAAATGAACTACTATTATGATTTTTCTATAATTATTTCTTTCCATAAAGAAAATGATCAAAGTATTATGATTTTTCTATAATTATTTCTTGTGACACAAATAAATAGACACCACCCGGCTAAGTTCACTCCGTCTCATCCCTTATACCCTAAAGTTCCTTTTCCCTTTTTCTGAACATCCAGCAGCTTACTCCAAAAATGGCTCCGATCGCCGTTGGTGACGTCATCCCCGATGGTACCGTGTCTTACTTCGACGAGCAAGATCAGCTTCAGAGCGTGTCCGTGCACTCACTTGCTAAGGGCAAAAAGGTAATTATCTTCGCCGTTCCTGGAGCTTTCACTCCGACATGCAGCACGAAGCATGTCCCTGGGTTCATTGACAAGGCTGACTTGCTGAAATCAAAGGGCGTTGAAGAAGTCCTCTGTGTTAGCGTCAATGATCCTTTTGTCATGAAGGCATGGGCGAAAACCTTCCCTGAGAACAAACATGTGAAGTTCCTTGCTGACGGAGCTGGAAAATATACACATGCTCTTGGTCTGGAGCTGGATCTGTCGGAAAAGGGACTTGGTGTTCGATCCAGAAGATATGCTCTTTTGGTTGATGACCTTAAGGTGAAAGTAGCTAATGTTGAATCTGGAGGGGAGTTTACCGTCTCTGGTGCTGATGAAATACTCAAGGCTCTTTAAGTTTAATATTGCTAAGTGGAGTGTTTTGAATTGAGCTGAGCTTCTGGAATGTATCTACCAATAATGTTTTCTTGATACATGTCTTCGTAGAATGCTTTGTGGAATTTTCTCTTTGACTTTCAATTTGGAGTTTTTTTTAATATTTGTTGTTTCGAATTTCTTTGTTTGGTGTGATATTTTCGAATTGATATTTTCTTCACGTATAATTTTTAAGAGAACCAATTTAGTTGATACATATAATTGGAATAAGAATTTGGATCTGCAAAATAATATTTTGTACCCCTTTAGTGTGGTTGTCCATCGTCCTGAATTAGTCCCCGCAAAGCTTTTCCGAAAAGAGGGGTAGTCTTGTGTGTAAGAGTAGCTCATGTTTCTCATAAGTTAGAAACATGAGAAGTGTTGAGAAAAGCCATGAAAAAGTTGTGAATATGTTTACATTTTTAGTCTAAGGTTTCACAACATAAGAAGTGTTGATGCCATCTAATTTCAAGAAGATAATACCTTCAAGATTTGGGGAACTTAAATCAATTTAAATGGACCAAAAGTAGTATAATAGACTATGAGTGGAAAAGGCTGGGGCATATGCTTTGAATGGCAACAAAGATTTGATGTTCTGCTGTTAAATCTAATTTAGCATGTGACAGTCATCTTCTTGCTTCTTTGAAATTTGTTTTTCGTTGAGAGTTACCTTGTGGTCTGTAGTAATCTGAAAACGAATTGCTTGTCGGGACTCATAAGATAAACATTACTATGGGTAAAATTCTAATTGCCTGCACCATTAATACCACGCATTGAAGCAAGAAAATTGAACATCTCGACCTCAAACTACTATCATCTTGTCTATCATCTGGTCTGGTATAGATGTTTGAAGGTAAAATATTTGATTCATTTTTGACACTAATGCATAGTTAATTTCTGTTGTTTCCTTCTATTTACTTGGATGAACTTACGCACAGCTTGATTGATTATTAGACCACATGATATTAACTTTAGGATTCATTAAAAATTCGAGGTTCTTGGATTGTAAGGTAAGTTTCATCACTGTGAATTTCTAACTCTTTAGGTTTTGCCATTTTATTCGTTAAGCATGTATAGTATCACTGCTCTGAATATGGTTCATAAGTACAGTTATTTGAAAGTTAAATTTTGAGTTAATGTTCTCTGTTTTCAATAGCGATGTGCTATATTATATCCCTCTAGAAGTTTTAGATTTGAAAAGAGTTGAATTTGCAGATGTGATAGGAACTCCTCTTTTATACCTTTTCTTCGGAAGCTTTTTGAATATAATCAAATTTCCACTCAGGATGCAAACAACAATATTTACATGTGTAAATGATTACTAAAATCTGACTTTATCGAGATGAAAGTAATAGGAAAAGAAGGCTGGCTGGTTAGGTTGGAAAGTATATTGTGTAACTTAGCTAATCCAACTTCTAAATCTCTGTCGATTCCTCAAATGTTCAACACCATAGTCCACAAGCTTATTTCAGTTTAAATTAATATGGAATGAAGGGTAACCAAGGACGGACCTCAAACAAGTAAATACATGATGATTCAGTTAAGGGGATAAGATTGGAACAATTTTTTACTGAATCAAGTCGATTGACTAAGAGATGATATGTTAAAGTAAAAATGCTAAAGTATGACTATAATGCTAAATGTTGTAAGAATCAAACGCTTTGATTCATCTGTAGAATGCTTTATCAGTTGCTCTTCTTATTAACTGTACGGTAGATGTTTGAGTTTTGAGTTAATTAGTCCTATGTGATTACTTCTACCTTCCCCTATAACAAGGGTTCTTAACACCTAAATCCTACCTACTCTGATTCATCTAGAACATTTGTCTTCTGATATGTGGTCAGTTACAATAAAAGGCTGGCGAGGACAAAATATTGATAGAAAAAAGGTAGTACTTGTGAAAAAAAATAAAAAAATACAAGTATCGATGTTGATAACAAAGAGAATTGTGTTTCTTGCAGCTTTGTGGAAAGGAGTCTATAATCTGTTGTCAAAAGAATTATGTGATAATGCAAATATTTAGGACATTACCTGTGGCTTGAGGTTTCATTTTTAAAGTATCAACAGTCACCAGAACAATATGGTCAAATTTTTTTTGGAATAATTTGTTAAAACTAAAATTTAACTTCTTGGATTACCCTCCTCTATGAAACATGTTTCTTAGTTTTCGTTCATAAAAATAATACTTGCATGCTGTGTATGAGTTGAAACATTAGAGACCCACCTAGCTATGATTTCATGGGCTTTGTGACCAAGGTGATCGATCTATCGGATGCAATTAGGGACTAGATAGTGTAGTCCTTGGCTGCTGTTATTTCAAGTTTGTCGTTAAGTTCCCTTTGCGTAAGGGAACTTAAAGGGAAAAATTTAAGTGGTCAAGTGTAGGAATCCTGTCAAGGGAAAAATTTTATGCTGGTAAAGATCAGTACATGTTTTTTTCTGGAAGTTTTGTCAATGAGGCTGTTGTTTAACTTCACTTCCGTTTTCTTTATGCAGTTGTGAAGCAGCACTTCTGGGTGTGCTGAAATTATGTATCCAACTAATACTTCGAAATCAAAGCTTATTTTAGACATCTATATAGGCACAATGTATTGTTCTGGAACCATATATCATACGCTTTCAAATGTAAAAATATTGTACAGTTAAACAATTAGAAAAGGAAGAAAAATAATTCAGATGTCGGCTATTTAGTATATGAATAACTTGCTTCTTTACTAGCTACCAAACGACTCTATTATTCACTCAAATACACACATCACTTGAGAAGATGTTAGTCCCCTTCCTGCAGAGAGGTCTAATTCACACAAAGCTACTTATGGATAAACTCACAGATATTCACAGAATTCCAAAGAGAATGAAGGAAATCACTCAATGGAATTTCCAAGCAGAAGTGGAATAGATTGGAGTTCCTTTCCAGCTGACCGCTAAAGACCCACCATTCATGTCCGCGCTGCAAGAATCCCTACAATCAAACTGCTGAATAATCAAGTTAGCCTGATACAAACATGTATCACTCAGCTTTACTTCCTCCATTCCAAACCTCCCTAAGAATGACCTCCACACATCAAGATTCACACTTCTTATTACCCTTTCTTCGCCTTCACTTCCTACTATGTTCAAAATCCCCCCTCCATATGACTCTTCTATTGTCATCCTGTGTAGATCATCCCGCTTCATTACATCTTCTAAGCAATCAAATAATGCACTGTAATAGAATAACGAGTCTATGAAGCGGTTCACGAATACAGGTGAGTTCAGATTTGCTTCTACTTCTGATACTACCATTAGTGATGGCTGCAACTGTTTTACAACTCTCATCGCTGTTTCTAAACAGTTGGGTTCGCATATCATTGCGCGTAGAAAGAATGCTGCGTGAATTACTACCCCTTCGTCAGGTTCTATGTAAAAATGGTCTTTGGTTAGTTGGTTTCTATCTGATAAAAAGACAATCTTGAATGAGAAGGGGAACTTCAAGGACGTAGCAAAACTCTCTAAAGATTTGCCTGTTTGCTCTACTCTTTGTTTATTGACTGATTCGATAACTGTGATGTTCATATGTTCGATTGGGTTGTCTTTTCGCTCTGCGGCTGCTTGGATCAAGGATGCCCATTGTACTCCTGTTCTGATATGGAAATCAATTAGGTGAACTTTGGGTTTTGTTGCTACACTTTCTAGTATGGCTTGAATTCCTGTGAAATGCACCACTTGTGTGAATGGAACTTCTTGATGCAATGCTACGTGTGAGGCGTGCAATCTTGGTGCAGTACAGATACTGTTAAGTTCATTGGTTTCTGCACTGATTTTTGGCATTAAAATTCCTGTTTCCCTGTCGATCCTCTCTCCAAGTGCTTGTGCAAAATAAAAGACTTCTCTTTGCACAGTATTACCTGCTTTTGATGCAAGTAGTTGGCATTGACTTAGAAATTTCCTTGCGCGGTCATATTGCTGTTCAGAAACTTTCTCAGCTGCAGCTAGGAGGATTTGAGCAAGCTCTACATCTTGATTATCTTCAGTAGAAAGGTATGAGAGAGCGGAACCATAGGGGTGCAAGAGATTGTTTATGTTAATGAACTTGTTGGAAGAGAACTGGATAAATCTTTCTCCAGCTAGCCTCATGATGTGCATAGCTGAGAGCTTCTGGTGCACGTTGGCTCCGCCATTCACATCTCTAGCTTTATCTCCTTCAGTATTCTTGTGCTTGCTTGGATTGCTCCTCAGCAATTCAAAAGGAGCTAGAGATAAAAAAGGTACCTCGCCCACATTGCTTCCTGTTTCTAGACTATTGAGCTTCACTTCTCCTTGACTTAATTGATCTGCAGAATGGGCAGCATATACATTCATTTCTTCTTGTTGTTTATTCATTTCTTGTTCTTGTTGATTGACTGCATATCCTTGATAGAACCTGTAGTTGGTATAGAAGTTCTGGATGTCTGTAGAATCCTCCATAACTGATAAATGATTGTCGCTCTTAGCAATATTTACTCTACAACCTCTGAGAGAACCATCACTCTCTGGGATTTGGTTGGATGTGAATGATGCTAGATGGAACAAGGGATTGGACATATCAGACCTGAGTAATTTGCAAGCATCTCCTTATCCGCTAAAGTTTGCAGTAGGTAATATTATTGATTTTTCATCAAGCCTCGAAGTATATAATAACGAATTAAAGCTGTGCAACTGGCTGGCGATGGGACATGACGTAAACCTCTAAAAGAATTGGCAAAAGCAAAGAGTTATTATCATCTAGGAAAATGCAATTGTATACATTGTTATTCTTTATGTTTAATATTGCTGGTTTTCTAGAGTTTTAATAAGAATAGAGGGACAAGAGATAAAACAAGACGTGGCCACTAAGGACAATGTGGTTTATGTTGTGATTTATAACCCTCCTTAAGAAATTCAGCCTAGTACTGTTGGACATACTGTTCTTTTTCTAGGTAGTCATTTTCTAAATCGTGATGGTGACAGGTTATGAGAATAACCATTGGATAACAACATAGATAGATGAATTGCAGACAAGTAAATGGACATCTCACCAAAAAAATAAAAAGGCAAGAACCTGTGCACAAAATAACCAGGCCATCCTCAAGGTTTTTTCTCTAAAATTTGAATAAAGAACTTATATTTTTAATGTCATGGTTACCTTTCCTTTTGTCGATAAGGTAAAGATTTTATTAAAATGGTATCAAGATGATACAAGAAAAGAAACAAAAAGAACATAGAAGGAAAAGCAGCCTACCACACACTCTTCTTCCTAGCAAATCCGAGAAACCATATATTGGTTCAAACTATCCATTAAGCTACTTCTACACCAGAAATTTTTTGTAAACATCTATTCTTAATTCTAGAAATGTGAATTCTCCGTCCTTCAAAGCAAGCTTGTTCAGCTCCAGCCATATCGTCCACAAGATGCTCAATAGAATAGTTCTCTGCTTCATCTCTTTTGGTATCACCTGCTGCTGCCATCATTTTAGTAAACCTTTCACATTCTGAGGCATCACTCATGTAATACCATGAAGATTTAGTATAACTCCCGACATTCTCTGGAGAATCTGCAGTGGAGAAAAAGGTGCTCAACTGCGCTGATTTGCACAACTTGTAATCACGCCTGTTGGGCTTAGTGAAAATATAATATACAATATGTTATTTACCCATTAAAAGAAAAAGGTGATGAACCTGGTCTTCTTGACACGGGTAGCATCTAGTACATGGGTCAAAACCTCTCTTCTGTAGGTTATTTTGAGTTAAGCATGCTCCCATGTTGCAACCCATCCAAAACATGCTACTTTAACAGGAACTTTTGTCTTCCATATACTTCTAGGTGAAGAATTATCCCACCGACCTGACTGCTTGTCCAACATACTGTAGCAATTCTTAGTTAGAAAGTTTTCTTGTTTTTACTTGCCTGCAAATCAGGATGTACACCCTGATCAATTTAAACTGATCCCAATTGTTGAAGCAACTGACAAAATTCTTCTCTCCCAATCACTCAAATTTCTCCAGGACTTTAGCTTCCAACCAGATTTAGAATGAAATTCAGTAATATTACCAACCTTTTTCATTTAGGCATTCATCACCAACCAGTAAATCTGTCCAGTCAGTTCACTAATTCAATTCATTTGGGAAAAAGGAGGGGGGGTTGCGTGCATGGAAAATTAGGTTCATTGGTAAAAGGATAATCCAGAAGCATGACATTTGCAATGAGGTTATACCTTTTGGCTCCAGAAGGACCTCCGTTTCTTCTGCACATTCTTTATTCACAAGGTGCTCAAAACAAAGGAGGAAGGGGACAGCAGGTAACATGATCCATCTATCCCCAAAATATGAGTTTTAGTGCAAAAATCTAGATTTATGTAGCTTGGAGATGCCTTATGGTCATACCAGCTACAGAGGCTGATGGTGTACAAATGAACTGACCAATTAAGCATCCTATTTGTTTCCTCAACAAGGCAAACTTTTTCTTACAAGAACCTCCAAATGGATAGAGAATGAATTGGAGTTCCCTTCCATCCAATAATGAGGCCTTTCCCATCCTTGTGAAGATCACAAGAACTGCTTTGGGCAAATTGCTTGAGAATCAGATCAGCTTGATACCAAGATGATTCACTAAGCTCTTCTTCCATCATACCAAACCTTTCAAAGAATGCTCTCCATACTTCAAGCTTCACATTCCTGGTGAACCTATCCTCACCTTCAGCTGCCACGATGTTCCGAACACCTTCACCAAAATACACCTCTTCAATCGTTGTTCGACATGGACTGCTTCGATCCATGCAGTCCTCAAAGCAGTCAAAAAATGCACTGTAAAAGAAAAGTGTCTCAATAAAGCGGTTTAAAAATGATGGTGAATTATGGTTTGCTTCGACTTCAGCAACAACAATAACTGTTGGTCCAATACTTCTGACTACTTTCATCAAATTATCCAAACAATCTGGTCTTGGTATCATTGTCCTCAATATAAAGTTCAGATAAACAGCGACAGTTTGATCTGTTTCAATGTTGATTGATTCTTTCTTGAAATCTTTCATGTCCGAGACAAAAACTATATCAAATGAAAATGGCAGACCTAAGGACTTGGCGAAACTGTGTAATGTGTTGCCTGTTACTTCATAGTTCTCTTTCTCTGTGCTTCCAACTGCAGTTATTTTGAGAAGCTCAATTGGACTGTCACCTTTTTCTGCAAGTGCTTGTATCAAGACTATCCACTGAATTCCACTTCTGATATTAAAATCAACCAAATGGATCTTTTTCGCACTTCTGACATTTTCAACAATTGTTTGAACTCCTGCAAATTGCATCACTTGATTGAAGGGAATTAGTTGGTGGCAGGTCAAGGAAGCAGCGTTGGTACCTAATGACTTAGTTTTTATATATTTGAGGTGGCGATCTTCATCCGTACATGTGTATCTCCCAGTTGATCGATGAATCCTTTCTTCTAAAGCTTTAGCTAAATAGAAAGAAAGTCTCTGGACCGGAGTACCTGAATCTGATGCCACCCACATACAACGAGAAATCAGTTTGCTAGCTAGATGGAATTGCTGGTTATTTACTTCTTCTGCTGCTGCTAGGAGGTGGTGGACAAGTTCCACGTCCCTTGTTTCCTCCATACAAAGGCCTGAGACTGCCGAACCATAAGGGTGGATAAACCTAGAAAGACCATCTAGCTTTCTGGTGGAGTACTGTATGTACCTGTTGAGACATAATATGATCAACTAGTTAAAAATGTGTTCTCTCTCACATCTTAAACTTTTAGTTGGTCGTATACTTCAATGTGGTATCAGGGGTATGCAAAGATCTAATAACTTAAACTTTTAGATTAGATGGTCACATGATTCGACAATACCTTTCTGCAGCAACCCTCAAGATTTCTTCCATTGACAACTTGTGGCTGTCACCTAAACAAACCTCAACGTTTAATCCATTAGTGCTCAAATTTTCCTTGCTCAATTTCTTGCCGAGTCTTCCATAATTCTTCAGTAGCTCCAAAGATGCTAAAGAAAATGTATTTGGTTTTTCATTGCTATCGTTGCCACGTTCTGGTACTTGAGTCTGGAAATCATCATTGCCTGGTATTTCAACAGTGGGTTGGGTTTGGACAGGTTGCAAGGGCGTGACTGTGTTGGTGGGGAAGTGATTTGGCGTCCAATCTGATATACTTTGTTGCTGATCTTCCAGTAAGTTGATTCTAACTTGTAGATCAGATGTATCCTCTTCATTGTTAGGGCCAAACATGGAGTAAAAAGAATCAATATCTACATAATCTATATGTTCAAACCAAGGATCTTCGATGCCATTGACCACTAATTCACCTCCCTCATATCCTTTAAGATGAAACTGATCATCCTGGAAATCACTAAAATTTTCATTGGAGATCGAGACGTTGGCCATGGTCTTAACTCAAGGACAAGTTAGTGCTACGGTACCTCGAATGACTTTATAGCTTCAGAAATACTTTCTGAAAATCAGCACCATGTATTTTCTTGGATGTATATTGAGTATAGTTCTTTTGATGGCAATGGTAAACAAGCATCTGATTAGGGGTTTATATTATATATAGATATAGCAAAGAATTAATTTAGATCGAACGAGTATGAACTGACAACAATGAAAGTGAAGTTTTGACCTGAGGGAAAAAGCTTGTCAACGACATAGCATTTATATCAAATCAATAGATGAATGACGTGTTTTACATATAGACTTCTTTCGCGTTAACTATGTTTAGTTGTATATAGTCTCACTTCATTAAATCTCTCCTTGTAAACGCCGGTGCGATTAAATTCTTACCCTGGTGCATAGAGAAAACATAGTTTAGATTATTGGCGCAACAGGATGTTCCCATGGGCCATGACATGGACAAGAACAAGATTCCAGATGAAACAATACATTCCAAATAGACTACCATTGTTTCTATCTTTCAAGAAACTTAGAATATCATGGCCTGGAGATTTTGATTAATGAAGGAACATATGCATGTGGACAACATGCATAAGACAATCAGAAACAGATAGAGAATTTAATTAGTGACATGTTTGGATGGAAAGGAAAATATTAATCGCAAAGTCTCACGTACATCGTTATCGCAGACATTAGCAGCAATTTGATATCTTCGCCCCAAATAGACTCATATGTCTTATTTATCTTGCTATAAGCCCCTCAAGTATTTGCATTGAATCAATAAACATATGACATGCGTCTTTTATACATACTTTCCTCGTTGAATCATTGGTAAAATAGTGTGCTTTCTCACATCAATTCATCATTTAACAACATTTGCCCTAAAGCTTAATTCTGCGGAGTTTGGGAAAGGGCTAGATTCCGACACCTGCTGTCACATGAGCCTGACCAGTCCAAAAGAATGTGACTAAATATTTTCCATGTCTAACTTGTTTGAACTGGATAATTCTACAAAAAGTAATAGTGGGATTATCTAATCTCCATTGCAATGCATCTTCCAGAGGGCAAAAAAAATTGAATCTGAGTTTACTAGCTAGGGAGAAATTACACAGAAGGAAGGAGAGTTTCCCTCTCAATCAAGAGAAATAAAAAAAAAAGAAAAAAAAAAGGAATATGTCCAAATTCAGACCTTCCCATCACTGCGTACAATAGACCCTTGTGGTCCGGGGCCTTTCCCCAACTCTATGCATAATGAAAGTTTTAGTGCATCGAACTGTCTTTTCTTTCATACCTTCTCATCATTGCTCCTAGAGTCACCAACATTATTGTCAATGTCAACAACAACTCTTCTCCCAAACAACACACAAACTACCCAAATAAGACTTTTAACAATTTTGATCATACCAATTGTAACAGTTAAATAATACAACCACCAACCAACAAAATCAGCCAATCCAATACTAATAAATAAGTCTCTTTTTTTCTCCACCACCACCACTAAGGACTCAACTTCATCTCTCAATCTCCACCACCAAAGCCCACCAAAACTCATTGCCAATGCTGCCTTTTCAGCCCATCTATTTTCCCTTGCAACGCCAAAAACTGTGTCATCCACCACTGGCTTCACAACTGTTTTGGACCAAAAAAACATTGTCTCATGTAGGCCCAAAAAGAATATAGCTCTTGTCAAGAATCCTCTTTCGTGACCAAAATCATGGGCATCTACTCCAGCAGCTATGCTACCTGTTGGAACATAAATTAAACTCTTAATTAAATTATTATTGTATAGGACATAAAGAGGATGGAAGATGTTGATAAACGTTAGAACGTTAATAATATTAGAAAACTCCATTAATACATAATAATAATAATATAGTATAACAAAAGGAGTTTTTATAGGTATCGAGATGAACTTCTAGACCCCGCATCAACTGAATATATCACACATTATGAATTTAATACAATGATAGCGTAAACCATAAATAGGTCACGGTAATCTTAGTAGTTCAGCTGGTTATCTACCTAAACTTTTACCTTGTTGTTGAGGGCTCAATTCCCTCCAAAGGTCGTAAATAGCTTCATTTTTTTTCAAAATTCTCGATCCGGTTACGAAAATAATTTACTGGGATTAAATGTAAGGGTTATTTTGCTAAACTATCCATTATGTTTTCTCAAATTTCCTTTTATCTCCCCTTTGACTTTTTAGATCATTATTTGGAGGAAAGATATATTTTGGAAAAAAAAAAAACTAATCAACGTCTTGTTGAATTTCTATTTTATCGATGAAAACTACACTAATTTGAAAGGTGAAAAAAAATACTTAAAGTGAACAGGAGGTAATACAAAAGATCACGTACCTAGATAGCATAAAGACGACTATACACCTAATCACATATATATTCGAATAATTGCATGGTAACACCAAAATATATACTAGTAATTTTAAAATGTTCAAAATTATATTTTCAACACACACCTTCGATTCCCAAGCCAACGCAAATTTGCAATGTGCAAAGGAAAATCCACGCGGTGTAGAGTCGTGGTCTCGAGACAGGCTCTAGCGTGCGCTTCAGAAAGCACGAGGTACGACCCGTTAAGCTATGTGTAAGTGCAGCAACACTGACAAGAGAAACAAGAACATGAAGAAAAATAGGTTTGGCTTGAATGAAAAATTTGATTAAGAAATCATAATTATCTGTTTCTGTTGTGGGGATACCTAAAAGGTCAATGAGATAATGAGCAACTGATAGCCTAGAAAGTATAAGAAATGAAAGAGGAAAAAGAAGGCTGAGGAGAATAGTTGCACAAAATTGAAATGGCTCTTTCAATGTATTGGAAAAAGAATCCATAAGGGAAACTAATTTCTTGTTTGAATCCATTAATGAATTTGAATGAATTCTTGTTGCACATGAAATGATGAGGATAAGTACTATATAGGTTCATCAAGAATGAATTTGAAAATGAAACAAATCCAAGAAGTGGTTGTCACGATGTACATGTCTATTTTTTCTCTATCAAGGTTGGTTGAAGAAATATAATATAGTTGTATGCAACAAATCCAATAATAGTGCATTACTATTAGTTTAGTCTTTATTTTAGATTATTTGAAAGCCATGACATGTACTTTGATGCTTTCATGATAATTGATATATAGTCTACTATATTTGTTTATTTTTGCCCATCAACTACTAATGGATAAACTACCCAACCTAAAATATATTCTTTTTTTGAAAAGTGTAGAAGGAATATTTGGTAGTAGGGGTGGACGTTCGGTATTTCATTCGATATTTTTAAATTTCGGATTCGGTAATCGGTAAATTAAATTTCGGTTCGATACGGTATTTGGTAATACCATATTAAAAATGAAGATGTGCAAATGTACGTTTAAACTTCAAAGAGTATATTTAAAAAAAACCCTATTTAGCATTATTTTTGTTACTTTTTATGAATATATTACTAAGGTCTAAGAGATTCTTTGAGATGACTAATATTATTGTTTATTCGGTTGGTTAGACATATCGTATGTATGTATATATATATATATATATATATATATATATATATATATATATATAATTCGGTATTCGGTAAATACCGAATACCAAACGGTATTAATATCTTGTACCAAACTCAATCCCAAATACCGAAATATTAAAAATTTATTCCCAAATATCATACTAAATATTGAATTACTAAATACCAATTATTAAATTTTTCGATTCGATTCGATAATTCGATTTTCGATATTTTATTCACCGCCCTGTTTGGTAGATTATTGCAACTTTTCGAAATTACAGTCACGAAAGAAGTTTGTTTATAGGAAAACACTACAGAGGTGGAATGTCACAAAAGCCTGATGTGTCATTTCACCAAATTAAAAATAAATTTTTAGTGACACATTGCAGCCTTTTTAGGTTTTATATGTATAATGTAATGAAGTAGTAATATAAAAAAAACAAAAAATTAATTTTTACGTGCTGATGGAATAAAATTGCTAATATTAATAAGTTGTCTTAAAATAATTATTTTTATTGAGAAGTGGAGAAGGGATATTTGGTAAATTGTTGCAACTTGTCAAAATTGGCAACCACCCAACTAAAGAAGAAGTTTATTTATATGGAAATATTGTAGAGGTGGAATATCATGTGTCATGTCACCTAATTGAAAGTAGATTTTGGGTGACATATCGCAGTCTTCTTTAGGTTAAATTCAAATTCAATCCAATACATGGCAGAGGAGGCGGATTCAGAATTTTTAGTGAGGAGGTTCAGTAGTATATATACGGACTAATCGAAGGGGGTTCAATTTCTACTATTTATACATAAAAAAAAAATTTACCATATAAAAATAGTATAATTTTCTGATGAATGAGGTTCGGATGAACCCCCTGAACCCTGTGTAGATCCGTCATTGATACATGGTGATCTAAAATTCAAGTCAGGTCATGCAACGGAAGTGATTGTAGTATAAATAGCATAAAAGGATTTAATTTATGCATAGGGACAGAACAAAAATATTTATAGTATTAAGTTTTCTAGAAAAAAAAGAAGATATATTTACGTTTCTCAATGCAATGCCCGCCACACTTTTTTAATATATTTGTTTAGGTGTACGCGTCTTGCGCGTGTACTTCACTTTAATGGGCTCAAACATTACCATAAATACGATATTTATTTAAATGATAAAGATGAATATAATAATTAAATTTAATATCTTTCGAGTATGTAAAGATGAAGAATTTATTTATTAAGCCTAACCTTTACCAAAAATATTTTTAAAAATCGATCTACATTCATCTACTATCTATAAATTACAACAAAATAATACAGATATAGAGACATCAAAATAATACAATTAAATCCAATCTTTACCCACAATTTTTTTTAAAGTCATCTGACACCCATCTACCACTTGTAAACAATAATAAAATAATACAATAATAGAGATATCAAAATAATACAACTAAACGTAACCTTTACATAAAAAAATTTCTCAAAGCCGACCAACATTTATCTATCACCTATAAACTGCAACAAAATAATACGATAAAAGTGATATCAAAACAATACAATTAAACTTAAATTTTATACGCAAAAATTTCTCAAAGTCGATCGAGATTCATCTACGAACTGTAAACTACTACAAAATTACAAACTAATAGAGATATTATGATAATACAATTAAATCTAACTTTTATCTAAAAAAGATTTTCAAAGACGACCCACATTCATCTAACATCTGTAAATTAAAATAAAACAATAACATAATAAAGATATCAAAACAATACAATACAATTAAACCTAACATTTACATAAGAAATTCTTCAAATCCAACCAACATTCATCTACGATCGGTAAACTATAAAAAAAAATATAATAGTGATCACAAAGTTTTGAATTTGATCCAACTAATTTTTATCTGAGCAAAAATTATGACCATAAAGATTGATTTTGAATGAAAACAAAGAAGATACATATATACACATGTGCTGACAAAAACAACGAAGAAGTTTAAGGTTAGAAAATCAAGTATCCACCAATCTAGACATGCAATCGGATCAAGTTAGATGAGCATCAATCATATTTTTTCAATAGACAAATCGATTTGTTCTTTAGTTTAACGTACATCTCAATATTTATAAAAGTATTTCCTTAATAGAGTCCTAATGCAAAACACATAATGCTTGAATACACCTTAGCATTTAACCAAAAAAAAAAGAATACACGTTAGATTTATTATCACTTAACAATGAATTGAACATTGAGAAATCCGTATAAACATCAGTATGGTAAGTTTAGAATCATAAGAGGAAAAGGACTCCTAAAATAATTAAGTAGTCCCATATATTTTAGGTAGGGGTGTTCATGGATCGGTTTGGGTCGGTTATTGGTCAAAATCATAATCAAACCAACTTAGTCGGTTTTTAAATTTCTAAAACCAAATCAAACCAAATAAAAAAATAACCGTCGGTTTGGTTCTTGTCGGTTTAGTTCGGTTTGGTTCGTTTTTTTCAGTTTATAACTTTAACTAATGATAAAAGTTGAAAATTAAAAAAAAAAATCCAATCTAACATATGAGTTGTTAACCGAGTGTTGTATCTCAACCATGAAACTAAGATGTCAACTGAGTGTTATACTTCGGCAAAGCTATGAACAACACCATACGAACACTTTTAAAAATATATTTTAAAACTACATTTAACAAAATGATATGATAAACCCCTCAAAAGGTGAACACATAAACTTCTTACTCAACAAGGCTAAAGAAAAAGTTAAAATTAATGATTGTCTATAGATTAATGATTGTCTATAGTCAAATGAATCTCAGCTATAAATTTCAATATACAACAAGATATTATTTTCACAATTAGTATCATTTGTCATTCAAAGTGAGAAATTCACTTAGAATCTCATAAGGTACTATTAACTAGATGAAGAAACGACTTAATGTGTTACGACTAAAGTTAAATCATGATTAAAATATAAAGTGTAACAAATATTTATATTATATTTATGAATAATACATAAATAATTATAATATATATATATCGGTTCGGTTTGGTTATTTTGTCGGTTATTTTAGAGTAAAACCAAACAAAACCAAATTAGTATCGGTTTTTTAAAATTCAAAATCAAACCAAACCAAATCTAACCAAATATCGTTTTTTTTTAATCGGTTTGGTTTGGATCGCGGTTCGGTTTGATTAAAAACCAAACCATGAACACCCCTAATTTTAGGAAGTCTGATAGAAAGGAAAATATTAATTAATTTCCCTACCATGTATTGTATGAGTCCCGTATATTTTATAAAATCTAGTTAATATAATAAAAATAATTAAATAATAAATTAAAAAATATAGTGAAAAGACAGTTTTGTCTAAAGAAGAGTTTTTTAATGAAGGGCAAAAAGTTCAAATCACTTTTCTAAGGGTGTTCACACTTTTAATATATTATAGATATAGATTATATATATATATATATATATATATATATATATATATATATATATACATCTATTCTCTTCAATTCTTTTCAAATGTCATTTTAGCCATTAATAAACATATTCTAAATAGAAAAAACATGATTTCCCCCTTGAACTTGTCCTCCCAACTCACTTTAGCACTTAAACTAAGCTTTCGTTTATTTATCCCCCTTAACATCTTTAAAGTGTATTTATTTCACCCCTAATGCTGGCGTGACATTTTTTTTAAAAAAGGGACGCGTTTATTATTTAAAAACAGGTTTTTCTTTTTCCTTTCCCACTTATATATATATATATATATATATATATATATATATATATATTAAAATAAAATACTCCTTTCTTCTTCAATAACCCCCACCCCCCTTCACCTTTCATCCCCACCCCGCACACTGATAACGCTCAATCTACAGCTCTCGTTTGAGTGTAAAGCGGTCGTTAGCAAATATAGAACCCAACCTGGGTTGGGTGTCGATCCCACAGGGAATAGCTTGGCCAACAAATAAGTAAAATTACTAAACTTTTGGTGCAAGTCTTATAAGAAGGGGGGATTCTTGTCTTGCAAGTAATGTAAACAAAAGCTGAAAATAATAAAGTAAAAAGAGAGAGATTGTTACGTTGGTTGTAAACAATGAGAATTGAAGCGTTGGGGTTATGTCCACCTTCTGAGGTATACGTCTCTATTGGCTATGAGTGTGTAGAATTCTGTCATGCAATTGCTTATAGAGAATTGTAGTCGATGGTAAATCCAAGCGTCTCTCGACCTAAACAAGGACTATTTCACTTTAACTCTCTCGAGCTTAAAGCGTATCTAACGGTACGAATTCTCCAAGAGGTTAGTCCAGTTACGGCACTAGCTTTTTACTAGGAAAGGGTGTCCTACTACCTTGACATTATCTCTTTTCCAGACAAATAACTTTTCTCTCGAACAAGTTAAATGTTAGACTGGCGTATTCTTGCGTTTGCAACCGCAAAGAATGTAGACTAAGATGAAGAGAATAATGATATAAGCAATATACGTGTCTCGAACTCACAAACTCACAGCAATAGATAGTAACTCATTCGGCTTCCATAACCCCAACAGAGAAGTTTAGTTACCCATAAATGCGAAGGAAATCACGATTGACATTGTTATTATATCACGATATTGAGTAATGGCGTGTAGATCAAGTGATAGGCGTGAGGCGTGATTCCTTAGCAAGTAACGATTCTCTTGTTGTGGAATTTAAGAATAGAAGAGTAGAAGAAGAAAAATAAAATTAATGGAAAGATTAGAAGAATTGTAGAGTAATAGAATTGAATTGTAAGACGAGAAGTTAAGAAGATTAGAAGTTATAAGAAGATGTTCTAAAATCTCTAGCATGATAGGGTATTTATAATACTCATATCCTACTCCTACTAAGCTAATGAAATAAATAACCAAATCCTACTAGACTAATGAAATCCTTAACCCAAATGTACTAGGTTAAGGTAACATTATCATAATCCACATAAAATAATGAAATACATAACCTAATTGTACTAGGTTAATGTATCATTGTCAAAATCCAGCTTTGTGTCTGTAAGTCCCCAAAGTCTTCAGAATTGTTGTTTTAGCCCGGGACAGATTCTTCATGCATCACTTTTGGTCCTTTAGGCGTCCAAACTCCCTTTCCTTCCTTCGTGAGCTTTCTTTAGCGTCAAGTAAGCCATAAAATGTTGAATTATGCATCATTTATACCTGAAACTTTACTAATCATGTTCGTTAGCTCATTTACAGGAAAAAGGACTAAAAGTGCATGAAATATATAATTTGTTCTCAAAACTAGGCTAAAATATGGGCAAAATATATTGATATAGGCGTGTAAATCCGCCTATCATCAACACCCCACACTTAGAGCTTTGTTCGTCCTCGAACAACATATCATGTCCTTCTAAGCATCAACTTAAGGTTTTTACAGCAACAACACAAAACATTTATTAAGACAAGCACAACGATTATCAACCAAGAGTAGCTTTCCGATTATAAGTAGAAACAATTTAACCTCAAGTATAGACTCGTGATGGTGATCAACTCGCATGCAAACGTTAAAGTGCATAGAATCATATACAACTATCCAAAACTCATCAACCATGTGTGTCTCACCATATAGTACCCATAATCACTCACAAATATAGCATATTTTTCAAACATAGGTATCAAAATGTCCTTGCTCTCACTCTCACAAAGAATTCATATGTAGCGACTGATGACCATAGGCTTGCCCTTAATGTAATACTCTACTAAATGTTGGAATGTTAAGATTAGGATCAAGTAGGTCTTTTGATGGTTGTAATGTAGGCTAAGGGACGGGTAGGACTATTTTGGCCAGGAATAGTGACTAAGTTCCTAAGCGCTTTAATACATCACTTTGTATCATTGACACTTTTTTCTTTCAACCTTTTTTTTTTTCTACCACCCTTGTTCTCCTCTTTTTTCAATTTTAAGCACAACTCACTTTTCAGCTTTCTTTTCCTTTTTCTTTTCACAACATACCTCTTATGATAGTATTTTTTTTCTTTTTCATAACACATTCAAGAACCATTCCAATTTATAGCATTATACTCACCCAATTTCCTTTTATGTTGTCACATGACTTTTTCACTTTAAAGCACTTAGAGATTTTGGGATCAAATTACGGTCTTGAATGAAATGGATTAGGCTTACATACAAGGTTGTCAAAGAAATAGGCTAAAGGCTCAAAAGGGTTAACTAGGATGATGTCCATGGGTAGGTAAAACTGAAGGTAAACAAATATAGGTTGTCAAAGAAATGCCTAAATCATATCCTAAACTTACACTCCTTATTTTCGCTTTGCATACATACCGGGCAAGTTCTAGCATCAGCCACAAACATAGAATATACTATTATCTCACACACACAAGGCACATGGTCGACTTTATTGGAGGTAATATAGACTCTTGACCCAACAAGTGAAGGAATTGAACCACACAATATCACATAATGAGTCACAACTATAGCCTAAACGTCTCAATAGTCACAATTGTAGCACATACTCTTGTTATAATCTCATGCTGCCTATCAAAATAATTTCATGCGAAGCTAAAAAAAAAAATTTAACTACTAAAAAAAACAAAACGAAACAAAAATGAAACAAAAGCAAACAAACATAGATGCGAATAGAGAAGTATAGCATGCAATACCACCACCCCACACTTAGTCGGGACACTGTCCTCAGTGGAAAATAAATACGAGGAACCTGGTTGGGTGGACTTATCCTCTATGTCTGGGGCCATACCCCTTGCATTGGAATCATCATCAGAGTCGTCATCCTCAGAAGTTTCTCATAAGTATCCCACTTAATTCCAAGCGTGAGTCGAGGTATTTGCAGCGAGGAGGGTTCTCTTTGGTCCTTGCGACTTCTCTTTTTGCCCTTTTGGGAGGTGGTAGCCTTCTCCTTGCCTTGTCTCGCTTTAGGTGCCATTGTACCTGAGACTAGAAATAGTGTTAGTGGTAGCACAATATCAATGGATACAATCTATGCACAAGCAGTAGGGGTACCACCCCACACTTAGTTTTGTTGACACAAATCAGTGAAGTAAAATTGGTCGATTACTCAGATTTCGTCGACATACGTTTTAGGAGTTGTATTTCGGCAATAAAATCAGTGATGTATCACTACTTGCAGCCATTGCATTACTTTCATGTTAGATATAACAACACTACTACATAGGGGTTACCCATAATATAGTTACTTTCAACAATCACAACCTCCTATGTCGGCAGGCACTATAAGTCTTATCCCGATGAACGGGATAGCCTAACATGTAAGTATCCAAGTAGCAATTTTAAACAATGTTCAAGACTATAGCAATTCCGCAAATAGTATGACAATGCTATTAAAACCAAATTCAAGTCGGAAACAAGTCAAGATGATTCTAACGTATACGTTCACTCACATGATTTTGCATTAACATTCCAAACACATGAACTTCACCAACAATCTTTCAATATGTAGAAATTTATAATAGACATAGCAACGTAGTACTTACGAGAAATAAATGAAGAATAAGAGAGTACTTACTTGCTTGAAGCTTTTGGAGGTGGTTTTGTGAATTGGAAGAGCAAAAAAAAGAAAATTTTGAGAGGATTTGGATGAATATGCGGCACCTTTAGGTCACTTTGCAATGTGTTGTGTTATAAAACTAAGTCCCCTTTATATAGGAAGAGAATGGGTCGGGTTATGACCCATTTACAATCGGTTTTGGAGACAAAAATCCCACATATGCGGCGCATAATGCTTGGCATAGATATGACATATGCGGCGCATTGTCTATGGCATAATGGGACATATGCGCCGCATAGTCTATGGCATTTGTAGACATATGCGCCGCATAGTCTATGGCATATGAGATATTGAGACCAAATGCCATAGCATAGGCGGCGCATAGTCAAAAGCATACCTAGGAATAGGCGGCGCATAGTGTATAACACACTAGATTCCAAGACCTTAGGCTATAGGATAGGTTGTGCATCGTTCGTGGCCTAGTTTTACCAAGGCCTAGCCTTCCTCGAAGCCTATTTTGGCGTGAGAAAGGCTCAATCCATAGCCTTATGCATCACCCTTCCTAACTTACCAACTTTACCATACAATGCGTCCAAATCGTCAATTGAAATCAATCTCCTCGTTGACTACTTCTTGCACCTATATTCGCTCAAACAAATGAAAACGATTAGTACGATGGGTTGCCTCCCACCAAGCGCCTTAGTTTTGGTCGTGGCACGACTCTTATTTTTGGATTTTCATTATCAAAAGCAAAACACATACTAGAACAAAATGAAAAATGAAAAATGATAAACGATAAATGATGGGTTGCCTCCCATCTAGCGCCTTATTTATTGTCGTGGCTCGACATAGTTACCTCGAGTACTTAGACTTTGTCGAGATAGATGGTTGGTCGTTTTCTGAATGGATTTAGATGACAATGAGGCTTACTTGTAGGCATGCAATCTTCTTCGAGAAGACTCATACGTATCCCCGGAGGGTCACCAATTATATCATCAATAGTCCAACCCATAACTCTCATGTATCTCTTCAGAGCAGAGATGAGAGCCTCTACGTGCTGTTTACTTAAATCATCCGCACTCATCGGAAGAATATTTATACTTTCCAAGAACACATACCTTAGATAATTGGGGAGCTCTTTCGATTCTAGCATTGGTGGCTCTTCAAGGGAAGTCTTCGCTGTTGGTGACGGTTGATTCTTAAGATCACGTTCCGGTTGCTTAGGAGTATGGGAATAGGACTCTATTTCTGTTAGAGCACCCATAAGTTCTTCATATTCTTTAGCATCCTCATGCTCAACATTCAGCAGCGCAGCAGACAATGGCTCAACAGTAGGCTGTTTCTCTACAGATAATGCTTTCTTACCTTCATAATGAACATCAGCTACAGAGAACACATCCATATCTCTTGGCTGCTTCATCGCTTTGCACAAATCAAAACGAATCACTTCGTCATTCATTCGAAATAAAAGCTCATTATCTCTCATGTCAATAAGCACACTTCCTGTTGCAAGGAAAGGACGTCCCAAGATTATGGGAACTTCAGAATCCACCTCGCAATCCAAAATCACAAAGTCTGCAGGAAAGATGAAGGAAGAAACTTTCACCAACACATCATTCAAGATACCCACAGGTCGTTTTACCGACCTATCAGCCATCACGAGCCTCATATTGGTTGGTGTCGGATCGCCTAACCCCAACTTCTTGTAGACGGATAGTGGCATCAAATTGATGCTAGCACCCAGATCGCACAATGCCTTAGCAAAATTCATAAATCCAACCGTGCAAGGAATAGTGAAAGCACCAGGGTCTGTCTTCTTCTGTACTAAGGACCTTGTGGCAATTGCACTACAATGATGAATATTATCTGCCAGCTCATAGCTTACTGCCCGCTTCTTTGTCAATAGGTCCTTCATGAATTTAGCATACCCAGGTATTTTTTCCAGCGCCTCGACCAACGGAACATTAATAGTCAGCTGCTTTAACATCGTCATGAATTTGCTGAACCTTGTATCATCCGCCTGCTTCTTCAATCTTTGAGGAAAAGGTGGTGGTGGATATGGAATTGTTTTCTCCACGGCTTTCTTCTCCTCTTGCTTCCGAATTTTGGTAGTTTCAGGCTGCAACCTACTAGGGGTGACGTCATGGACGTCTTGGTCAGCTTCTATGGCGTCATCATCTTCCTTATTTTTGGCCACTTGCTTGCTTTGGGATGAATTTTCCAGCACCTTACCACTCCTAGTAGTAATAGCCATGCATGATCCGTCGTTCCTTGGATTTTGCGCAGTGTTGCTAGGTAAAGTGTCAGCCTTTCTTTGATTGAGTGTTGCTGAAAGTTGGCTCAATTGCTTCTCTATTTGGTTGATTGAAGTGGAATGAGAATCAACTAGTTGTTTCATGGAGGACAAATCATTAATTACCTCAGTAACTCCCGCGCTCGTTGCTTCCACTCCTTTCAATAATTTAGCCATCATGTCTTCCATACTTCCAGAATTAGATGTGGTGGTATCACGTCTACCAGGGGGAACGTACAAACCACTCTTTTCATTGTTTTTCTTCCAACTACCTTGGTCTTTGCTTCCAGATTTACCATAATAGTTCCGACCTTGGTTTCCTTGGGTATTCCCTCGGAAACCCCCCTGATTGTTCAAGTAGTTGGCCTCTTCTTCCGAATCAGATTCGTCTCTTCCTTTTAGCGCCACAACTTTCACTTTTTCGGTCTTCCCTGATAATAAATGCTTTGTAAGAAGATCCATCTGTGTTTTCATGTGCGCCATATCTTGATCACGTTCTTCTTGTCTTCTTCTTTGGTCTGCAGTCATGCCTATAGATAAAGTGGGGCTTGCTACCTCGGAATCCCTGGTATGCCAAGCTCTACTTTGTTTCGTCATGCGATCTAGCATATTGCTTGCTTGACCAAAGGTGAGGTCCATAAATGATCCTCCAGCCGCATTATCCACCACTGGTTTAGTTATTGAATTCAAGGCTCTGTATAGTATCTCCATTAAGTGAACATTAGTCATATGATGGTTTGGACACCTCGCTAGCTTTGTCTTGAACCTCTCCCATATTTCATGAAGAGCTTCAGTGGGAAGCTGACGAAAGTTACTGATTTCATCTCTCAATTGTGCTCTTTTGGATGGCGGAAAGAATCTTTCTAGGAAAGCGTCTCTCAATTGCCTCCAATTTGTAATAGAATCAGGAGTCAGCCCATTCAACCATAGTGTTGCCTCCCCAGACAGAGACAATGGAAATAGACGTAATCGAATTGCATTCTGACCAACACCAGGATTGTCAAAAGACTTGCATGTAGAAATAAAGTTGATGAGATGCATATTCGGATCATCGCCTGCTAGTCCACCAAACAATCCCTTGAGTTGCAATAACTGAATCATGGTGTTTGTGATGTTGAACTTGGCTCCGGGCGCTAATGGTGGTGGAATTATAGCTCCAGTGGCTCCGGCACCATCAAGATCATCATCATCATCGTCGAAAGCTGGCTGCATAGCTTGACGTTCAGGCCTAAACCTAGCTTGACGATCTCTTCTGTTGGCAGGTGTTGCGATCTCAGCGGCATGACTAGGGTTAAGTAGCTCGTCATCACCTAGATCCTCATCGTCAGGATTTGGTGCTCGTGCAGGGTTATCAATGTTCTGCTATTGAACCTGGGCTGCGGCAAGGGCAACCAATCTTGCTTGTTCCTGTTGAGCAGCCATCCTTGCGATTTCAGCTTGTGCTTCCATTCTACCAATGCGTTGTGGTTCAGGATTGATTGGTAATAACGGTTGACCAGAACTTCGAGTATGGGGCATGCACTAAAATAAAAACCTGCAGTAGACAAAAACAAAAACTAAAATTAAAAGTACGAGAATCTTTGACCAAAGGGTCTAGTAATTATTACGAACTTAATTGACACTTGTATTCCCCGGCAACGGCGCCAATTTTTGATAACGCTCAATCTACAGCTCTCGTTTGAGTGTAAAGCGATCGTTAGCAAATATAGAACCCAACCTGGGTTGGGTGTCGATCCCACAGGGAATAGCTTGGCCAACAAGTAAGTAAAATTACTAAACTTTTGGTGCAAGTCTCGTAAGAAGGGGGGATTCTTGTCTTGCAAGTAATGTAAACAAAAGCTGAAAATAATAAAGTAAAAAGAGAGAGATTGTTATGTTGGTTGTAAACAATGAGAATTGAAGCGTTGGGGTTATGTCCACCTTCTGAGGTATACGTCTCTATTGGCTATGAGTGTGTAGAATTCTGTCATGCAATTGCTTATAGAGAATTGTAGTCGATGGTAAATCCAAGCGTCTCTCGACCTAAACAAGGACTATTTCACTTTAACTCTCTCGAGCTTAAAGCGTATCTAACGGTACGAATTCTCCAAGAGGTTAGTCCAGTTACGGCACTAGTTTTTTAATAGGAAAGGGTGTCCTACTACCTTGACATTATCTCTTTTCCAGACAAATAACTTTTCTCTCGAACAAGTTAAATGTTAGACTGGCGTATTCTTGCGTTTGCAACCGCAAAGAATGTAGACTAAGATGAAGAGAATAATGATATAAGCAATATACGTGCCTCGAACTCACAAACTCACAGCAATAGATAGTAACTCATTCGGCTTCCATAACCCCAACAGAGAAGTTTAGTTACCCATGAATGCGAAGGAAATCACGATTGACATTGTTATTATATCACGATATTGAGTAATGGCGTGTAGATCAAGTGATAGGCGTGAGGCGTGATTCCTTAGCAAGTAACGATTCTCTTGTTGTGGAATTTAAGAATAGAAGAGTAGAAGAAGAAAAATAAAATTAATGGAAAGATTAGAAGAATTGTAGAGTAATAGAATTGAATTGTAAGACGAGAAGTTAAGAAGATTAGAAGTTATAAGAAGATGTTCTAAAATCTCTAGCATGATAGGGTATTTATAATACCCATATCCTACTCCTACTAAGCTAATGAAATAAATAACCAAATCCTACTAGACTAATGAAATCCTTAACCCAAATGTACTAGGTTAAGGTAACATTATCATAATCCACATAAAATAATGAAATACATAACCTAATTGTACTAGGTTAATGTATCATTGTCAAAATCCAGCTTTGTGTCTGTAAGTCCCCAAAGTCTTCAGAATTGCTGTTTTAGCCCGGGACAGATTCTCCATGCATCACTTTTGGTCCTTTAGGCGTCCAAACTCCCTTTCCTTCCTTCGTGAGCTTTCTTTAGCGTCAAGTAAGCCATAAAATGTTGAATTATGCATCATTTATACCTGAAACTTTACTAATCATGTTCGTTAGCTCATTTACAGGAAAAAGGACTAAAAGTGCATGAAATATATAATTTGTTCTCAAAACTAGGCTAAAATATGGGCAAAATATATTGATATAGGCGTGTAAATCCACCTATCATCACACACCTACACCCCACAACCCACACCATTTTCTTCTCTAATACATCAACAAACGACAACACCCATTTTCTACAACAATTAATTCCTCCATTAACAACCTCAAACACATCCTCCAACAACACTTTCCTCCATTTTTTTCATTTTTTTCCATTAATAAATTCTCCAACGAAGAAATTGAAGACATTAAATTGCTTCATTAATTCAGTTCGAAGAATAACAAAATTAAAAGAAATTTTTGTAGCTTTTATTTTTAAAGTTCATTGTTCCTTCTCCATTCTTTATTTATGTTTACATCTTCAAGTGTGGATTTGGTGGTTGAAAACGTTGAGAGAGTTGGATTGAAGGTTGAGATGATGTTTAATGGAGAAAAAATTTTAATTTGATATTTTTGTAATTTTTCTCTAATGGTGTTAATTAAGAAAAATGAAAAAAAAATGGAGGTGGGGATGGAGGTTAGCTGGAAGAAGAGAAAAAAAAAAGGGGGGCAGGGGCGAGAATGGGTGGTTTGAAGAAGAAGGAAAATGAGGGGTGAGGGTGGAGGAAAATTCAAATTGAAGGTGGGATGAGAGGTTGTTAATGGAGGAAAATAGAAAACAATGAAGGTGGGGTGGTTTTAATGGAGGAGGAGAACTGGTGGGGGGGGAAGAGAAACGTAAAGAGAGGCGGGGTTGGCAGGGTAGGGTGGGGTGTGTGAAGAAGAGAGAAAATGGGGTGGGGGCGCTTTTTTATTTAATATATATATATATAATGTGTGGGGGATTAATTTTTTTAAGAAAAATTGAACTTCTTACGTGGCAATGACGTGGCAGTGACGTGGCGTTGATGTGTAGGCGAGTGTAGCACACTCGTGAGAGTGATATTCAGTTTTGAGGGGTGGAATTAATACACTTTAAAGATGTTAAGGGGGGTTAATAAACAGAAGTTAAGTTTAAGTGCTAAAGTGAGTTGGGAGGACAAATTCAAGGGGGAAAAGAAGTCTTTTCTCTATTCTAAAATAAGTGTAGTTTTTGAATATGTTTTCTTCTTTCGATTTTGAACCTTCTTAATAAAAATTCTGATTTCGCACCACTTCTGTCTCAACAAGATAGGAAGTACTAGAAAGCATGCATCAGATTTTCACTTATTTATTTTTCTTAAAAATTGTGACTTTTTACAATATTTGACCTCAATTTTGTGTACAATTATTTTTATAATTATCAACAATTAAAATTTATTATACATTGAAAAATTTTCCATTCGAAATTTAAAATAGAGTTAGAACATTAAAGTGAAATTAGAGTTGGACCTTTTTAGAAAAATAAATAAATAAAGTAGCCAAGTTTTAGTGACATATTGAAAAGTAAATTCAGAAGTGTCTAGTCCATTAGGCGAAACTGTGTGGGGCCCCATAATTGGGGTTGCAATGGGTGACTGATAAAGAAATTTGGTGAAGCGAAGAATTGAAGAAGTAACAATTCCAATGTAATGCCTACCATACTTTGTTAATAGGTAAAACATTAACCCATCGGCAGACCCCTTAAGTACGCACCATCTTTCACTTAGGCACCTCAAGTGGATATTGGTCCTTTTTGGCACCTCAACTAGCGTACAAGTGTGTCACTTTGACACCTTTTGCTGAGTTGGCAAGGTGCGTGTATTACACCTCCATGAAGGCGCGTTACAACCTTTTTTTGGCTGATGTGGCGCCCAAGTTGGCCCACCAACAATATATTAATTCACCTCTATTAATTTATATCTTTTTCTTTATTTTTATCCATTATTATTTTTGTCAATCTTAAGCTTATTTAATGTTAAAAATTATTGAGAGATTATTTAAAAAAATTTACTTCTTTCATATTTTTATCCACCATTTTTGTCAATCTTAAATTTATTTAATGGTAAAAATTGTTGAGAGAAATTTATATACGCCTTTAGGGATTTGTGAAGATTAGATAATAAACATCATTTTTTCTAATTAACTCACCCTCCCCTTAAATTTATACTTCTTTCACATTTTTATTGATCTTAAATTTATTTAATGGTAAAAATTATTGATAGAAATTTATATACGCATTTAGGGGTTTGTAAAGATTAGATAATAAGCACCATTTTTTTAATCATTAAAGGCTAAATTGATGAAGAAAAACTGAAAATCGAATAAAATCGATGAAGAAAAATTATTCTCTAATAGTATTTTTTTAATTACTTCTTATAAAAAATGTCTTTTTAAACAAATAAATTTTAAAAATTTAACAAAACAGAATACAATGATATTGAAGCTACATACCAATTAGTGTCACAAAAGGAATTCCAAAAAGGAAAGAAAGCTTGTTAGCCATGTTTATGAAGTTTGAAGAGCTAAATTCATGAAGAAAAATTGACAACCAAGCAAAATCAATAAAAAAAATTAAAAATGAAAGAAAAATCGATGAAGAAAATATGAAAAATAGAGCTAAATCTATGAAAAGAAAACTAAAAACTAAAAACTAAGCAAAATCAACGAAGAAAAATTGAAAATCAAAGAAAAATCGATGAAATTTTTTTGAAAAGTAAAGAAGGGGGTGGGGTCAGATTTTTGGAGAAGATGATTGGGGGTTGTACTTTTTGCTTGTTAATGTAGTTTAATTGTTGAGGTTTGGTCACTTAGCAAGTGGGGTTGAGGAATCTTGAAGAATTTGGTGATTTTTGGGTTCTAGGGTTGATATTTATTTCATAAAGTCGTGATTTTATTTTCATGTCTACCTGTACTTTGGGCGATTGGTTTTGTACTTTTTGCTTGTCAATGGAGTTTAATAGCTGAGGTTTTATGAGTTGGAAAGTGGGGAAGAAGATGACTGAGATGCAGGGGTGGGGTGAGGGGTGGCGGGTTGGGGGAGGGGTGTTTGAAGAAGAAGAATGGTGGGGTGGGTGTTTGAAGAAGAAGACTAGTGTGGTGGGTAGGTTAGTGGGAGGGAGTATTTTTTTATTTAAATTAATTATTTATAAATTATTTGGATAAAAATGACAAATGTCCGCATTTTATTCGTCACTTTCCACCTCATTGGAGAGTGTAGCACATGCACATAGTATTATTTTGCTGATTCAGCACAACGTGCCAAAGTGACACACTTGAAGGCCTTTTAAGGTGCCAAAAAGGACCAGTGTTCACTTAAGTTGCCTAAGTGAAATATGGTGCGTACTTAAGGCGTCCGCCGATGAGTTTTGCCTTGTTAATATATATATTCTCTTCTGTCACGCCCCAAAATCCCATCGGGCCGGACTGACACCCGAAGCCGAGAAGGCCCGGGAGAACCCGTTCAAATACCTGTACTTTCCCTTACGTGTCACCAAAAATTTGGACAACACTTCGTTGCATATAGAAGGATCTAATTACCTGTATCAGCACAACACGCACAAATATATATATATATATAATACTTGGCCGTCGAGGCCACCACATATACAGATATAACATCAATATATAAACTTCCATGACTTTACCCTTCCTTATGTCTACAAAGCCTCTAGGATATACATGACATAACTAGGGTCGGGACAAACCCCCGCCCACACATGACTCCTGTACAATAACAAAACATAAGGAACCGACTCGGAAAACTCCGAAGCAAACTGGAGCTCACCAACAATAGCTGTATGACCTGGCTCCTATCTATGCTGTGAATGAGCTGAGGTACCTGTGCCTGTAGCATGAAATGCAGGTCCCCGTGGGGGACGTCAGTACGAAATATGTACTGAGTATGTAAAGTTGTAGATAATCACATATGATATAGGAGCTCAATAGAAATCCGAAACAAGTGAATAAATCGTAATAAGAGTAGACCACACTTACTAGAACTGGTGACAACCTGTACATTGAATTTATTCAATCACTTTACCTTCGTTCTTAACATCTTTGTAATCATTACTGTACTGTACTGTGACCATTAGGCTGCCTCCAGTACATATCAACTGGGATCGACCCATGCTAGGCTTATGCCCCTGGGATACCACCCATAAACACGTAAATAGGGATCGACCCATGCTAGGATTATGCCCCTGGGATACCACCCGATAAGAGAGAACTTCCATCACTTAGTTCAATTAATCTTTTAGATTGTTATTTCGGTCGCCACCACATTTTTGATACTTTGAAACAATGATAAATCAATAAGAACCAAGTAATAGACCTTCTATACAATAACGACGTAATAAAGACTCATTGGTACATCAACAATGTGTTTCAGAATCATCAATATCACAACAATGAAATAGAAGCCTTTTGGTATATCAATGAAACATTTTGACACTTTATAGAATGGAAACAACTTCGTTGGTAATGTAGAACAATACATGTTTTTGGACAACCTCGGAATCTTACTTGATGGAACATTGGTGTTTTCATGCCAAAGAACATCGTTAGAGTATGCTTTACATACCTCGTCGTAGATTCGGATACCAATTCAACATAACTTCCCGCCTTTACAAATCACTTATCTACAATGAAATGTTTGGCATCTAGTATTAGCAACCCAACACCACAATTCTCTTCCATAATTCCATACAACCAATATTTGCATAGCATTCCAAAAACCAACTTGAACAATAGGTTTATGTGTGTGTATATATATATATATATAATCATCATTTCAATACCACATCATCACACCAAATCTCTTCACAATTCAACATAATCCAACCATGCACAAGAATAATCCAACATCATTTCCAATCATCTTTCAACAACAATCAAATAACACACTTCTTATGCTTACATGCATATATATACATATCCATATAAATAACACCAACATAATTTACATCCTTACCATAAAATGGCCCTTTTGATTTCGAAGTCCTGTTGGCACAAATAAGGGGTGCTTCTCGAAGCCCTCGAGACGGTGAACACAACTACGGAATCAATTTGGATTTTCTACGGTTGAATCACAAGATAATTGGAGTTGAAATTTGGCTAGGGTTTCTTATTCTTCAATAATGGATGATAAATAATGGATATGAGGCTAAGTATATGTATATAATGACCAATTTTCGTTCATGAGGTGATGGAAAATGACCATATTGCCCTTAAAATTTTAAGTAAATCCGAATCTGTCCATGGTGGACTGTTTTGACAAGCTAAAGTAGATCGACCATAACTCTTTGCTCCGATATAGGATTTGGGTGAAATTGGTATCGTTGGAAATATAATTCAAAGGGCTTTCATTTCATATAAATTAGGACACCCAGTTCGTCCTGTACAAGGAGTTATGATCGTTTGAAGTTGACCCTAAAAATCTGTTTTGAGAGGCTAAAGTAAAACGAGTATAACTCCTTACTTAGACGTTGGATTTGGATGAAACCAATTGCATTGGAAATAAGACTCAAAGATGTTTCTTTTGATAGGTCGTAGCTCTCCCAGTTCATTATATTAAGGGAGTTATAATCGTTCAAAGTTGACCCAAAAAAACTGGCAGGCCTCAATAGTTTGTGTGCAGGAAATTTTCCTGCACATTTACTATTCACCATATCCCGGCCACCGTTTTATAGTTTCGAACGTGCTCGATTATATCCGAAACTTATCCGTTTTTGGAAATCTTTATATCGTTGGAAAGCTTATTCAATAACCTTCGTATGGAACCATCGACGGGCAAATTCCGGTATAAATAAAATAAAAAAATTAATTCCATATAAATAAGACCAATACACGTACTTGAATACGCCAATACATGTACTTGAATACGGGGTGTTACATCTTCGATTCTTTTCAAATGTCATTTTAGCCATTAATAAAAATATATTCTAAAATAAGTAGTGCTTTTAAAAAATTGAATAGTAAGTGCATTTATCTGAATAACATTAGCAAGAGAGTAAAGGCTCAAAATCATCCATTATCTTTGCTTTAGACACGAAATAATGCATATTCTTTCAACTAGAGCACTAATAGTCCTTTTTATTTAGTAAAGTTGTGCATTTTTAGTCATAACCCTAACACCGTTAAATTTTTTAACAACAATCAATCACCTTTCTATCACACTATTTTTTACCCTCCAAAAAAACCTCACCTGCAAAATGTTGCTGACAAGGTCTTGAATCAATTTGAGCCTTGAGATTTTCTGTCGCTAGTCACTATGATTTTCATTTAGTCATAAGGGCATAAGTTCTTGGGGATCTTTTGTGTTCATGGACTGAATGCACAGCCAATGAGGGAGGAAAAAATGTATTCCAATAAACACAAGAACTCTGAGCTCAGCCTCTTCACCAACAGCTGGCCGACGAGGATGAACCAGGTATATTTGGGTTGTACACCATAAGCAATATAAGGAAGCAATTACCAACATTAGCTTGACAGAGTTGATAACTCGTAACTTGAGCAGTTTCAGCGGCTTCACTCTACAAGATAGTTGCGACCCAAAAATGACACGTTAACGATAGAGCAAGCAACTGAAACGAAAGTAAAATCTCATTGACTAATCCATCAGTAAACAACTGTTAATGTAAATAAAGTCAGCTATCAAGCAATAACATAAAACACAAATCACAAAAACAACAACTGGATTTATTGGTGCGCGACCTTCCCACCAACCTGTGCTCAATATCTTTTGATTTATACACGTCCTGACTTCTGTTATTCTCTATTCCTAGTCCTTTCACTCTTTATTCTGTCAAACGTCCTCATCTTTAGAAACGAGTTCTTTTTCTCTTCATTCTGTCAAACGTCTTTGCATATCTGGTATGTATTTTGATCCATTCGAGTTGATTCCATCTTCTCTTTGCTTGATAAGAAGCTCCCTAAATTTGTTGTATATGGATATTCAAGTTCTTAGTGATTTGACTCTTTTCTTTCTCTATTGTTAAAGTTATTTGTGGTTTTCTTAGCGGAGACAAGAAAATGCTCAAACTAAATTGCAACTTTCTATTAGTATAATGTTTATTGTTTAGGCATAGGAGGTCATCGCCGTTTTTTTGTTAGACAAAATATTTTGTGAAGTTTATTAGTGGACTTTGTATGTCTTACTCATTTTTATACTTAATAAAGTCGAAACGTTGTGCTTTGTTAATGTTTTAGGTGGCAACCTTTTACGATGATGTTCCTATCTCAGAATCTCTTCAAGTGTAACGTTTCACAAATGTGACATTTAATCACCTCAAAGAAGTTAACTCGGAAGGTTTTGTAGTCTAAGAGCCTGAGTTGAAGCATATAAAGCTTATCTTAGCCAAAATCTTCGATGCTAATGAAAATTCTAACCAACCTCTACTGACCTGCTGAAGAATCTGGCATCACCTAGCGTAAAAGTTGACGTAATCTTTGATCTTCATGAGTCTTATCAGACCATAAAATCAATAGATTGAAACAATTGTTGATGCAGTGATATAGAGAAATCTGAACTGTTGATGCAGCGTTGATGCCTCAAGGCTTATTTGATGTGTTTTTGCATTGATTCCTGTTGTCTAATGGTGCTCATATTTACCTGATATAAAGGTGAGGAGGCTGTTGTTAAAAAAAATTAACGGTGTTAAGATTGTGTCTAAAAATACACCACTTTTAAAATAAAAAGGACTATTAGTGCACCAGTTGAAAGAATATGTATTATTTTGTATCTAAAGCAAAAGATAATGTATGATTTTGGGCCTTTACTCTTAGCAAGACGTATCAAGTATATCACCGAAATTGGTTCCAAATTTCTGCTTGAATAGTAAAAGAGAACCTGAACCATTGTGCCTATATGCTCCTTGAAGAAACCAGCATTGACAAAAACTGCAGGATTTCAGATGTCCATGCCTACAAACAAAAGTTAGATCTTAGATCAGATTGTCTTTCAAAGTCAATTGTCAAAATATATTATAAGATGATATGTCCTGCCTAATGACATCTACTGTTCACTGTCGATGAACAACGGAGATCAACCACATAAAATATATCTCAAAATCATTTCCTACGCGAAATTAGAACTGTTGATTCATATATGACTTTTATAGGCATTTCACTCTTAATAATCAAACCTAATGTCAATGATAGAAGACACCAATAAATAGAATTAAATTTCGACCTCAGAAATGCTTTTAGCACCTTATTTCTCTTTCTTAAGTCAAGTTTTTGGTTCCAGAACTCTAGTTGACAGAAAATAGTAAACCTTTATACTTTCATTGGCTCTTGCTATTGAGACTTTGAATACTAAAAAAAACAGAAATAATAGTTAACAGTTTACCCTTCCATTGGCTCTTGTCACTAAGCCTTTAAACTCTAAGAATAATAGTTAACATTCTACACTTATTATTTTCTGCTACTAAAATTTTAAACAGTAGAAAACACAACCCTTTTTACTCTTCTCGCTACTAAAAACTTCAAAATAAACCAGAAGCCTATCACTTGGAAGTTTTATACACCATCGAATCAGACTATGACAATAGTATTAACAGTTGCTAATCTATAATTTCAAAACAAAATAAAAAATTCTCCGACATTGAACAAGCGTTCCACGAACTAAGAGATACTATCAATGTCGGAGAATTTTAGGAGTTCAAGTAACTAGCAATAGTAGAAAGATACTGCAGTTTTTATTACTAAGAGATAAGCGACATAGGGCATTAACATTACCAAGTTTAACTAAACTGTTATATAAAATCATCCGAGATATTCTGTCACGATTCAATTTCTCAGGTCATGATGCCACCTGCTTTATCCAATTAGTGTTGGGTTCAAAGTATATGAAAAGTGTGAATGGAAAATGGAGGAAACCAAGTAGAAGGAAAAATAGAGAAGAAAACACTAAAATAGAAAGTGTACTCTAAAATGGAAAATCTACTATTTCTCCACATTGGTGGCAGAATATGACTTTCAAGTGTTTATATTAAGAAACACTTATTCCACTTGGTAAGTGAGGTAAGAAATAAGAGATGTCTCGTGCCGTTGTTGTTGTCGCTCGCTCGGCTTCAGAAAATAATGAGATCTATCTTTTTGGACAAAATTTATTTGACAGAAATTTAATCCGAAGGGAAAATAAAAATGCAGTAAATTTTTTCTGTGTTTTGATCCTCCAGTTATATGCATGCATGTAGTGTTTCGAACTGATGCTTCAGAAGGATGCACTGTTTCGAACTGATGCTTCGGAAGGTTGCAATCCTTTAATGAAATGACACACTGATTGATGAAATGGTTTGCCTGTTCGATAAAGATGCAATCTTTGGACGAACAGACATGATTTTTCAGGAAAAGTCACACCTTTTAAGTGAACCATTACCACTTTTCAGAAGAGGCATATGAAGGCTATATAAACCTACTTTCATCCACAGGTTTAGATACGATTTTTTCTGAAATACAAACTCTCTTCTTGTCTTAAAAAACATTCTGTGTGATCAATCAAACTGTTGAGTGAGTTCGTTAAATCCAACAATTTGAGGCGCCGCTATTGTTCGGATTGAAGGTCATTTTATCTTTGGAGAAAGATTCCATAACCTTGGGTACAGTGAGGGGAATTATTCCTTAAGGACACTCCGTGAAGTCGGGGCACTTGGCCTTAAAAATTCTATTTCATCTCCTTTCTGAAAATTAACACACTTCTTAGATAGATTATTTATAATCTAGTGTTGAAGGTGTTAGGTAACTTCATAAGTGTTCTTGTCTTAGACTTGAACTAGAGTTGAAGTTTGTGTTGCATGTATACAGATTCTTGTACCCGAAATATTGTAAAATAACAATTAATAAATAAGTCAAGTCATAACCCGGAACTAAAAGTAATGGGCTAACTGGTAAAAGATAAGTAAAGACAAGAAAGAAATCAGTACAATAAAAAGGTAAGCGGAAAAGAGAAATATAAATGGTCACATAGCATATTGTACATGAGGGGAAGAGGACAAAATAAACAAAAAGAATCCCTCTCAAGACCTGGTAAGGTTCGTACTAGAGCCACTACAACTCAAAATCAGAGTATATAAATAGAATCAAATATACATGTATATACAATAGTCTTCAAATGCAAATGACTACAACTGGAGCAGATGGAGGTGGATCAGTCTCGGACTCTAGAAACCTCATCATGTCTCCGAATCAACAGCAAGGCTCAAGGATAATGTCAACGTTGATGACTCGTACTCAGATTCGCACCAGAAAAAAGATACATAAGTGCAGTATGAGTACCAAAGCAACATGTACTCAGTAGGCATCATAGGCCAACTGATCTCAATATAGTAAAATCATAAATATAGTATGAGTATATAAGATAAGTCAATAGAAACAAGGCTGGAAATATAAATTTCTACTAAGCTATGCCAGGGCGATAAAGGAAATAAATAAAAGCAACACAGGAAATAAACAACTCAACGGAAAGCAAGTCGAGCTAATTATAACCTAACTGGCCTCCATATATCCAGAAGGCACACAAAAGAAGACAATTAACCCTACTGAGCCCCCATAAGCTGGCGGATGCATACAAGGAGTAATTAAAGTAAAAAACATAAGTAACCGCAGCCTAACCGATCTTAGGTAACCATCAAATCCCAAATCCATGATAAAAATATCCAACTGCACACTGGGCTTGAACCAGCACCAATGGATAATAACAAGAGGCCAGACGCCTGTCTCAAATCGAAAATCGTGGATAATAACAAGAGGTCATACGCCGAGTTCGAATTGAAAATAGTGGATAATAATGAGAGCCACATAAATCATATACAACAAAACTCAGTACTACTATCAATACTCCCAAAACAATCATAATCAATACCAGAACACCCTAAATCGTATCATAATTAGATGCCGGACTCGAATCGAAACTCATAATAACCATACTGCAATTAGAAACCAGTGATCCCATAGATAGCCAATTGCAACTATAGAACTGATACCATAATCGATGTTATAGTTGTGTTAGAACACATAATAATAGGGGAAATAAAGCATATACAGACACAAATAAAAACCAAAATACATTTATGAAACTATAAGCATATCTAGCTAAAGTGAAGAAATCTAAGGTTTATAAATCTACAGATCATAAGGTCGTAAATACCAATCTCGGGCAGATAAGACCACTAAGACAAGGCGGATCCCAATTACTAGATCAAAGAAGAGCAGTCCAAGTCAAATACTACTCTACCTGGGAAAATGAGGCAAAATAGGTCATAAATCAAGTCTAGGTCGAACTCAGCCCAAGGTAATAGTCTAAACTGGTAATCAAGAGTCTAACTAAGCCTAAAGAGTCTTCAAACCAAGTATATTACCTAAAAAGGGTAGTAAGGCCCATTATGGGGTCCCAAAAACTATGTTTAGATCGGAACCTAACCTAGTATATTTTAAGGCTTCCCAATACCATTTCAAGGTACTAATAGTACTAATCCTATCCCTAAAAAATAATACTACATCGTTCAAGGGGATAACGGACTCGAAATCTACCAAAACTGGGTCCTAACCGACTAAATAAGGTGTAAAATACTAAAGCAATAACCAGGATAAAATACCTATCTAAAACTAGCATAATAATACATTAATACCGTAAATAAGCTCATTCTAAAGATCGAATAAGCCTAGCCTACTTGGATACCACCGAACGTTAGTTGAATCCTCTAGACATGAACTTTCTTCTTGCCTCTGAGAGCTTCCACGTTATCAAAATAATGATTTATGCGCCAAGATGAGAAAAGCAATACTATATTGCATATAAATATTCTGGGTTAAAAATCGAACTAAATATCCCACACGGGCCTTCTTGTTAAATCACAAAATTGAAATCGTCACAATTTCTACGCAACTCAAGGATCAAATGCCATAAAAATATAACTAACAATCTTAAAACATCCCCAAATTAATCCTAAAAATAACCCCAAAATGAACAATTAAAATGAACACTTGAGCGAGAAATTAAGAGAAGGCTTACAGGAATTCGAAGGTATCGGGCTCACAATCGCATTTTTGAACTTGGATTTAGATCCTTATAAAATTTCCTAAGTTTGAGTTTCTGGACAAGGTACGGTTTGAGCATACTTATCGTATACTAAGATACGATTTAGTACCCTCTCTCTTGTATCATGGTCGGTATGGTTGGGTTGCATTTTGTCCCAGGTATGATTAGGCATCATATTTCTTGTATGTTAGGGTATGAGGTGTATTTTTCCAAGTCGTATGATGCCTTAAGCTTGACCTCGTGTATTCTGTCCAGGGTATGAGTTGTAGGGTACTTCTCGTATGATAGGATACGAGTTACCCTTGTGTGGTCGTATGTTGGTCAGTTTGGGGAACCAAGGTAAGGCCTATGGTATGATTTAAGGGTACCACTCATACCTTAGGGTATGATTTAGGGGGGTGGTCATACCCTCCTGCAAACAATTTTCAACTTTTAAGTTGAGGGTATTCCAGACATTTCCCACCCCAAAACCCTTAAGTCCCCACATCTTAAAACATGTTGAGGCCTCTCATAACTCACTTGTGAAAGATTAAACACTCCCAAAACACTCTCTAACACTCTTTTGAAGATTGGGGCTAGGGTTTCTACAAGTGTTCATCTAGAGGCTAAAGGGGTCGAGTTCTTTTTGTGAATCTTCTTGTATAAGGCATGTGACTCTTTCCTCATTGTTAGTTCTAAATATCATGTGTTTTAAAGTGTGATTATGATTCTTAAGTGGTGGCTTTGAAAAATTAAAATTGAGGGTTTTGTTGCATATGATTGAGTATTGGTTACTCTTAGGTTAACTTGTGTTTATACATGTTTTTGGTGATGGTTTGCACATGTGGGTGCTTGGTAATTGTGATTTGACAAATGGGTCATGGGTAACGCTAAAATTTTTGGTTTTTACTTTGAATTTGGTCTTGGTAAAGGTATGCCCTCAATGTGTTTGTGAAAATGTCTAAGAGAATAAACTAGTCACATGATGAGTTGTGTTTTGAACTAAAGCCCAGTATAAAAATGCTATTGAAGAATGAATGGCTTTGTAAAGGTCTTGATGACCATAAATGAATTTGAATTATGATTTGAACTAAGGTATTGTCCTATTAAAATAAATGGTTGATAAATAGTTTCATAAAGACCTTGTGGTCATATATGGTGTTAAATTGTAAATCTTGGTAGTTTGAATTGGCTAAATAGGTTAAAGTCTTTAAGCGTTAAATTGAATAGATGTCACTACATAGACTAAGGTTTAGAGTCCCAAGGTCGATTAAGAAAGTTCAAAACGACTTGAGGTTAGAGTCTAATTGATTAATATGACCAGGAAGTCCAATGGTCAAAACGACTTGAGATTAGAGTCCACTTGCTTAATATGACCGTAAGGTCTGAATGATCAAAACGGCTTGAGGTTAGAGTCCACTTGCTTAATATGGACGGGAATTTTAAAGTTTCTAAACTATATGAGTGGGAGATTAGAGTCCCCCATTTCATGCTTCATGATCGGATGTTTTGAAATGCATGCTAAGCCTTGTTTTCTTTCCCGGCACTATATATATACGTATATACATGTAATTGCATATGGTGGTTTAACTTGGTTGAATGATGGCACTATTTTATCCATATCCCTGAGTTACATGCTAGCGCACCAACCGCTAACCGTCTTCGGATGTTGTATCCCCACGTGATACAGGGGCCGGAGCTTCTTATTCTCTTCCTGTGCAGTGACCAAGAGTTCGAGTGGTTCATGTGTTAACATTAAAGTGGTGAGCTTCCATACTTCGGAAGGCGTATATTTCATGGTCTTTCTACCTTATGTCATAGACTTATTTTAGATTTGATTTTGACTATTGTCGGGGGCATATCCCGACATATTATTGACTTTGGATTGTAGAATCTTTGTGGATGACTGTGGACTTGGGTATGTTGGTTTAGTATGTTGACATTAATGGATTGATTAGATACTTCTTAAGTTATGATTATTAGCTTTGTTTTCGCTATCTTGTTATACTTTCTGAGTTCAGCCGACACTTGTGGATTAATTTGATGGTTGGGTTAACGGGGCGATCTCTGGTCTTTGTTAGGCTCGAAATTTCCATTACGACAAGACCCTGATTTAGGTCGTGTCAGTTTTTCAGCTAATCTCGGACTCAAATAATAATTTCCACACAACTTCTGAGTTTATAGAGGTGTTTAATGGTGGATAAACATATATAAAAGTGTTGGAGAAGAAAGGGGATGAAAATATATATAATATCAGCAATGGCTGCTTAAGCGGCTAAAAGACCGCTTGAGAGCCCAAGGGTCACCAAAGAAACCCTAACTCAGCTGGCCAGGTCCGCTAAAGCAGTCAAGGGTCATTTAATCGGCTATCGCTAAAGCACCCAAGAGGCTACTAAAATGACCAAGCCAGCTCTGCTTAAGTGATCCCCTAACCTCTTAAGAGACTGCACTAGATACTTGGCATTGCCAAGTTTAGCTAGTCGCAATAGACTCCAATCGGATGTTTGATATTGGTTCAGAATCCCGTGCATACAAACGAACTATGATACTATATCAAATTTGACATTTCAAACTCAACGACTCCATCAAAATTTTCATTCAGGGTCATCTCAATAAAAAGTGAGGCCCACACTCCAAGGAGCAGTTTTTATCAATTTCCACTCAGTAGCACAAAATGTGTTCAGAAGCCTCGGAACTCGGACCAAGGGTCCTAACCTAAAACGATGTTTTAAAACTATTGAGATTGTCAGGAATGGTATCCGACGCCATTTAATTGAGGTTTTTGGCTCGAGATCTATTTCTTAACTTCAGAAGCTCCTAAACTAGGAAATGACTCTAAAACCAAATGAACTGCCGATAATCGAACTGTCAGTCCCAACAAGTCATAATTCACTTGAGGAATCTATAGGAAAACTCTAAAGTAGAAAATGCTCACACATATTCTTTACAAAATGAATCTTATCATCCTTATCTATTTAAGCAATTGATAACACATGTGCATCCATCAACTTAAAGAACCACAGATGATCAGAATTCTTAGAACAAGTTGCCTGAAATACAAAATAAGGACTCAAAAATTTTGAAAAAATCCAGAGAAACATAAAATTACATATGAAAATAATCAAATATATTAATTATAGCAAACAAGTAGCTAAAACAACTTTGTAGATCGTCTACTTCCCTAACTCCTCCTCCATAGGGTACACTAAGTGCCTGTTTGGATGGTGGTTTCCCATGGTATGGTATGGTATGGTATGGTATGATTACCAATGGAACCATATTTGTTTTGATTGTTTTCTAAATGGTATGGTATGTTATGGTATCTTTTCATGATTTGGTAACCATGAAATCCCTCAATTTTTAGAACCACCGATTTAGTATATAACTTGTTGCTTATATTGGAATTAAATATAACGATTTTTTTTCTGGACACGTGATGGATCATAATTTGGTTGCTAAATTATTAAAGGTTTACTAAATATTTGGTTTATGAGAATCATGAAGCTCCTTCATTAAAAGAATCTAAAATGATTTGCAAATACTATATTATTTTAATGGTTCTTTAAATTGTTGAAGTTTTGATTTGATATTTTAATAATTATTGATATATTTAAAATTTATAATAACTAGGGTTATTTTATTAAATTTACCCGTTACGATACAGTACCATACCATCAAATCAAACAAAAAATGGTTTTAAACAGCAATAAACGATACAGTCTATACAAACATTGTATTGTACTATACTATACAGTACCATACATACCATACCCTACTATACCATACATTATGAAACTATGGCAAACCACCATTCAAACATCCAGAAAAAGTATCAAATAAAATTTTAAAGTTCATGGAAAAACTAAAATAAACATGAATAACTATTATCATAAAAGAAAAGAAAAAAATATTTTTTTTCTTACTTTATTACTTTCATCAAAAATTATCACCCTACATTGACTCAAGTTAAAAAGTTCATCTTGCAATTTTTGAATAGGGTTAGTCAAATTACAAAAAACAATTAGAATAAAAGAAACACAATTACCAAATTAAAAATTGAGGAGCGCATCTTGTAAACTTATAGAAATGACATATTAAGAAGAAACGAAATTTTTTAGGACCAACTTCTTTCACTCTTGCCATGATAGCATCTTACATCTTGCCGTGATACTTATATCTTGTCGTGATACTTATATCTTGTCGTGATACTTTGTCAGGAAGACTTAGAAACTTTCAAAACAGACCGACATGCATCCTCTTCGAATGACACTATATATGAGTTCATTTTTTCAAATTTATGCTAAAAGTAACAATAGCACGTACAACAATTATTATTGATAATGCATAATTATTGATTTATTTATTAATCCCTTTCTTATAGGCAATATATAACCATATGAGGGTACATAAGACACACTCAGTAGGAACTAGGATCATGACTTGTAATTTGTTTTACATTGTTTGATTGGACATACATATTATTTAAGAAAAGTTATGAAACTTATCTAATATATCGAATTGAGATAAATTAAACATTGGGTGCTCTTATACCTTGTGCCATCAAACTTCTCTATTAGAAATTTCTATCATTAGAAATTTGTGTTGCATAAGTAAGGAAAAATCAATATTTTTCTTGTTTACGTACAAGTTTTTGAATTCTCTTGATATATTTTTTTAAAACTATTATAACGGCAATGAGTGACAATTTGAAATATATATATATTGTAGGTCCTTTAATTATCTTTAGAAAAACTTTGGTGGAATCCTTAATTTAACTTCTATCACTTTGTTAGACTTTTGTGTTTATTTGGTTGTTATTGTCTGTATTTGATACTAGATTCTACTCAATAGCAGGAGTTCAATGGAATCGAGGATTAAAAATACTATCTCGGGAGTAATTAACTTGAGAGAAACAGTTAAAAAGAAGAAGACAGAGAACAGATTTAGAGGGAAGAAAGTAATCTCTATATTTCTATATATGAAATGAATGTGATTACATGTTTATATAGAGCTCATGAATTCACTACCCAATCAGCTCAGCTACTAGAGTTAGTTATAACTGCTTAACTAACTGTCTAACTAACTACACTGTAGCAACCACGCTGTTAACTAATTGCTGGGTATATTATAATTTCCTACTTGTGAATATTGTGTATCAGTACTCCACCCATACAAAAGATCCTTGACCTCAAGGATCAAACAAAAGAAACCTAGTCTTCAGTACACTAGCAAATTCCCAAGTAGCAACATCAGCAGGTAGACCAGTCCACTTGATTAACACCTGTGCAACAACCTTATTCTCTTTCTTTACCATCCTTCTTTGTAAGACTAGCTCAGGTTCAGGACAATGAGGATTTGCCAAGTCAACTGTAGGAGGATAGGAAATCTGTGGAGACAACTCATAGCATTTCTTTAACAGAGAAACATGGACAGCAGGATGTATCTTGATAAACTCAGGTAGTAAAAGAATGTAGGCAATCGGACCAACTCTTTTAATGATCTGAAAAGGTCCATAAAACTTAGAAACTAGCTTGTGTGAAGCATGATTAGTGATAGTATCCTACTTGTAGGGATGAACCTTGAAGTAAACCCAGTCTCCCACCTCAAAATTCCTATCAGTTCTATGAGCATCAGCCAGTTGTTTTATTCTTATCTGAACTCTGGTAAGGTGGTGCTTAAGCAACTGAAGTTTGAGCTCTCTATTCAGCAGGTTGTTATCAACTTCAGCTGAAGCTGATTCACCAGGAAGATAAGGCAAATATAGTGGTGGAGGTCTGTCATACAAAGCCTCATACGGTGTTGTCTGAATAGCTGAATGATGAGAGGTATTATACCAATACTCAGCCATAAGAGGACAAAAAAAACAGTTTGATGCATCCTCATTGCAGTAGCATCTCAAGTACGTCTCTAAACATCTGTTTAAAACTTCAGTTTGACCATCAGATTGGGGATGATATGTTGAAGATGTATGCAACTTAACACCTTGTAATGTGAATAATTCCTGCCAGAAAGAACTGATGAAAACAGCATCCCTGTCACTGGTGATAGCATCAGGCAATCCATGCAACTTCACAATATTATCCATGAAAGCTTTGGCAACAGTTTGAGTTGTATAAGGATGCTTAAGTGGATAAAAATGCCCATACTTACTGAGTCTGTCGACTACCACTAAAATCACCTCATAACAGTGAGACTTAGGTAACCCATCAATGAAATCCATACTAATTTGAGACCTTACCACATCAGGGATAGGTAGAGGTTGTAAAAGACCAGGATATACAGCTAAATCAGACTTGTTCTTTTGGCAAACATCACAGCCTTGAATGAATTTCTTCACCTCCCCTTTTATGTTCTTCCAATAAAAAAGTGTAAGTAGTCTCCTTAATGTAGATTCAACACCTGAGTGACCACCTTGAGGGCTAACATGTCATAATTCTATGATATCTTTTCTCAAATCTGGATCCCTACCAACCACTAACCTACCTTTCCTTCTTAGTTGACCTTAACTTCAGGTGAATTGCCTGTGAGTTGTAGGATTCTTCTGTAAGTCTGTAATGAGCTTTTGCAGATCAACATCAACATCTCAACTAGCTATAATAGCTTAAAACAAATCAGTATTTGTAGGTTAAATGAACAAGGCTTGCAACTCAGCTCCAGTGACTCTTGACAAAGCATCGGCCACTTTATTATCAACTCCTCTTTTGTACTCTACACAGTAGTCAAAAGGAATTAGCTTGGTCAACCATAACAGTTGTGAATTAGTGTGTAGCTTTTGATCCGTAAGGAACTTCAGAGCCTTCTGATCAGTCATTATTATAAATATTTTCCCTAATAAGTATTGTGACCACTTAGTGATGGCTTGAACAATTGCTAATAATTCTCTGTCATATACTGATAGTGCAACATGCTTAGGGGATAAAGCTTTGCTTATAAAAGCAATTGGATGCCCTTATTGCATAAGTACAACGCCTATTCCAAATCCACTAGCATCAGTCTCTACAACAAATGTCTTGTTAATATCAGGCAAAACAAGAATAGGAGCTTGTGTCAATGCCTCCTTCAAATGATCAAAAGCTTTTTGGGCTATGGATGACCATTGAAAGTTGTTCTTCTTGGTTAAATCATTTAAAGGTTTGCTGATCACACTGAACCCTTGTATGAACCCTCTGTAGTAACCATACAATCCCAAGAACCCTCTTAATTATTTAAGAGTAGATGGAATAGGCCACCTCCTTACTACTTCAGTTTTCTAGGGATCTGTTAACACTCCCTCTGATGAAATAAAGTAGTCAAGGTACTCAATTTTCTAAACTCCAAAGAAACACTTGCTCCTCTTGGCAAATAAATGATGTTTGGTCATATCTTCAAACACAGACCTTAGTTGTACCACATGTTTCTTAATAGTTCTACTGTAAACCAAGATATCATCAAAGAAAACTAGCACATATTTCCTGAGAAATTTCTGAAATACAAAGTTCATCAACCCTTGAAATGTAGCAGGTGCATTAGATAAGCCAAAAGTCATCACCAAGTATTCAAAGTGTCTTGAATGAGTTCTAAAAGCAATTTTGGGCACATCTTCTGTAGCCATTCTCAGTTGATGATAGCCAGATCTTAAGTCGATCTTTAAAAATAATTTTGATCCCCCTAACTCATCCAATAGATCTTTAATAATAGGAATAAGGAACTTGTTCTTCACAGTAAACTTATTCAGGTCCCTATAGTCAACACATAATCTCCAAGTTCCATCTTTCTTACCCACTAGAACTACTGAAGATGCAAATGGACTACAACTAGGTTGTATAATCCCCTGCTCTAACATCTGCTGAACCAGACCGTCTATAATATCCTTCTTAATGGAAGGGTATCTGTAAGGTCTTTTATTCGTAGGTTCAGTTCCAGTTTGCAGGACAATCTTATGATCAAACACCCCCTGGCAGGTGGTAGACCACTAAGTTCTTCAAACAACTTGTGAAACTCCAACAACAAATCTAATAAAGCTTGATCATTTTCAGGTACACTTTCATCAGCATCTACTGAATGCCCCCTCATTTGTTCACTTCCCATAGACATCACTTGAATCATACAATGTTAGGATTGATTACCTGAGTGTTTAGCTAGCTTGCTAGCACTTGAAGTCTGCACCTGATTCCCAGCACCTCTTAGTACATATTTCCTGCCTTTGTACCAGAATTCCATTGTCAGATTTTTAAAGTTCATCTTGGTATCACCCAAGGTCAACAGTCATTGCACCCCAAGCACTACACCACAAGATCCCAAGGGTAGCAGTAGAAAGTCTGCTGAAAACTCAGCTCCCTACAACAACCAAGTGGTGGTTGTCATTTTATCTACTTGCATGCTTCAATTAGCTGCAGCAACCATTTGTGAACTAGTATACCTTACTGCACACCTTAGTTGTTGTACTAAGTTAAGGTCTATGAAGTTATGAGAGCTTCCCGTGTCTATCAATATATGCAACCCTTTCTTAGCATGGTATCCAGTCACCTTTAGAGTCCTAAAACCTAAGGATCCATTTAAAGCATGAATGGAGATCTCCATATGTTCAGCAGGTTGAGATAGCTCCAACTTGCTCTCCTCTTTCTCATGCACTTCTGCCTTAGTTTCATTCAGTACATTATTTGTTTTATCTACTTCTTCTAATTCTAACAAATACAATTGTTTAGAAGTCTTACAATTATGCCCCATAGTATACTTTTCATTGCAAAAGTAGCATAATCCCTTTGCTCTCTTTTCATTGATTTCCTCCAGGCTCAACCTTCGTCTATTCAGATTCTTATTAAAGATTCCTTGAGTTGAATTAGGGGTAGGTAGTATAGGTTTGTTACTGGAATTTTTCTGATCTCCTATTTTTCTTGAACTAAGTATAGAATGTAAACTTACTGGAGGTTTAATAGCATCCAAGTATGCCTCCTTCAATATCGCACTTTTGTACACTTGAGATAAGAAAGTGGGGTTGGTAATCTTGACAGCAATGTTGAGTTCTGGTGATAATCCCCCAATGTAACAACTAATTGCATTCTCCTCAGAAAAATTCACTCTGGTAAGATGTCTTTCAAACACAGCTTGATATTCTTTGTCAGTGCCTACTTGTTTAATCTTCTTCAACTCCTCCATAGGGTCATCAAAATCAGATCCAAATCGTTCCACCAATGCCATCACATACTCATTCCACCCTATAGGTTGAAGATATTGTCGATATCTCATGAAGGATAAATGCCATTGAATTACTTCACCTTCCAAGTGCAATGTGGCTATAGTAATTTTCTCAGAAATAGGGACCTTTTCCATTGCAAAAAACTGCTCAATCTTGAACAACCAAGAGCGTAAATCATCCCCTGTAAACTTCAAAAATTCCATCCGCGACCACTTCAAAAAATTTGATTTGGGATTATGATAACTGCCAGGGTTTTGATTCATGTTGCTTCTCTCCTCAGATTGCCTAGCTCTGGATGATTCACCTTGCCCCACTGGTGATTTTTCCTTCGATTTTCTGCAGAATTCATCAAATATTCCTTCAATTCCAGAACCATCTGGTCCAATTTCTTCAGAGTACTAACTTCCCTTGTCAAATTTCCCATATCTGCGGCCAATTTCTGCACCATTTCTCGTAATTCAACCACTTCAGAAGCAGAATTCTCTAAAGATCTTGCTGTCTTTGTCATCGTAAATCCAAGAAAAGTATGGCTTTGATACCAATGATACTAGATTCTACTCGATAGCAGGAGTTCAATGGACTCGAGGATCGAAAATATTGTCTCAGGAGTAACTAACTCGACAGAAACAGTTAAAAAGAAGAAGACAGAGAACAGATTTAGAGGGAAGAAAGTAATTTCTATATTTCTATATATGAAATGAATGTGATTACATGTTTATATAGAGCTCATGAATTCACTACCCAATCAGCTCAGCTACTAGAGTTAGTTATAACTGCTTAACTAACTGTCTAACTAACTACACTGTAGCAAGCACACTGTTAACTAATTGTTGGGCATATTACAATTTCCTACTTGTGAATATTGTGTATCAGTATTTGGTTGAAAAATTGTTCAAATTCATTTTTTCACTTATAGAGTAGTTTTCTTTTCTAGTATCCTTTCGTTTGTGATCTGATTTTTTTCTTCCATCTATATTTTTATTATTTGTTGCCCTGCTTGTTTATCTGTCAATCTCTTCTTGCCATGTCTCTTCATTATTTGAAAATTGATTATTTGTGTAACAGATAACTCAAAGAAATATGATAATAAGTCAGATTAAACTATAAAAACTCCTACAAGTATTGGACTAGGAGCCCTAATGCATGTGAAATTTAATTTTATTTTTTGCCTACATTGATTTCATACTGTGTGGTTGGGAGCCTGTACAAGATTGACGGTTTTACTGCAGTAAAATTAATAGATTATTAATTATAAGTTGTTTTGTTTTTTTCAGGATAATCATCCAGCTTCAATATTCGAATATTTGGGTAGGATTTTATTAATAGCAATAAGTGAAAATTTAGCCAAAAGGAGCGTATTAAACCTTATTGGCTAATTCCATGAGAGTTGGACCTGCCCAAGTGCCCAATTCTATACAATACATAATCCAATATGTAATGGCATGCGCTTTTGCATCTTTTTTTTTTTTTTTTTTTCGTCCAGTGTTTAGTGTTCGGTGTCCGCATTGGAGCCTCGACTAATTCAGTTAGTGCTTTGCAGGGCTCATTAAGGTGGCAGCGCTGGCAGCGCTCCCAACAGAGTTTTCCCCATACTCAGGGTCGAACCCTCGAACACTGATTAAGGGTGGAGCAGCTTCATCCACTGCACCACAACCCATCTTGGTATGTGCTTTTGCATCTTTAATAATTGTTTTGGCATCTTTTAACACTTAATGTATAAATGTTTTATACTATTAACCTACTACATCTACTAATTATTTTTATAGTGATCTGAATTTGATAACCTTAGGTTACTGTAATTATCCTGCTCTAATCGATAAATATTTGCATTAATCCAACTTCAACGGAAAGCTATTACAGACGGTCATATCCCATCGTATTCATATATCAAATATATAAATGGTCATATAATAATTGTGGTGTTGCGTCTAGAGTCTTATGGCCGAAATCTCCAGGCCAGAGGCGGACCCATGTGGTGCCTCGAGGGTGTACGTGCACCCGGTAACTTTTTAAAAAAATTATATATATACGTATATATATCCTATTAAAGTGTTAATATATTTAATTATGCACCCTCAATAATAAAACTTGTGTGGGTGCACTGGTTTGGAACTCAAACGTTGATGCCCTTCTAGCCCGACGTCGCGTGTTTGATTCCTGATGGAGTCTCTCGATTTTTTCATTTTACTTCTCCTTTATATATATTTAAATGTAACCAGCTAGGCAGGAGCAATTTTTCATTTGATGCTAATAGGTACACATTTCTTCCTTTCATTTTTTTTATTTTTTTTATTCAAGTTTGGGTAATGTTAATTGCTTTTAATATTTACTTATTGCTTGAAAGTTAGTGTGTAAAATTTATTTATTTATTTTTTCATACTTCTATTTAAGTTCATGGGATTTGATTAAAAATAAATAAATAATTATTTTTACTTATATTCTTGATGAATTTTTTATTTTGTAGGAATTTGTTATTGATCCTTGTGAATTGAAATGGATAGATATTATTCTCCTCAACCAAGTTCTAGTTTTAAAGACAATTCTCATCGCCTTAGCAAAAGCAAAAAAGGGTAAAAAAAAGCTTCAAGGTCCATTATATTTAAGCACAAATTACAAATAAAGCGTGAGATTTAACAAAAAAAGGCATAAAGGAGAAAAAATATAAACATATCTCTAGTTCAAAACTAATAATATAAGCATGAATGACGAATATATGAACACAAATTTTTTTTTTTGATTAAGTGAAATATCAATTGTTTAGTGCTCGTATCTTCAGAAAAGCCTCATTGACAAGGGAAAGTATATCTTATAAATTAGAACCTAAACTGCACATTAAACGAGGCGAGCGATCAACACAAATTTGAGTCTTTATTCAGAATTTATGCGTGCCTTTGACAATACTGGTGCACCCCCAGACTTCAAATCCTGGATTCGCCTCTGCTCCAGGCATCGTAATAGCCTACTGGTATACAATCACACTATACATATGTTAAATCGCTTTGTACTCTGTGTTGCTATGAAGTAGTGTTTTTTTTTATTGGTTAAATTGTGGAATTCTTGTTTGGAATCAAATTCTTCAGATTAAAAGTGTCTATCCATGACAACAAATTAAATTTCACTAAGAGTCTGTTTGGTCAAGTTTTCTTCTTTTTTAAAAAAAGTGTTTATTTTTTCAAAAAAATGCTTATTTTTGAGGTATTTGTCCAATTTTATGAAAGAAAATAAGTGTTTTGGGAGTGTAGCGAAAGCTGATGAATAAATAAAATAGTTTCTTTCTAAAAGCACTTATTTGAAAAATACTTTTGAAAATAATAAGAATTTTAAAATTTTGATCAAACAGTAGTTGTTGCTTAAAATATTTTTAAAATTTATTGATCAAACACAAACGACTAAACACCAATTTTGTTTTTTTTTGTGAAAATAACTTTTGAAACAAATATTTTTCAACACAAACTAATTTTACAAATTTGATCAAACATGCAAAAAATTTAATACAAGAAATATTAGTTCGTTACTGAGCCCATTTGTTTGGTTCACATAAATGTGCGTGTTAAAAATAAAAATAGATATTCTTTAGAACTAAAAAAAACAACTAAATATAATAAAATTATGCTTATTTTGAATTCATTAACTCTAACATAATTGATTCACCTTTGCGTTCTTCAGAATGAAGAGTTCCAATCACTGATTTTTGTTAATTAATCTCCTCTAAAAAAAAAAGGTGAAGTAGCACCAAGAGACTGTTTGGATAGCTTATAGTTTTATGGCTTAGAAGCATATGTCATAGGCCATAACCTGTTTAAATTAATTTATTTTAGGTAATTTTAAGTCAAAATAGTTTTAAAATAATTTTATAATGTTTGGGTAAAAATTTTTAAAAAAAAAAATTTATGCACTTATTTTTAAGTCAAAATAATCCAAAAGTTATAAGTGAGAAATTCTAACTTATGACTTTTGAATTATGTGTCATGAGCTCATTCCCAAAGAGAAAAATGAGTTAAAAGACCCACTCAAGTCTTTAATTGAATAAAGGTGATAAGTGGGTCTCATAATATTATTAAGTTAAAAAAGATAAAACTACTTAAATAATTGAGACAGTTGTTCGACAACTGTATTAGTTGTCCCAACAATTATCAAAATTGTCCAACAACTTTGCACAGTTGTCGAACAACTTTGATAGTTGTTGAGACAACTTCTATAGTTGTTGAGACAACATTTTTAGTTATTGGAGCGAAAATGTAAGAAATACAACTGATTTTTTTTTGTCTCTTTTACCTAATTTTTAAAACCGGAAGGAACCCCCCCACTTAATTGACAAACTTAGTTGTCCCTTTTAATTAAGTTTCGAATCTTAATTTATACTACTTATTTTTATTATTTTAACTTAAAAATATTTTTTTATCTTATTCAAACACTAAAAAAAAATACTTAAAAATAATTTTAACATAAAACACCTAAAATAAGCTAATTCAAACATGCTCTAACCCTATTGTATATGTGGAGTCACTATATGTAGGATTTAGGCCCCCCAAACCTCTATCCCACCCTATCCTTGGAGGAAGTTGTGCGGGTCTAGACGTAGTGATGTAGTGTAGATATTAGGAGTGTACGTTGATGAATTTAGTTTGATTTTGTATATTATTGATTTGATTTATTAGTTTTTTATTTGTAAATATGTCTAAATTAATAATCAAAATAAGAAGATATTTCATATCAATTTTTGATTCATCAATTTTTTATCCTTAATAATTTGATTTTCGATTTAATCAATAAAAAAATGTTCATATAAAATCAAATAACTTTTGCAGCATGTAAGTCAGTAAAAAACTTACAAATAACATATCCTGCAAAATAGTTCCAACAACTCAATGTTATCTTCGAACTTTGAAAAGAAATCAAACTAAAGTAAAATCAATTATTCAAACATAATTGCTTACATTCATCAAGAAATTTTAAGAACCAAAAAAACTACATAAGTCTCTCTGTATTTGCATCAAATGAATTTTCAATAACAATGTTTTTAGTAATTTCCTTTCGTTCAAAGCATACACAACACTTTCAAGAAAGTAAAATCAAGAAAACAGGAACACTCATAAGGCCACAACAAAGAGGCAGAGAGAAATTAAGAGGAAAGGGGACAGTAAATTGAATATAGTTTTATAAAATGTGAAGTAACTAATATATAAGAAGAGGTAAAGTAATAATTAAGTATAGTTTTATGAGGTTATAAGTTTACCCAATAACCTAAAAAAATCAAAACCAAATCGATAACCTAATGATTCTTTTTATAAATTCATTGAAATACCGTTTACTCACTAACCCGAACATTTTTATTAATTCAAATTATTAATCGGTTCAATTTTTACGCACCTTAACAGATTCAAAAGATTTATGTATTTGATTTTTCTAAAAAGGTGAAACAACCATAAATGAAGTTTGGAATTTTTGGCACAAAATTGAAAAATGAAGCCTCCCCATTATGTGGTGGGTATCTATTTAATGCATGAGATGTAGGTGTGTACATATGGTAGGAAGGAAAATGTTTTTTTTCCTACTAAAAAGAATAGATTTTTATTTATTTTCTAATGATTGATAAGTAAGTAAAAATTCAAAAATATTTATATATAATTCAGCAAAATAATATAGATGTGGAATGTGGTGAGAGTTCGAGGATAGAGGCTCGAATAGTTGAGGGATGGAGGTTGGGGCGTTGAATGGGCAGGAAGGAGACAATAAACTTAAAATATCACCTATATATGAACATTTTTTCCTACTTTTATTAGGAAAGTCATTTTCCTCATTGAACTTGATTTCTTATAAAAAAATATTTTTCAAAACATTTTGATCAAATAAAATATTGAAAAACATTTTTCTTTGTACCAAACACATCCTCACTAGTCTTAATTTAGACATAATTTATTTACAAATAATAAAAAAAAATATTAGGAAATTTATGTTCATTTTATAATTATATTTGTTATCTATATTTGAAGTTAAAAAAGATTGGAGTAACATCTAAGTGAAATAATAGATTTCACTCTTAGATTTTCAACCTTCTTTCAAGTGAAACATGTTCAAACATAATCTCAATACATTTATTTTCATTTTTTAATTCAAATATTCTTACAAACTTCAACCAAATACTTTTTCATGATCATCTCAAATACTTATCATCCTTACGAAAAAAAATGTGTATCAAAATATTCATCATTTTAAAATAGCAAGATAAGTCAAATGAGTTTTTTCTCATTGCTCCCTTTATATTAATTACAACCTTTAAGAGGAAGTATATTACTGATGGATTTGGCATAAATATATACTCTCTCTATTTCACAATAATTGAATTGTTGAAATTTGGCACACGTATTAAAAAAATAAAAATAAAGGTATAAACTATTTTTTTATTTTTGTCCTTTTCAAAATCCAAAAACTTAATAATGATAATGCTCAATCTCCTTGAAACTCAACCTTGAAAATTTAATTAATGAGGGGTAGATTGAAAAAAAAAAAAATTAACATCTATCTTGAAAAGTGAACAATTCAATTATTTTAAACACTAAAACATACTCCAACAATTCATTGTGAAATGGAGAGAGTAATACTCCTTCATCTCATATTAGTTGTCTGATATTAGTTAATCATTACTAAACCAAGAAAGCATTAATTAGATCTTTTTCATATTATATTTATAATTAATTCTTATTGAAAGTGTTCACACTTAATTTACGAAAAAGGGCCTAAATGTCCTTTAACTATATGAAATATTGTAAAAATGTCCTCCGTCTACCTATTGGGCCTAAAAAGTCCTTCATGTCTACCTATTAGGCCTAAAATGTTCTTTTCGTCTACCTATTGGGGTTATTTTGCCCTTTTATTTAGACAAATTACATGAAAAGGTATTTTATATACTATATCGAAATTTTATATTTTAAATTTTTATTGCTTGCTTTCACAATGCCTTCATAAAAATATATGGTATGTTTATACCATAAAAATTCATGGTATATTTATATATTATACAAATTATATTTATATCATAATAATATATGGTATATTTATACCATACAAATTATATTTATGACATATAAATTATATTATACCATAAACATACATGGTATATTTTAGATATACAAAGTTTATATCGTATAATACTGAAAATATATATTTATGTTTAATAAATAATTTTTAACAAGAAAATTACTTCCAACATAATAAGATATACCATGAATATTTATCCCATAAACTATATAAAAAATATAATAATAATCTGAGTTTGACATAAATTATATTTATACAACAAAAATACATGGTATATATGTATTTCTAACATAATAATTTTGATTCCATAAATATTTATTCATAAAAAATTTATGGTTAACCCATTAAACTGGAATTAAAAATATACGATAGTAAAATAATACCAGATGATTAACATACATGAAAACAAAAAGAAACATACAGAGCAAATAATGGAATACTTAGTTTATTTAAAAATATTTGAATTTTGAATATAAGAGAGAAAGATTTGAAAGCAGAGATTATCTTTTCCACTTTTAATTTGAAGATTGAAAAAAATTCTCTTAAATTAAGGTGAATTGATTAGTTAGTTATAGCATTAAATTAGGAATTATAATTTTTTTTTTTGATTTTTTTAAATGGCTATATATGTAAGAAAAAAAAATTAATCATATTGAAAAAATACTATTATTTATGTAATTAAGTTTTAAGAATGACTTTTCCATATAATTTACCTAAATAAAAGGGCAAAATATACTCAATAGGTAGACGAGAAGGATAGGTAGGTGAGAAGGGCATTTTAGTCCTAATAGGTAGACGGAAAGGGCATTTTGGGCCCAATAGATAGACAAAGGGCGTTTTTGCACCATTTTACATAGTTGAAGGGCATTTTAGACCCCTTTCCGCTTGATTTATAAATTTTTCAAGAATTTTTTTTTGGAAATTAAGAAAATTATCTTCTTACTAATGATTTTTTAATTACAGTATAAAATGAAATGTTCTCAACTAATATGGAACGAAAAGAGTACAAATTTACTAAGAAGATATAACATGATGCAATATCGAGGGTAAAATAGTCAAAATGCTTCCTTTAATAATGCTTTCTAAAAAACGTGTAAATAAAAATAAGATAATTATTTTAAAACGAAGAAAGTAATGTAAGTGAACAACTATTACTTCCTCCATTTCAAAATAAATGAAGAACTATTTTTCAATATTTAAAATAAATGAATTGTTCATTTTTCAAGAGGCATGTTAAAAATTTCTTCCAATTTACCTTTTTATTTAATAAGATTCTTAAATACTTTACATTTTCTAGAAGAGTAATTTAAGAATAATTAAAAAGATAATAATTAAAGAGTGCTTTATCTTCTTGTTGAATTTACCTGACACGAATTTATCTTCTTGAAATTAATTAATTAATTTGAAATACCGAATGATTATTTTTTTTCCCTTAAAAAAGGGAACTTTCGTCCGTCATATTATATTCTAGTTCTAGAAAAAGGAGCGAATATTGAGTAGTTTATGATTATTTAGGATAGTTGGAAGGGTGAAAATGGACGTCTGAACTTTGGCTTGTCTTAAATATTTTCGAACTTGTTGTTTTGTAATATCGCGTGATTCTTTTTTACTGATGGATCAGTGCGTGTAAACCACGCGCGTACACGTGAAAAAAATATTGATGTGGTTGTCCACGTAGATAAATACCATCCACTTTCCTTATATTTATCCTATATTAAAAATAACCCACTTCCACCCTTAATTATCCAATTTCTCTCTAAAAAAAATTATATTTTTTAATTTTTCTCTACTCCAAAATAGTGAAAGGTTGAATTTTCGTCGATCAAGTAAGTCATTATCTAAAAATTTATATTTTTTGGTGTGTGTTAAAAATATGAAATTATTATTTTTCGATTAGTATTTCATAGTAGTTTTCGATTAGTATTTCTATTAGGATTTTGAGGAGACCCACATCCACAAATACGTTTTTTATTATAATTAATGGAGTAAGAAATCACAATTTAAGTTAGGAGTGTAAAAAAATTGAATCGATAAAAATGTTATTGATTTATCTTTATTGGGCTAACGATTTTTTATTGATTTTTTTTTTTTAAATATTGCGTTATTGATTCGATTTCGATTTTTTTTATTAGGTTATTGGGTAAACCGATAACCCAATAAGATTATACTAAATAATTATTTTACATCCATCCATCCATCCATACATACATACATACATACATACATACATACATACATACATATATATATATAAGTAAGATTTTGGTTGCAACTAGGATTCGGTTTCTTTTCATGTTAGTTACTACTTTTTCTATTTTATGAGTATTTTCTTATCGGTTAAATCGAAAATCAAATAGTTAGGGACTAAAAATCGATAATCAATATAACTATATTCTCTTTTTTATAAGTAGGCTAAATACATATACAAGCCCCTTAACTATTTCACTTTTTTCGCATAGGCACCTCAATTAAACCATCTACTTATTGGACCCTTGGCTCCTTCACAAAATGTGTCAATTGAGCCCAATTGCTGACGTGGCGCTGACATGGCGTGACATGTGTAATGCACTCTCCTAAAGGAGAGTGAGAAACCATTTTTAATTAAAAAAATTAAACATAAGCAATTCCAACCAATTAAAAAAAATACATTAAAGAATTTTATTTTTTAAAAAAAGAAAATAACCATCATCTTCTCTCCATCAATGGCTTCTTCAAAAATCATTCACATATAAGTTGAGTGACAAATCATAATTAATCAACAAAATTAAACATAAAAACCCCAACCAATTAAAAAAATACATTATAAAGAAATAAAAAAAAAGAAGGAAATAGGCATCATCTTCTTCTCCATATCTTCTTCACCATTACTGGCTTCTTTAAAAATCATTCATATATAAATTGAGTGAGAAACCATAATTAATGACTTCTCGGTATCTTCTTCTCCATTAATGGTTTCTTTAAAAAACACATTGAAGAAATAAAAAAAAATAACAATCAGTTTTCCTTAATAAGATACAATTTTATTTATTATTTACTTTCTTGTTCAATCCACGAAGGGGGCTTGGGGGGGGGATCAATCGACGAAAGGGGGGTTGTTTAGAAGAGAAGGCTGCTGGGGGGAAGGGGGCTGGGGGGGGGGGGGGGTCAATCGACGAAGGAGGGAGGGGAGTTTGGAAGAGAAGGGCTGTGGGGGGTGGGCAAGGGGGCTGGGGGATGTTCAATCGTTGAAGGAGTAGGGGTGTTTGGAAGAGAAGGGTTGGAGGGGGGGGGGGGTTAATTAGTTTATTTATTTTTAATTTAGATTTAATTTTATTAAAAAATTATTTTTATAATTATTTTAAATTAAAATGCCACATGTCGTTATTTAATTCGCCACTTTGCCACATCATCAGCGTGTATATTACACGCAGTTTATATTTTTTGCCACGTCAGCAAATTGGGCTCAATTGAAACCATTTGTGAAGGAGTAAAGGGTTCAATATGTACCTGACTTAATTAAGGTGCCTATACGAAAAAAATGAAATAGTTCAGGGGCCTGTATATGTATTCCGTCTTATAAGTATGTTTCTTAGTTTCTTTAGTATTTATTTTGTTATTATTTTTTAAAATATCTTCTTTGATATTTAGTACATTTTTTAGTTACAATGACTCATATGATATATATAATTAAGATTACAAAATTGAAGGAGTTTCATAAAAATGGAAACTGGTGTTTTACATTGAATTAATAAACGGATGAATTTTTTTTTTAGATTAATAAACAAAAATTTTCCAAATTAATAAATGGATGAAATTTTTATTTCTTGAACTAATTAATAAACTGGAGTCTTATAAAATTAATAAACGAATGATCTTTTTTTTTAGATTGAAAGTAATGGAGGAAGAGGGATAATTGAATTTATTGAAAAAATTAAAAGAAGATGATTTTTTTCGTTTTTTAATCATTAAAAAAGTCGATTTGATCAAAAAATCACTCCATCACGCTCATGATGGAGTGTGACTACAAATATTTTGCCATATCAGCAAAAAAGGGCCACGCGAGGTTGCAAAACAACAAGTTTGAGGGTACTTAGGACAAGTCAAAGTTTAGGTGTATCATGAATAAAACGTGACAAATTAGGGGTAATCGATACTTCTCTCTTATTATTTAGGTTGACTTTAAACTTCTCAACTGGAAGGATGCCTCAGATTCAAACCTCATTGAGGCGAATTTTTATTTTTTTCAATTTTCAGTTTTTAAATTTTTTAAGCATTTACTATCCTTAAATTTTGGGTCCGCCACTATCTTCTATATATAAAAGGGGAAAGGACAAAAGTAACACCTGAAATTAAAATAATTCCACAAAACTAGCACCTAAATTTAAAAATTCAGTAAATAGTCATTAAGGGATGGCCGCACCCTTATTTATAGTTTTTTTTTCAATATTATATGCATTGGTTGCACACTCCAAATTTTATTAGTATTAAGATACTTCAATTAACAACAAAGTTTTGGATCATCTTTCAAAGATGATTATGGTTGAAGCAGCTGCAACAAACATGTCATAAACACATATTTTTCTTGTTTTAATTAAATACTATTAATTTTTTAATACATAAATGACTTATAATAATTAATTAGGGGTGATATAGTAAAATCACGGCGCAGCTCTTGAAGCAGCCATATCGAAACCAATGTTTTAATTAAATATTATGAATTTCTTAATACATAAATGACTTATAATAATTAATTAGGGGTGATACAGTAAAATCACGGTCGAAGGAGGTCAACTTAATTTAATACATCAAGAGTTAATTTATCATTTTATGTCTATTTTATTTTTTTTAAAATGTGATTAAATTTTTAACACTTAGATGACTCATAGTAATTAATTATAAGCGATTTTTAGCAAAATTATGGTTGAAGCAGTTGCAACAGACATGTCATCTATTTTTTTAATTAAATATTATTAATTTTTTAATACATAAATGACTTAGAATGATTAATTAGGGATGATATAGTAAAATCACGGTTAAAGCAGCTGAAACAAAAGTCATAAATATCAATTTTTTAATTAAATATTATTAATTCTAATATATAAATGATTTATAATAATTAATTAGGGGTAATATAGTAAAAAAATTATTAATTCTAATATATAAATGACTTATAATAATTAATTTAGGGTAATATAGTAAATCACAGAGCAATTAGAGATAATATAGGCAGACATGTCATCTATTTTTTTAATTTAATATTATTAATTTTTTAATACATAAATAACTTATAATAATTAATTAGGGATGACATAGTAAAATCACGGTTAAAGCAGTTGAAACAAACGTCATAAATATTTATTTTTTAATTAAATGTTATTAATTCTAATATATAAATGACTTATAATAATTAAGCAGGGGTAATATAATAAACAAATATTATTAATTCTAATATATAAATGACTTATAATAATTAATTAGGGATAATATAATAAATCACTAAGCAATTAAGGTAATATAGTAAATGATAAAGCAACTAATTTTTTAATTAAATATTATTAATTTTTAATACATAAATGACTTATAATAATTAATTAGGGATGATATAGTAAAATTACGGTTAAAACAGCTGAAACAAACGTCATAAATATCTATTTTATAATTAAATAATATTAATTCTAATATATAAAAGACTTATAATAATTAATTAGGGGTAATATAGTAAAAATATATTATTAATTCTAATATATAAATGACTTATAATAATTAATTAGGGATAATATAATAAATCACAGAGCAATTAGGGGTAATATAGGCACACATGTCATCCATTTTTTTAATTAAATATTTTTTTTAATACATAAATGACTTATAATAATTAATCAGTGATAATATAGTAAAATTACGGTTAAAGCAGCTGAAACAAACGTCATAAATATCTATTTTTTAATTAAATATTATTAATTCTAATATATAAATAACCTATAATAATTAATTAGGGGTAATATAATAAAAATATTATTAATTCTAATATATAAATGACTCATAATAATTAATTAGGGGTAATATAGTAAATCACGGAGCAATTAAGGATAATATAGACAAAGCACTGGTCGAAACCATAGACAGACATGTCATCTATTTTTAATTAAATATTATTATTTTTTTAATACATAAATGACTTATAATAATTAATTAGGGATGATATAGTAAATTCACGGTTAAAGCAACTGAAACAAACGTCATAAATATCTATTTTTTTAATTAAATAATATTTATTCTAATATATAAATGACTTATAATAATTAATTAGGTGTAATATAATAAAAAAATATTATTAATACTAATATATAAATGACTTATAATAATTAATTACTGGTAATATAGTAAATCACGGAGCAATTAGGGATAATATAGTAAATGATGAAGCAGCTGATTCTTTAATTAAATATTATTAATTTTTTAATACATAAATGACTTATAATAATTAAGCAGGGATGATATAGTAAAATCACGGTTAAAGCAGCTGAAACAAATGTCATAAATATATATATATTTAATTAAATATTATTAATTCTAATATATAAATGACTTATAATAATTAATTAGGGTAATATAGTAAAAAAATATTATTAATTTCAATATATAAAAAAGTTATAATAATTAATTAGGGGTGATATAATAAATTACGGAGCAATAAGGGATAATATAAGCAGACATCTCATCTATTTTTAAATTAAATATTATTAATTTTTAATACATAAATGACTTATAATAATTAATTAGGGATGACATAGTAAAATCATGATTAAAGCAGCTGAAACAAACGTTATAAATATTTTTTTAAAATTAAATATTATTAATTCTAATATATAAATGACTTATAATAATTAATTAATTGTAATATATAAATGACTTATAATAATTAATTAGGGATAATATAATAAACCACGGAGTAATTAGGGATAATATAGACAGACATGTCATCTATTTTTTAATTAAATATTATTAATTTTTTAATACATAAATAACTTATAATAATTATTTGGGGATGATATAGTAAGATCACGGTTAAAACAGCTGAAACAAACGTCATAAATATCAATTTTTTTAATTAAATATTATTAATTCAAATATATAAATGATTTATATTAATTAATTAGGAATAATATAATAAAAAAATATTATTAATTCTATTATATAAATGAACTATAATAATTAATTAGAAATAATATAGTAAATTATGAAATAATTAGGGATAGTATAGTAATTGATGAAGCACTGGTCGAAACCAGAGCTTCTATTATATAGAAAAGAAATAACATATCCTTTCATTTTTATTAAAATAATAAAATAATTTAGAACTAAGTAATATTAATTATCATACATAAAAATAAAATAATCTGATGACATATCTCAAAATTACTATCCTAACAACATAATCACATCAAATATCTCAAAATTATTATCCATCTGATGAAATAAGTCGAAATTATTATCTTTATCCATCAACAAAACGATACGTATAGTTGAGTGGAGGCGTAGCTCTCTATAATTAATGGCATTGATAAAGATAGGAGTGAAAACAACTTGTTTAACGTGTAGTTTTGTCATTTCTCCATAGCCTACTTCATTCATTCATTCACTCACCCTCTCTCTCTCTCCTAATCAATTCAAGGCCTCCAGTATTTCTTTCATCTTTGTTCCTCTTAAGGTAGAAGCCAACAACACAAAACAAGAAGATCATATATATATATAGAGAGAGAGTCATGGGTAGAAGTAAGCCACTAAAATCACAGTCTAAAACTTCAAGGTTGATACAACCACAATTTGTTGCCTCCAAAAAGAGGTGATTCAACACACTTTCAATTCCCAAAACTGTACTAAGCTAGTGTTTCTCCATAGATTTTGAAAATTTAGCTTAAAATATATGTTTGTGTATGAAGTATCTTCAAGTCTTCAAAAAGTGGCTCATACCAGTTTTTGTGACTTCCACTTACCAGCTTCAAATTTTTTTTCAAGTAAAATGCATATCTAGAAGTTTTAAGTTTCAACTTCAAAATAATGGAGCATATATTTACAGTTTGGTCATTTTTTTTGTTTCCATACACAGAGATATGTTCTGTTTTTTTCTGACAGCTCTGAGTGTCCTGATATTAGGAAGATTGGACAGAAAGTTGTGGTCAAAGTGCAAATGGAAGGAAAAGCTATAAAGCAGAAAAATGAAGGGCCTCCTTCAGATTGTTGGTCCTGGAGGAAATATGGACAGAAACCCATTAAAGGTTCACCTTATCCCAGGTCAGGTGGATTTACTATTCTCTTCCCCCATCCATAAATCTAAATATGCTCACTCTTATTTAATTAAGTTTCAGTTATCCAGCCTAACTCTACATGTAGAGGTGAATTCACGATTTTGAGCCTCTGTTGTTATCTTGATGTATTTGTTACGGTGGAAGTTACTTCCCGGAAAATATTTTCCAAAAAGTGTTTTTTCGCGTTTGGTATATTGAAGTAGAAAATATCTTTGATTTTTTCAGTACTAAAGATTGATAGTGCGGCCTAGTGTGGATTAAGAGAAAAAAATATTAGGTGATTCTTTTCGTCTATTCTAATCTTGGTGGATAGATTTACATGATATCTGTTGTTGATGGGGGAGGTGTCAGGTATTCCGTCAAGGTGTGCAGCGAAAAAAAAAAAGAAATCGCCTATGAAACTAAAATCTGAGGTAATTTAGAAGGAAAAGGACTTCGCCGCAGAAGGATACGATAATCATGATGTATTTGCTCTATGTGGAAATCATTTTCTTCCTTTGGGTGGAAAATATACATTTAATTATTTCACCAAACATTGAAATGGATGATATTGTATACAGGGGATACTACAGATGCAGCAGTTCAAAGGGTTGTTCAGCTAAAAAGCAAGTAGAAAGGTGCAGTAAAGATGCATCCTTGTTCATCATCACATACACATCCAGCCATAATCATCCAGGTCCAAACTTGCCTAATAATAAAGACACAGTCACACAAGATTCCACCGCGACTCTGCCGCAGCATGATCAAGAACCAACAGTGGATAAAGACGTGCCCCTCAAAGATAATGGGGATAGTACTACTACTACTGCCACCACCATCTCCCAAGGCATACCTGAAGAGAATTTGTTCACTGATAGTTTCTTGGGAACAATTTCATATGATGATTTTCTGCCCCTTTCTTACCCTCAACTAATGGAATTCCCAAAATCCGAATTGTCAGAAGAAAATGACTTCTATGATGAACTAGGAGAATTGCAACTACCTCCATCTTCTACGTCCTTCGCAGGCATTTTTGAGGAGGCAATCCTTGTAGATCCCTCTTAGTTGGTAAAATGCAAATATCAGTCACAGTTTCAGATAGGTAGTAGAATCTATTGAGTTTGTGAATCCTTGATGGATTTTGTTGCCATTAGGTCACTCGGCACATTTGTATATAATGATATCTCACCGGAAGGAAACATCAAACATTTCATTTGAGGTTGCACTTTTTGTAGCCATGTAAAGGGAACTGGTTCTTTGTTTGTTTTTCCCAATAGCATAGACATGTTCATTTTGTTTTCATGTTTGCAGCATGTTGTGTAACTTGATTCTTGTTCATTCTGGTGCTGTGTTGGTAGAATAAAGCACTCAGTCACTTGCATGCTGTATTATTTCACTAGGTTACTAAGACCTTTACTGGAATATAAGTATCGAGTAACTTTAGCAACCAAGTACCCAGATAATTGTGATATCGTAAGATTGTCAATTTCTTGATGGGTTTTATCGTCATCCGTGAGGTCAAATCATGTCATTTAGCTCATTGTAGGTAAGATACTCCTAGAAGGAGCATCAAACTTTCACTCTGTGGGCATGTAGAGGACACTAGGTGGTTTGATTATTCAATAGATGTGCATACCTCAATTATTTTGTCAAGTAATTATCAAAATAAAAACATAAATATGCGTATGCCTTGGTTATTTCATCAAGTATTGCTGCTTTCTGCAGACACGTCTTCTCTAAAGCCACGAGGGTGGTATCCAATGGTAGACACATTTTTCATGGAGTGGTTTGATAAGATTGAGAAGATATATAGTATATTATACTAATAGGCAATAGGTGCGTGCAGCATAGATGTTGCCTTCTTTGGAATTTTGCTCCACTAAATGGTTTAAAATGGGTATATGTTCTTATGCCAGAATCTGCATTTTAAAGGAGTTTTAGATACATTTAAAAATGCCAAATATGAATGACCCACACTCATGGACCCAACAAGGATGAAGGTAAAGGAAATTGTCCGCTAATGAAAGTATCTTTTTCACATACAGGCCTACAGAGACAGTACCTATAATTGGAATTATTTGGCCTTGAATCAATTGTTCGAACAGCCTGTTTACGTATTTGTGACTTACAAGTAACAATTTGCCTTAGCTACGAGCTGTGAGGAGTTCTTTCTCTAGAGACATGTCGGTTTGATGCTAGAGAAAGCGTTCGTAGAAGGGGGAATTGTAGAATTACACAGCCAAAGAGAGGGAAAGGATTTGTATTTCTTGAATGAATCATATGTACAGCTTTGTCCTATATTTACACAAGTATTAGGAGAGGAGTTTTGCAATACATCAAGTAAGTAGTCTCCTAATACACTATGTAACCTAAGTCTTTTGAGTTGGACATAAACTAGGATACATATTAGACATAAACTAGGATACATACATTGAGTCCTATTGAAAACTCTACACTGTCTAAGTCTAGTGTCTCGATACTACCTCTCAAGCTAGTGAGGAGGTGGAATGCATACTCCTAGCTTGCTTCTAAATCTGACAAACTCTTCACTGGTCAAGGTCTTGGTGTGAATATCAGCTAGCTGGTCCTTTGATTGAACAAAATGTATCACAAGATGTCTTCGTGCCACTTTTTCCCTAACAACGTGATAATCTATTTCCACATATTTGATCTAGCATGTAGGACAAGATTTACAGTCATGTACAATGCACAGATGTTGTCACAATGCATTGTTGGTACGGCCTTCAGATATACACCAATGTCCCTTAGTAGGTTATCCCTGTAAGTTTTGCTGCTGTAGAAGCTAGTGCCCTGTACTCTGCCTCAATACTCGACCTTGATACTGTATGTTGCTTTGTAGATGCCCAAGAAATGAAATTTGCTCCTATGTATACTGAATATCCAGTGGTTGACCTCCCTGTGGTTGCACAACATCCCCAATCTGCATTTGAGAATCCATACAGTCTGAGAGGTGATCTGGCTAGCAATCTCAGATTAAACTGAGATGTTCCCTTTACATACCTCAGGATCCTCTTTATAGCTTGGAGATATTCACTATTTGGAGCTTGCATGAATTGACTAACCAAATTTACTGCATGTAATATATCAGGTCTGGTTAGTGTGAGATATTGGAGACTTCCTACAATACTTCTGTATGAAGAGGCATCAACTGGACTGCATGTGACCTATTGCAGTTCATTCTTTTGTGCTAATGGTGTGCTGATTGGCTTGGCAAGTGCCATGTATGTCTTCTGTAGTAACTTAACTGCATACTTCCCCTGACTCAGATGGATACCTCCTTTGAAGTATTTTACTTCAATTCCTAGAAAGAAGTGTAGTGGTCCAAGATCCTTCATAGAAAACTCATCTGCAAGGCCTGTGATGGTATATATGATAAGTTCACTTGAGCTTCCCATGATTATTATATCATCCACATACAAAAGAAGTAGGATAGTTCCTTTACTACACTGCAATATGAATGAGGAGGAATCTATTTTACTACATTTGACGTTAAGATAGAGTAGATGGAGACTGAACCTATCAAACCAGGCCCTAGGTGCCTGCTTAAAACCATATAAAGCCTTCTTAAGAAGACAAACATGGTTTGGATACTTATGATCAATGAAACAAGGTGGTTGACTCATGTATACTTCCTCTTGGAGATGTCCATGTATGAAGGTATTTTTCACATCTAGTTGTTTGACATGCCAATGTAGGCTATCAACTACTGATGGAATCACTTTTATAGTAGTAGCCTTAACTACTGGACTAAAGGTCTCCTCAAAATCAACGCCCTTAAGTTATGAGTGCCCTTTTGCAACCAATCTGCCTTTGTACCTAACAATGGTGCCATCAACATTTAGCTTAGTCTTGAATACTCATTTAGAACCTACTACATTCATGCCTTTAGTTCTAGATACAAGTATCCAGGTCTAATTCTTGTATAATGCATCAATTTCTTCTTTCATTGTTGTATGCCAAAGGGGAGTAATGAGTGCTTGACCTATAATTTTAGGCTCCAGTTTAAACTTTCTTCCATCAATGGTGTGATACAATGCTGAGAAGAAAAGAGTAATCAAGTAACAAGAAGCAGTTGCAGCAGTGCAGAAAATTTAAAAGACAGTTATTACTGCGTAGTCATGGAATTAGTTACTACTCTGTTCACAAGTTAGTTACTTAGTTGTTAGAGAGTTAGTTGTTAAGCTACTAAGTGTAACTTGGTCTTAGCTAAGTGAGCATTATAAATACTCTGATGTATTCAGTTGTAACATTCATTCAGATAATACAACATTTAGTTTCTCCCTAATTTCTCTCTTCTCTGCTTTTTCTTGGCTAAATCCCTAAGTTCAGTTTCATCTTCTTCGAGTATTCTACTCCTAGACTAACAAATTCCACTTTAATTACTTGTTATTGTATCAGTTGGTATCAGATCTACTGATTCTCAGCTCAATCAATCATGGTAGCTCGCGATAAAACCCCAAATAAATCGACTGAAGAAATGGAAGACAAGTTTTCTCTAATTCAAGATCAGTTGCAGAAATTAATGGAGAAAATGTCGAGCATTTATGAGAGAAACATTCAAGCTGATAAGGAGCTGCTAGGGATCAAGAAAACCCTTGGATCCATGGTGTCGAAGAAAAAAGATAAGGACCAAGGAAGAGCTGAATCTTCAACTATCAGAAGTTGCCCAGTAAATATGCAGCCTGAAAGAAGGAATAAAGAATTCCATGGAACTGGCAATGCAATTGGAGGTAATGGCCAATTCTTTACTCGATATTCTAAGCTGGAATTCCTTTATTTTTTTAGTTCTGATTTGCATACTTGATTGTACAAAGTTGATAAAAAAAACTCTATGGAAGAAATTCCTTTTGAACAAAGGGTTAAAGTAGCCTCAATTTATTTAGATGGTGATGCTATTGCTTGGCATAGATCATATATGAATTTCCGGCCTTTCTCAAATGATATCTCATAGACTGAGTATGTTTTAGCCTTGAATGAGAGGTTTGGGATGGATTTGAGGATTCAATGGAAGCATTGAAAAACCTCAGGCAAACTGGTAGTGTTAAGGCTTACCAGGATGAATTTGATAGATTGTTAACTGCATTTAATCTTTCAAATGAGAATGCTATAAGTTGTTATCTGGGTGGGTTGAAACCTGATTTGAATAGGGCAGTTAAGATTCAAGCACCAAAAACATTGTCATGGGTCTATAAGATTTCTAGGTTACAGGAAGAGGTATTTGAAACATAAGCTAGTTCTTGGGGTTTAAAGGCAATACAAAAAGGGGGTACTGTTATTATACCCACTCCATATTCTTTTAAAAATAATAACTATCAGAAATATACCTTTCATCCTACTACACCTAAACCAAATAAATTCAGAAGATTGACTACTGCAGAAATGGATGCTAAAAGGGCTAAAGGCATGTGTTTCTTTTGTGATGACAAGTATGTTGTTGGCCATAATTGTAGAGTCGTGACTATTTTATTACAGGCTTTCACATGTGTCAATGGTTATCAAACTATTAGGGTAATCGATTATCATGACAAGAGGCCCTTGCAGGTCTTAATTGACACTGGAAGCACCCACAACTTCATAGATCAAGAAATGGATAAGAAGCTAGGTTGCAAGACTTGTGATATTTCTGTGCAGTCTGTTAGTGTAGCTGATGGAAGACAGGTGCAAACTACTTCTGTTTATAAGAACTTGCAATGGTTACTTTAGGGTACTACTTTTGCATCTGACTTTCTATTGTTGCCATCAGGCAATGTGGATATTGTATTGGGTGTGCAGTGGCTAAACACTCTTAGTAGAATTTTTTTTTACTTCAAAAATAGGACTATAGAGTTCAGATACCAAGGGAAGAAGCATGCGTTGAGGGGAGCAACTAGTCAGCTCAAATCTTTGAAAACTAGTTCCTTACTCAAAGGTGGAGAATCTGAAGCTCAGTTCTATATTATGGATATCATTGATGTTACAGTTTTTAATACTTATTGCTACAACATTCAAGTTACATAAGGTACTGAGATATATCCCTAGTCGTCTGCCCTTGTACATCATTTTTCTATTATTTTTGAACCTCCAACTACATTACCACCTCATAGATATTTTTTTATCATAGAATACCTCTTATAGATTCTGCAATTCCAATCAATAAAAAACCATATAGATAGCCTGGTGTGAAGAAGGACATTATTGAAAAGCTTGTTCAGGAAGTGCTTGATCAAGGAGTAATCCAGCATAGTACTAGCCCCTATGCTTCTCCCGTGGTGCTAGTTGGGAAGAAAGATAGTACATAAAGGTTATGTGTAGATTATAGAGAGTTAAATCAGTTGACAATCAAAGACAAATTTCCTGTTCCTATCATTGAATATTTGTTGGATGAATTATGTGGTGCATCTGTGTTTTCAAAAATAGACTTGAGAGCTAGATATCACCAGCTTAGAATGCTTGATAGTGACACACACAAGACAACCTTCAAAACTCATGAAAGACATTATGAATTTTTAGTAATGCCCTTTGGTTTAACCAATGCTCCTTCTTCTTTCCAGAGCTTAATGAATGATGTTTTCAAGCCCTTATTAACAAAGTCTGTGTTGGTTTTCTTCAATGATAACTTAATCTTTAACAAGTCTATGTCATCTAATATTACTGATGTTCAAGAGGTGTTTGAGCGTATGTTTCACCATCAGTTGTATTCCAAAATGTCTAAGTGGACGTTTGGAGTTCCTACAGTTGAATACTTAAGCCATGTGATTAGTGCACAAGGTGTAGCAATAGATCCTAAGAAGATACAAGTTGTTCAACAATGGCTTATTCCTAGGAATCTTAAATAGTTGAGGGGTTTTATTGGTTTAGCAGGATATTACAGAAGACTTATAAAAGGTTTTGGTGTTGTTTGCAGACCATTGCATGACCTTCTCAAGAAGGGAGGATTTTTATGGACTGAGGATACTACCAAAGCATTTAAGGAGCTTAAAAGTGTCTTGGTTTCTGCTCTTGTGTTAGCTATGCCTAATTATGCTTTAACTTTTGTGGTTGAAACAAATGTTAGTGGTAAGGGTATTGGAGCTGTGTTGATGCAAGAAGGGCATCCACTTGCTTACATTAGAAAATATTTAGCACCTAAACATCGGGCTATGTGTGTTTATGATAGAGATCTATTGGCTTTGCTATTTGCTATCTCTAAATGGTTTAATCATTTGTTAGGCAGAAGGTTTATTGTCAAAACTGACCAGAAAGCACTCAAATACTTACTAAATCAGTCTATTCATACTGAATTTCAAGTGGCTTTCATATCCAAGTTAATGGTATTTGATTTTTGTATTGAGTATAAAAGGGGGTGGAAAATAAAGTTGATGCTTTATCCAGGAAACCAAATGCTGAGATGTTAGCAATCTCTATGTTAGGTCCTCATGGTGATCTATTGGATAGAATTAGATATTCTTGGACCACTGATCAACACTTACAAGATATCATTAGTAGAGTTTAGCTTTCACCTTATAAATCTTTCACTTCCCTTAACAATCAGTTGAGGTGGAAATGAAGGTTAGTGGTTGGTAATGATGAGCAACTCAAGAAGGATATTATCTCACTATGGGATGACTCTACTCAAGGGGATCACTCTGGCATGGATGCCACCATTAAAAGGCTCCAATCTTTGTTCTATTAGAAAGACTTGATGCATGACATCGGGAACTTTGTTAATAGATGTGATATTTACCAGAGGCACAAATATGATATGGATGCAAGTTTAGGTTTACTACAACCCTTATTTGTACCTGATGGTATTTTGATAGATATTTATTTGGATTTTGTTGAGGGGTTGCCTAAATCCAAGAAAAATAAGGTGATTTTAGTGATACTAGATAGACTGAGCAAGTATGGTCTTTTTTTTTCCTTAGCACACCCATACACAGCTCAGTCGGTTGCTCAATGTTTCCTTGACAACATCTTTAAACTGTATGGTATGCCCAACACACTAACAAGTGATAGAGATCATATCTTCCTTAGTAGTTTTTGGGAAGAATTATTTAATTTACAAGGGGTTCAGCTGCAAAGATCTACTACATACCATCCTCAAACTGATAGTCAAACAAAGGTGTTAAATAGAACCATGGAGATGTACTAAAGGTGTTTTTTCTTTGACAATCCTAAGAATTGATGCTCTTATTTGCCATTGGCTGAATGGTGGTATAATACCACCTATCACGCTTCTATTAAGTGCACACCTTATGAAGCTTTATATGGTCAGAAACCTCTCATTCATCTTTCCTACTTGACAGGAGAAACCTCTACTGAGATGGTTGATAGATCCTTGGCTGCTACAGAAGTTGTTATAGAGTTGTTGAGGTTCCATAAATATAGGGCCCAGCAAAGGATGAAGGACATTGCTGATAAACACAGGTTGGAGAGATCATTTGCGGTTGGTGATCGAGTCTACTTGAAACTTCAACCCTATAGACAAGTGTCTTTGGCTGTGTGACCCTTTTCTAAGATAGTTGCTAAGTACTTTGGCCCCTATGTTGTTGATTCTAAGGTTGGTGCAGTAGCTTATAGGTTGTTGCTTTCTTTTGATGTTCTCATTCACCCGGTCTTTTATGTTTCTCAATTAAAGAGGTGTCATGAAGTTCCTTCCAGGATTCACCATCCTCCTGTTATTCATATATCAAGTCCACACTGTCCTCAACCTAAAACTATTATAGATAGAAGGTTGATTAAGAGAGGTAATAGAGTTGTTGGTTAAGTTCTAGTAAAGTGGTCAGACATTACGGATTTACGGTCTACTTGGGAACTTGAGTCTGAATTTATGCATAGGTTTCTTACATTTCATCCTTGAGGTAAGGATCTACTTTAAAAGACAGTTATTACTGTGCAGTCACAAAATTAGTTACTACTCTGTTCACAAGTTAGTTACTTAGTTATTAGATAGTTAGTTGTTAAGCTACTAAGTGTAACTGATCTTAGCCAAGTGAACATTATAAATACTCTGATGTATTCAGTTATAACATTCGTGCAAATAATACAACATTTATTTTCTTTCTAATTTCTCTTTTCTCTGCTTTTTCTTGGCTAAAGCCCTGAGTTCAGTTTCATCTTCATCGAGTAATCTACTCCTAGATTAACAAATTCCACTTTAATTACTTGTTATTGCATCATGGTGTATGGATTATAGGCATCTTCTTAGATTTCTGCCTTGTGAACATATATGGCCCTCCTCTGCATCTCTTTGTGTACCTATATTTTTATTAAATGGAGGTACCATATTGTCATCATGTTAATCAGTTGTAAATAAGCTTGATAAATCAACCTCTTATTGTATTCCCTGAGGCTCTTGTACTGATCCCTGCTTATTTGTTGACTGATTTTTATTCTCTAAGTTCTCGACAACCTGTACATCACTATATTCACTATGATGGTCTACATCAATCTCATGTTGGTGATTAGCAGTAGTGTTTGCTGGTACAATTTGAGTAGTTTGTTTCATCAACATATCTGGATCAGTTTGATGATCCAACGAAATTTCTCTTAAGGTTATAGTGTCAGTGAAGGTATCACTTGAGTCATGTTTATCATCAGTTTTTCTACACATTAGAGAAAAACTCAAGGAAAGTAGCAAGATGAGGTTTAGGCTGGTGTTACTAGACTGATCTGTCTGAGCATAGGGAAGACAATCAAAGATGACGTGTCTAGATACATAAACCCTTATAGTTTGTGGATGATAACACTTGCACTCTTTTTGCAAGATGTTATATCCAATAAATACATAAGGGTATGTCTTAGGTGAGAACTTATTTTGCCCCTTTAGTAGGGATGACAATGGGGTAGGGCGGGTGCGGGGCGGTGTAGGTTTTAGGCTATGTGGGGCGGTTTGGACTTTAGGCTATATGGATGCGGTGGGGTTTTTAGGCTATGTGGGTGCGGGACGGGTTGAAGTAAGTTTTTTTTTAAATGATGCGAGGCGGGTTGCGGGTTTAAATTTGATACAAGTACGACCACGGGAATGGACGTGTGAAAGTGTAATGAACCCGAGGCTTGGAGTATGCAAGAAAAATGCAAAAGAGGGCCTAAAACACAGACTAAAACTGAACCTACACTACACTCCATGGGCGGCATTTTGAGGCTTTTTATTAAGGGCAAAATTGGTCATTTTATATTCTAGTTGTAACCTGGTATAAATAGAACATTATAGGTCATTTTGTCTTAGACTTTGATGATATTTGTAAGTTGTATAACACTTTGAAAGACAAGTCCTCTCTTCTCTTTAGGAGGCAACCCGAAACTAGGGTGATACTAGTGTGGAATCACTAGTGTTGCATTCATGGCTTGAGACGTTGGTGTTTAGGGGAGGTAAAGTCCCTCCTGTGTCAATGTAGGAGTTAGGTTAACCGTTGTGTGTAACGTTAAGAGTCCAAGAGTATCACATGTTCTTGGGTTCTTAAGATTATACCAACCAAGGTCTAACTATCTATCCTTTGTTTATTTTATTCTTGTAATCATTTGTACTAGTTTGTTCTCGTTTCTAGGGAATCCATGAGTTGTTGTTACAATATTGTTGTGTTCTTCTTCTTATTTTGTAACTTAGTTTGGTTGTTGGCTTCCTTGGTGTGTTAAACACCTTGTAATCTCTTCATTCTTGTTCTTATTTATTGAATCCGAGAGTAGTCACCTAAAAAGGTAATTGATTCTTCAAATTGTGGACTGTTTTGGTGTTTGTTTAGTGCCTTCCTTGTTGATCTTGTATCATTTGGTATCAGAGCATAGCTTGATCTTGTTCCTACAAGATCAAATCTTGGGTTTTCTTTTTAGAAAAATAAAAAAAAAGTATTCTTGTGTTTTTGTTCTTGGCCGAGAGGTGTAGACCTTGTTTTTGTTGTTTTGGCCAAGAGTTTGTGACTAGATCTAGTATAAATTTTGTTTGTCTAGTGTGTTTCTTGTGTTGGTTTCTTTCTCACTAACACAAAAGGTGTCTAGATCTAAATTTGAGCTTATAATATTGACATTGTTGTTGTGAACTTAAAGTGGTCGTGTGTTGAACCTTGAAGTTGGCCGTGTTGTGTGTTGTTGTTTAATGTTGGAGTGGACATTATTGTTATGTTGTGGTGGTGTTCTTGAAGATTGTTGTTGTGTTCATTTTGTTCTTCACCTAGTCTTATAACTTAACCAACAAAAAGTGCAAAATTGATTCAAAGGGGTGAAGACAAAAGTTGTAAAGTTTGTTTGTGAAAAGACTTGAGCCCATCACTTCCTAGACTTGATATCTACTTTCCACCCACTTTTTCTTGTTTCAAGGGACCTTGTTTTGTGGGACTAGTACAAGTCAAGTCTCATCTTTTTGGAGATTGGACTTAAAAAGGGGTTCAAGACTTATACTTTCCCTCCAAAACCAATTGTCTTCCATTTCAAATTGTGTGAAGATTAAAATTTCAAATTTGTGACTAAAGTTGTGTGGGATCGAGACCAATTTCATGCTTCTACGTCACCCTAATTACTGTTCACCGTCAATATTAAGCTCAAATTTGGATTTTTCTAGTCTCTAATTGTTGATTTTTGGTTTCATTAGTTGATCCTAGAACTAATTAACAAACTAGTAAACTCTTACTAGATTATCAATTAGTCCTTTGAATCCATTGTTCGTGTCTATGTTTTTTTTGTGCTTTTGTCATTTTTAAAATCATAGTACTTCTTGGTTCAAGTTCGGACATTACTTTCCTTGAGTCTTCAAACAAGGAATCCATTCCGACTAAGGAGTAGACTCACCCCTCAACTCATCATGAACTACGAGGCAACTTGCAATACTTGTGAATCCAAGTGTGAGACGATCAAGTGTGTGAGAGTGTGGTAAGGTTGTTTCAAACTAACTTGTGTTTTACTTTGTAGGCTTGTTCTTTTTTTTTCTAGGTACAATTACAAAGGAACCTGCGGCTTCAACCTCTCAACCCATGGACAACAATGCCACCAATGTCATTTTGGCCTACCTTGACACTATGTACCGAGACCTATCTATGGCAATGAAAGGTTGGATCGTATGGTAGGTCAAAGGGAGCAAGTGGGTTGTCCAGACACACGTCAAGAAGAAGGTCATAGCTCATGTGAGCTACGAGGTAAAAACACTATTTCCTACACTCTTATGAACTTAGAATATTGTATTGTGGCTAGTAGGAGCCAAGTAGGTGTAGTTGTGGCTTTGCCTAGGGTAGAGGTGCTTGAGTCTCCTTTTTGTGATACTCCCGGTATTGTTAGGTCGCATGAGGACCAAACTTTTATTGTAGGTACGCAAACACTAGTTGATCCTTTAGATGACGAAATTGATTCTCCCTGTGAGAATGATTTATGTCCATCTAGTGCTAACACTTATAACTTGACTAAGGTTCTATTATCAAGTGACGAGAGTATTCACACACTAGTTGACCCTTGTGAAAACCAAGGTAGGTCTACATTGGTATATGAGTTGCCAACAACTAGTGAGGTTGTGGACAATGATCAATCGGGTGTAAATGACCTTGACGTGCTTGATTGTTTAGGATACTCGAATTGTGATTGTCTTGGTAAAGATGGTTTTGCTTGTGATCCCTTTGCTGCCCATGATGGTTTATGTCTATGTAGGGACTACTCTCTTGAAAGAAAAGGTGTTGCATACTTAGAAATTCCATCTACTTCTTCTTTATGTGTTTCCTATGTTAAACCTACTAGTGTTGTTGAACTTGAAATTAGTGAGTACATGCATAAGGAGACCATAGTTGGAGTTGACTCGTGTGACACATTTCTTTATCCTCTTTGTGCTCATGATATTTTTCATAGGGATATAGAGGGTATGCCTAATTTTGAAGACGACACCTTAGGGGAAAGTGAGAGTGGCCAACGCCTAAGTCCTTAGTCACTCCACCCATTTGATCCCAGTACCATCTTAGGGTAGGAAAGGATTACTCTTGGCCTATTTTCCTTTTGTCTTGATCTTACCCTATCCACCTCCTTTGTAGCATTTGTACTAATATTTTCATGATTAAAACAAAGGACCCGTGGCTATACTTTAAGTTTGTTCCGCCTCGACATGGCATGTTGATGTGTTATTTTTTTGCTAACCCTAACCCATCATGTCATGAGGATGTGTGCTTGTTTGTCTTCTCTTGATTTTGCAAAGTATGGATTCGAGGTCGAATTCTTTTTCAAGAAGGAGAGGATGATACAAGTACGACCACAAGGATGGACGTGTGAAAGTGTAATGAACCCGAGGCTTGGAGTGTGCAAGAAAAATTCAAAAGAAGGCCTAAAACACACACCAAAACCGAACCTACACTACACTCCATGGGCGGCATTTTGAGGTTTTTCATTAAAGGGCAATTTGGTCATTTTGTATTATAATTGTAACCTAGTATAAATAGAAAATTGTAGGTCATTTTGCCTTAGACTTTGATGATATTTGTAAGTTGTATAACACTTTGAAAGACAAGTCCTCTCTTCTCTTTAGGAGGCAACCCGAAACTAGGGTGATACTAGTATGGAATCACTAGTGTTGCATTCATGGCTTAAGACGTTGGTGTTTAGAGGAGGTAAAGTCCCTCTTGTGTCAACGTAGGAGTTAGGTTAACCGTTGTGTGTAGCGTTAAGAGTCCAAGAGTATCACATGTTCTTGGGCTCTTAAGATTATTCCAACCAAGGTCTAACTATCTATCCTTTGTTTATTTTATTCTTGTAATCATTTGTACTAGTTTGTTCTCGTTTCTAGGGAAATCGTGAGTTGTTGTTACAATATTGTTGTGTTTTTCTTCTTATTTTGTAACTTAGTTTGGTTGTTGGCTTCCTTGGTGTGTTAAACACTTTGTAATCTCTTCATTCTTGCTCTTATTTATTGAATCCGAGAGTGGTCACCTAAATAGGTACTTGATTCTTCAAATTGGACTGTTTTGGTGTTTGTTTAGTGTCTTTCTTGTCGATCTTGTATCAAAATTAAAAAAAAAATACACTAAAATTTAGTATTATTCTCGTAAATCTACCTAAAATTATATGTATTCCTTACTTAAAATTTTATCATACTTAAGACGACATATATAACACTACAAATAAACAATTTCATAATTTTTCTTTTGGAACTGGTAAAATAATTTTATGACTCAAAATATCAAATAAAAGTTTTAAGGTTTTTCCTTACTAAATCACTTTGTTGTGCTAGCTTATTTAATTTATCTATATCAAGAACTTAAATAATCAGATAAACTAATATATCTCTAATTTTAATTTCTTGATTCATATTATGAATGAAAATATGATATTTAATCATTGCTTGTACATCTGATACTTCTCTGATAATTTTTTAGTGAAAAGTGATATAACAAAAATTGGTTGTTACTACTTACTAATTGTAGATTTGAAAATATTGTGGTTTCCAATGAAGTTACAAATTTTTTAAAAAGGAAAAAAAAAACGTGGGGCGATGCGGGTATGTGCGGATACGAATATGGGGCGGGTTTAAAGGTGATGCGGGGGGTGCAGGTAGATTTTTAAATTCACTGATTTAGAAAAAATTCGCACCGCACCGCCCCATTGCCACCCCTACCCTTTATGTATCCACATCCAAAGGCTTTTAGGTTGTTGTAATCAGGAGATGCAACATGCAGTATCACAAATGAAATCTCATTCTTTAATACTGAGGATGACATCCTATTTATCAAGAATACAACAGTTAGGAAGGTTTCAACCCATAGAAATTGAAGCAATTTAGCATGAAACAACAATATTAGACCAGTCTCCACAACATATCTGTGTTTTCTTTCATATACCTTATTTTGTTCAGGAGTACGTGAACAAGAGACATTTTTAATGATTCCACAGTTCTCTAAGTGTTTGATTAAGTCAGAACCAATTAATTCACCACCACCATCACTTTGAAAGATTTTAATAGTACTTGAAAATTATTTTTCCACCATTTTTTTTTTAACTTTAAAGTACCTCAAAGAACTCAGATTTCTTTCTTAAAGGATAGATCCAACTATACCTTATATTATCATCCACAAAAATCAAATTGTACTTCATGTATTATGATGACTCAATAGGTGTTGGTCCCCAGAGATTACAATGAATAATATGTAAATGAACTGCTCAATTTTATTTCTTGATTTAAAAGAAAGCTTACAACTTTTTTCTAACTGACAACTAGTACAAATAGCAGACACTTTATTCCAACTTCTAACATCAATGCATCCATTGTTATTCAAGAACTTTAAAGATATTAAGCTAATATGCCCTAATCTAAGGTTCCAAATGCTTTCTGACTTCTTCCAATCTTGTAATATTATTAAGGCAAAAAGATTGTTATCTTCCAGCTGATCGAGTCTTTATGTGTTAGACCCTTTGCCCAGTAGTGCCCCTAGCATCTTGTCCTTTTTACAAAAAATAAAGTCAAGTTTTGCAGAATTATTTTTTGCAAGTTTACTAACCGAGAGAATATCTTTGTGATCTTAGGGATTACTAGTATATCTTTGATATTCAAGCCTGACTTATTGATGTTTCCAACATGCGTAAACTTTAATTGTGAGTCATTTTTCAACAATTATCTTGTCAGTTCCACTATAAACATGAAGATCAGATAAGTTACCTAAAGTGTTTGTCATATGTATTGTTGCACCAAAATCCTCATACATGGCATAATCCTCATATATGGAATTCTGAAGATTGACAACATTCAAGGCTTAGTGATTGTTCCTTCCATAAATTTGACATGCTTCAGCCACATCCTTTATTTTCCCATAATCGAAAGAAGTATACACATTTTGTGCATTCTAAGTTGTGTTGGTTTGTCCTGCTGGCCTGAAGCCTCTTTCTCTTGAGTTGAAGTTGGAATTTTCTCTTCTTTGGTTGTAATTGCCTCTCCCTCTTCTTTTCTATGAAGTGATGGTCATATTAAGATTTTGTGAAGGGACTTCATCATCTTCTCCCCTCATGTCAAAGCCTCTAAGGGCATTAACAAATTGGTTCAGGGTAGGATATGGAGCCTTTCCCAACATCACAGGTCTAAAGGTTTTATTCTTTGAACCTAATCCTCTAGTAAAGTTAATAATTGTGTTGTCCTCATCAATTGGGTTGTGAATGACAGCAAGTCCATCACATATGCTCTTAAATTCCTTCAAGTATTCATCAAGTTTCTTTGTTCCCAACCTAATATTATGAAACTCTTTATCCTTCATTGCTTGGAGGTAAGCTTCCTCCAAGCACTCCTAAATCTCCTTGGTTGTTAGGCAGCCTACAATTTTAGGTACACACTTTCCTCGGTCATAGTTCCTGAAATTTAGTTTTTTAGCAAGACATTGTATTCATCTTACTCACTGTCAGCGTCTTTCTCCACCCCCATAGATTGTCTTTCCAGTATCAACCTTGGATGGTGATCAAGATTTATTATGTTTGTCTTCCAAGACATGTTTGGTCACCTTTGAGACTTGCATCAATTGCATGATTTATGTTCTCCAAAAGAGGTAATTTGTGGGCTTAAGCTTGATGGAACAAGCAACTGTCAGATAATGCAGGAAAAAGGTTGAAAGGGACAAAGTGGATGAAAGAGAAGATGAGGCCATTGTTTTTTCTGAGAAGGATTTTTTAGGCAGCGTAACTTTATAAGTTTAGTGCTCTGATACCATGTAGAAGACACAACCAAAGAGAGGGAAATGATTTGTATCTCTTGAATGAATCATACATACAACTTTGTTCTAATTTATACAAGTATTAGTTTAATCGCATGTGTAATCTTTGATTATTTAAAATTAGACAATTTTGCCTTTGCGAAGATTTTTAATAAAGTGCAAGAAATCCAAATCACTTCTCAAAAATCCTTCATACTTTAATATACTCCCTCCGTCCCAAATTACCCGTCCCAAATTGAGATGGCACATTGATTACGAAAAATAATCAATAACATGGCTGGTTTACCATAGTACCCCCTATTAAATGATGTTTATATTTTAATTTGAAGAAAAAATAATTAATGCAAAGGATAAAACATGAAAAAAAAATTGTCTCTTCTTGATTAATGGAAAAAGACAAGTAAAATGGGAAATCAAATTAGAAAATTTGGGACGGATAATTCGGGACGGAGGGAGTAATAATGTAAACATAACTTATATTTTATTGTAAGCACATATATATTTTATCACCAGAAGTTTCAAATGGTTAATGGATCGTTACTTTTGCGTTTGTCATGTAGTACCTCTTTTCCTTGCTGCTAAAGGCTAAATGAGACGCATTGATTTGAACCACATTTGTAGTACGATTATTTTTTATTTTTTATTTTTTTTATATTTAAATTTTTTTCTTATTTTAAAGTTAAATCTTTAAAAAATCTTTCATTAATTACTTAATACTTATAAAAATTTGGTACTACTTATATTTTTCTTAGTCTAGCACTTTTATTTTTCAAATCTTCTTAAAATCAAATAAAAAAGGTATTAGTTGTCATTAATTTTGATAACTTCTAAATTCTAATAAGGAAAGGTTTACTATAAATATTTAATTAATTTTCAACTCTTAAATATGAAAATAGTGGAAAGACGATTTTATCTAAAACATAAATTTTTAATGAAAGACAAACAGTTCAAACAATATTTTTAAGATCCTTCAAACTTTTAATATAGTACTAGTTTAGGCATACGCGCTTCGCGTGTGTATCTCATTTTAATGAAATTCAAATGTTACACTAAATAGGATATTTATTTAAATTGATAAAGATGAGTATAATAATTAAATTCAACATCTTTTAAATATGTAAAGATGGAGAATTTATTTAATTAAACCTAACCTTTTATCAAAAAAATCTCAAAGTCGATCGATATTCATCTACCACCTATAAACTACAACAAAATAAAACGATGATAAAGATATATAAAAATAATGCAATTAAATCTAACCTTTACAAAAAAACTCCTCATAGCCGACAGACATTAATCTGCTATCTTTAAACTACAACAAAATAATATGATAATAGTGATATCAAAACAATACATCTAGACTTAACCTTTATACAAAAAAAAATTCTTAAATCAAAGATATCAAAACAATATAATTAAACCTAATCTTTATCTTAAAAAAAATAATTTGAAGTCAGCCGACATTTATCTACTACCTGTAAACAATAACAAAATAATACGATAAAAGATATATCAAAATATTACAATTAAATCTAACCTATACACACAAAAATTCCTCAAAGTTGATCGACATCCGTGTATGACCTGTAAACTATCATCTATGACCTGTAAACTATCACAAAACAATACACTAATAGAGATATTAAAACAACATAGTTAAACCTAACCTTTGCGTAAAAAAAATCATCAAAGCCGACCGACATTCATCTACTATCTGTAAATTAAAATAAAATAATATGATAATAAAGATATCAAAATAATGCAATTAAAACTAACCTTTCAATTTTTGCCTGAGAGAAAATTTTGATCCTAAAGGACGACTTGATGAAATAAAATAAAAAAATATAGAAAAAGTAGAAAAAGCTATATATATTTATATACACATATATACATACACGTTGAATTCAAGTTTAAAATAATTTATACATATTTTTAGACCTTTTTTTTTTTCAAAAATAAAGAAACTGCCCAAAAATAGGACAAATTTATTATTTTAGCGTATATGTTGAATTCTATTTCAAATTTGGCAAATTTATATTTATTTGCCAAATATAAGGTACTATAATTAGGACTCTTTTAATAATGGTGGCTTTTATGTTTCCAAAAATCTATATTATTTGTATTTATGTATAATTATAATTTAAAAAAATAGTAAAAAGCTGATTTTGTCATAAGGGGAGTGTTTTGATGAATGGTGAAAAGTTCGAATCACTTTTCTAAGGATTTACACACTTTTAATATATTATATTATATATAGAGAGAGATTATATATATATTATTTTTGGTAAACTTTAAAACAGTGATATTTTAGGTAAGTTGTACCACAATATTAATTGCTCACATAATTGGCCATTGAAGAATTTTCAATTAATTGAATTTCTTTTAAAGATTTAGTTAAGGTAATATTTTCATTAATTTAAAAGTCTAAATTTAAGGTATATAATTCAAAAAAGGAAAGATTTAATAACTAAATTTAAATGAATTTTAAGTTTTAACTATTAAAAAAATAATGAAAAGACAGTTTTGTCTATTGCAAGGGCAAAAAGTTCAAATCACTTTTATAAAGATCTTCACACTTTTAATATATTATTATAGATAAATATAGATTAGGTAGAGTTTTCTACCTGCAATACATCAAGCAAGAAGTCCCCTAATACACTACGAAACCTAAGGCTTTTTTTGAGTTGGAATAAACTAGGATACATACATTAAGGGTGTTTGAATTGATTTTTAATAAGGAGCTTATAAGCCAAAAGTCTTAAGTTGATATTATCCAGTACGATACTTTTGACTTATTTTAATACTTTTTGACTTAAAAATAAGTGCTTAAAAATATTTTTTTTATTTTGTCAAACACCACCAAAACTGAAAAAGTGCTTAGAAGCTAAAATCACCTAAAAATAAGTCAATTCAAACACCCGCTAAGTCCTATTGAAATTCTAAACTGTCCAAGTGTAGTGCCTCCATAGGAATATCTGAAAAAGTGTTAGCGGAGCTTATCTGTCTCCTCCTCATAGACGACACCGGAAAGGGGACTATTTTCCATGAAAATGGCCACTATACTCTCGTCTTTCTAACACCTTCAATCATTATTGTTCCACACCTTAAGATCGGTCCATCTGGAATTCTATTTATGACATGACCAAACGATATCTTCTTGGCATTTCATTTTTATCTCCTATATATGCTACTATACTTGCACCTTCTGTCGTACCTGGTCATTTCTAGTCTTGTATGACCGATATGTTGGGCCTTTGAGGCCTAACATTCACTCTTATAGAGCGTTGTATATGTAGAACCATACAAGGAACAACCGTTCCACTTACTTTTTGTTTTGGTAAGCATCGCACAGTATTCGAGTAGACAATGACTAGTCAGTTTTATACTAGACATCAACCTACTACTGCAACCCCTGCTTTATCGAGGCTTAGAATCAACAAATCGAGCAAGCTCACGCAGCAGAATTATTAAGATCTAACTAATTACTCAAGGGATGGGAAAAGCTTCATCAGGGGTTCAGACAGATGAAACCCTAACCCGCCCCGATGACAAAACTCCCGGCAGAAAAAATACAGAAAATTTGACAGTCACCGAAAAAATTTAATCCTAAAGAAAAAGAAAAAAATCACCAAAATTGGCTTGACTGCACAGCAATGAGGTTGGCCATATATTAAACCAAATAAAAAAATGAGGAATGAAAAAAATACTATGCCGCATACATTTATAAGACACCAAAATATTCCTGTATACAATTTGTTCCACAGATATCTCTGGTCTTGATTTCTGCATATGGGAAAGATGTCCTCATTATATTTGCTTAAATCTAAACAATAATATGCAAGAGCATACGCTTTCAACAGGCCTGTCCCTTTTCATGGATTGCTTTGTAGCACTGGAGACTGCAAAGAGGAAGTTTTGTCTTAGAATCACGATACTTGTATGGATTCACACAGGAAGGACCAGCACATTGCTCACGAGGGGGAGGGTAACTGCAATTAGCAACAAAAACACAATCCACAACCCCTTAGCAAGTTAAATAGAGCTTCATTCACGTAGCAAATCAAAGCTATAGAGGCTCCATCTCTCCTGTCTAGTTCACACAAGACAAAAAGAAAGTGGGGATGAACAAAAACAAAAACCTTACCTGCAAGGTTTAGAGTTAAAAATATGAGGTAAACCCATATCTTCAGGAAATGTCACAACAGTCCCGGTAGGGCCCATAACCACTCGGATAGTGCTTTTTGCAAGCATCTGCTCTTTGGCAGCCTTCTCCTGCCAGATAGAACATTAATTAATTGTCAACTTCGTAACACTGCTACAAAAAGCAATGTACAAACCAACAAGCAGTTTACCTGAGCCAACTCTTCCTGCCGCTTCTTTATTTTATCTTCTCGCTTCTTCCTGTTAGAATCTTGACCTAGGATTTTCCTAATTGCCTCAGCCTGCAAATTCCAAAAGGTTGTGCTCACTTCATCATCATATGATCTTAAAAGAGCACCACATATAATAAGCAGGAAAAGGAACAAGCGAAACCTCTGATTCACGAGCAGCCTTCTCATTTTGCATTCTACGTTTCTGAGCAGCCTCGGCTTTCTTCAGTTGCTGTTCAACATCAGTGAGCTTCTCCTTTTGCTCTGTCGAAAAGCAAAGATGGCAAGACAAATTTGAAAAACGGGAGAGCAAAAAAATAACACTGGAATATAAAAGGAACAACAGGGTATTACTTCGAGGTGGCGCCGGTGGTAAACCATTAGGGAACTCAATCTGACTCGCAGGAGCAGAAGAATCCTTGCTAGATAGGAGAGCTCGTTGTCGTGTTGTAAGAGTCATTTCTCCTCTCATTGCATCGATCGATGAATCTGAGGATTCCTTCCTTTGTTTCTGCTTCTTTTTTCCTTCAGGCTCACCATCAGACAGGAGCTCTTCCGCCTCATAAGCAGTGTCCTCGGAACCTTGCTCTGATTTCTTCCTACCATCTTTCCTTGACCTTCCCACATTTTCATACTTGCAAAGCTTGAGACTTCTTTTCTTGGTGAAATCCTCCTCAAAATCTCTATATTTCGAGGTTTTAAGCTTCTCCAAGTATCGGATCTCGTCATCTTTGTCATCCTCATCAAACCACTCCGATACACGCCTCTTTGGAACCCTCTTACTCTTACGAGTTGGATCTGACTTGTCACCTCCTTTTTCGAAGGCTGACGTCTTCCCCATATCGTTTTTGCCAGCAGCAAAAGAGCCTTTGGGCGAGTCTCTTGACATAATTCCTTGCAACCCACTTTTCTTTTCCAAAAGACCTTCTTCTTTGCTCGAAGAGTCCTAAAATTGAGAGGAAAAGATTAATTGGACAGTATAGAAATTTTATTACAGTGATAATCTGACAAAAAATCAAATGCTAAAGATTTTCTAGCAATAAAAATAGAATTCTTCCTTTGGCTAATTGCGATTAATCACGATTTGCATCATCGCGAGTCTAGCATTGGTTTTCCCAACTGTATCCAACATAAGGTAAAGAGCTGACCTAAAACCGCTGGTCTTCCATCATTAAGTGCAAATAGAAATTTTCTTGCTTATAGTTGGGGGCAAAACTGAGTAATTATTAACTCATCCTTGAAAACTTTGATTCTTATGCACTTAAATGTTTTGTTCCCTAATAAACATATAACAAAATAACATCTATCTACATGTTTCTTTTTTCCCAGTTTCAGAAAGTTAGGGAGGAATGAGTAAATAAGTGAAACAGAAAATCTTATGTGGCCCACTTCTTTTTCAAAACGATGAAACCAAATAATTCCAAGGGAGACTAGTTTTAAAAACACAACTAAAGATTCAAGTGCATTTACAAAATCCAAATAACTAACTACTTGAGAAGAAGAACGTCACAAACCCGTGGAGTAAGTTTCTGACGTGGCAACGAGCCATCCAAGGCTCTTGCACTTGTAGTAGACAGACCACCACCATATGCACCATGAGAATCGGTTTTGGTCTGAATGGTCCGTGTCACACCCCCAACTTTCAGCTTAACCCTTTTCAGCTTGCTATCATTACCAACACCATCCTGAACAGTTCCTGGTTGCCCAAAAGAGGAGCCATATTTATCATCTCCTGGATCTCCATTACTATATAATAACACACTAGACCCCCCATCCCTGCTCTTCTTAAAAGTGTAGTCCTCATCCACTCTGGAAGCAGAGCCTCTAGACATGCAATGACTAAGGTTGAACATTTTCCGTCCAGCATTGGCATCATCAGTGTTCTCATCACTGGAAACCCTACCAAAATCACCTGAAACTGGTGTTAAGGGAGACTGATCATGGCTTTCATGAAAAAAGGAGTTCTCTGGTCTAGGTCGCCGCACTATGAGGCTTCTTTTCTTTCTAACAGTAACATTGAGCCCTTCAAATCGAGTTCCACAAGACTCATCCATGACATGTAAAACGACTAGGCCCAACAGAAACACGTGTACTAATCACGGCAGAGAGACGACACTTGCTAAATGAGTTTGGTAATTGCTGCACCAAGATGGAAACTGCAAGCATTCAAAGACATGTCCTTTATTTGCTAATTCATTATGTAGAGAAACATCAATACGTAAAAATGATTAAGAAGAAGTTCCTTTCATTCAGCATTTAATTTTATTTTAAGATGCGTGTGGGGGATGAAACACCCCATACAAGCAGTACACATGAACCCACTACCTAGACCGTCACACTATCACCCTTTTTAACATCACACGAGATTCAACATATCAAGCAACAAACAAAATGGTAAAGAAAACTATCATCTTGATACAGTATTGATCCATGCATGTACCAATAACTAAGAAACATGACACTGAAATCAATTTGAATGTCCAAAATCTCCACAACACGGGAATGAATGTGTCCTCGATAAAAAGCAAGTATCAATCTGATGTAATAGAGCTTTGAGGAACGTAAATTGCCTTAGAAAAAACATCTACCAATGTGCAAATATAATTCATCAACAAGATGCCATAGGATTTTTTTATTTTAAATAATGGCCTTAAGCAACTCTGCCTATGTGTAAACTATAGCTGGTCCCAAGCACACATAAATGAGAGTTGCGGTAGATTAACAACAACATACCTAGTGAAATACCACAACTGGGGTCGGGGAGGGTAGCGTGTACACAGACCTTACCACCACCTCGTGGAGGTAGCGAGGCTGTTCCTTGAAGACCCTCAATTCAAGTAAAAAGAAGAAGCGAACTGTGAAGAAATAAGAAAAGAAGTGCAGAGCCTACAAGAAAGGAACAATAACGACAGCGAAATAATGTGATAATCGAAATATAATAAACAACATAAGATGATATATATCAAAAGCAATAACTACAGGAATACGACTAGTACTACAATAGACACCAACAAGCCTAAACATTCGAAAAGCAAGACATCACTCCACTACCTACTAACCTTCTACCTAATACGCAACCTCCCCACCTTCCTTTCTAAGATAGATTAACAGCCACCTTAAAATAGCCAAACTACCATGAATTTTCTAAATAAAAAACTAGCTGGAAACTGGCCACCTAGGCATGAACAGTTGAATAGAGCTCATTAGACACAGAGGGTTCACATAGCCAATTAAAAAAAGTGTTCTCCGGTGCACTAAAGTCCCCGTATGAGCAGGGTCTGTGAAACGACCGACCACAAAGGTCTATCATATGTATCCTTACCCTGCAATTTCGCCAGGAACTTCCACAGCTTGAACGTGTGACCTCCTGATCACAAGAGGACAACTTTACCAGTTACGCCAACGCTTCGCATAGCCAAATACCAACAAAATTAAACTGAGTTAACCAACTGTTTGGCAGAATTATTAGCCCTTAAGTTGTGTTCAAAACCTGGGGTTAACTAAATTAGCCAAAAAAAGAAACCCATCATACTGAAACCTATTAAGACCGACCAAACTCCAAAGCAGAAAAGATTGTCAAAAACAGACAGTTCCAGAAGAACCAAACGCAGATTACAATCAAGCAAAGCAATTGCCAATTGATACCCAAACAATTAAATCACACATCAATCCAATTTAGTAAACGACCAAACCAAAAAAAAGAACAGTCAACCAAAAGAGAGGGAGAATCAAATCAAATACCTGTAGAACGACCCAGAACCGAAAACCACAAGCAGAAGCAGCAACAGCAACAGCAGCAGCGAAGAGAAAAGAAAATTGGAATAAAGAGAAGGAAAGATAGAGAAAATATATATAAAATTGATGAAGAGGGGGAGTAAAAGCCAAAGAAGAGAGAGATATGGAAGAAAAAAAAGAAAAAGAAAGAAGGGAATTTTGAGAGGGGGTAAGTAAATTAGGGTTAAGGAAGTAAAGGGGTGTTAGCCTAAGAGCCAAAGAAGAGACTCCCAATATCTTCTCCATTTTTGCCTTTCCTATTCTTACTCACCCAATACCCCCCACCCCCCACCCCCCTACTGACCCCCCCCCCCCCCACAGTCTCTCTCTTTCTTTCTTTCTCTCTCAATCCTGTAATTCCTCTTATTCTTTTTTTTTTAGCGTTAGGGGGATCCGACTCGTTAATCCTGTTTATTTTCCCTCCCTCTTCTATACGAGAAGTGATACATTTTTATTATTTGCTGTGCGCATTTTCACACAGGCTACTCTCTCGGCGCAATTTAGCATCACCTTTTATATACTCCCCACGTGTTCACTTTCTTGGGCAACCACCGTAGCTTCACTTCAATTTCCCAAACAAATTATGATCATTATACTTAGGCCAAACACATCTACTCAACTTGACACCGTCTTTCATTTACACATCTTAACTGAACTATATTCATTTTAAATACTTAAAATAAATATAATAAATTATCTTACTTTAATCTTTTTTGCCCCATTGGTAAAATACGTGTGGAACACGCCATAAAGGCGTGTCCAAACCTCATATTTGTTGATTTGGCATAAAAATGCATCCCTCATCGGTAATTTATCTCTTTCCTCTATTTATATTATCTTCTTCTTCATTCCACCATCCTAAAATAACCATAATTTCTCGAATTTCTTCTCTCTTCTTCAACTTCCTTATTTAAATTAATTTCATGTTTCATTTAGAATGGAAAATTAATTCTTCAATTTCTCAAAAGTTTAATTTTTTTTTTAAATTTTCTCAAATTGAATTGGACAATGTCGAGCTCCTCGTTCATAGCCTTTTTTGAAAAAGATTATCGCTATTGTAAATGTGGTCATGAAGCATTACTGAAGACTTCTTGAACTCAACAAAATTCAGGTCGTAGATTTTTTACTTGTAAAAGTTCAAAGGTAATGTTTTTGACTTCTTCATTAAATTAGTTGATTAATTATGATTTCGTAATCAATTTTGTAATTGATTTTGTAGAAATTGGGCGGCTGTGATTACTTTGATTGGTATGAAGAACGACACCCTTTACAAGCAAATAGGGTGATTTGGGGTTTGTTGAAAAAAGTGAAGGTGTTTGAAGAGAAACAAAATCGAACAAGAAGATTATATATTATTGGTGTTATTGCTACTGGCTTGGTGTTGTCGGAAATATGAATATTGAAACCTAATTGCTGAAGTTTGGCGTTGAAGTCATTCTACTGATTTTGACATTGCAAAATGGCCTAAATCCCTTGCCTTTTTCATGACAGTTTAGGTGTATAGTTGTGATATGTATTGGGCCTTGTAAGGTGCAGTTTGTTGATGTAATCTTGGACTTGTAATATTTCTTACACTTGATGAAATAAAATGTTTATTTATCATCAACTTTGATCACACAATTTATAGTAAAACAAGGTGTCAAAGTAGACAAGCAACAACAACTTATTACAACTCAAAGCAACACTAACAACAACTTCACAAAGCAACACCAACAATAACTTCATAAGTATGCTCCATTTTGAGCTCAAAGTCACAGTAATGTACATACAAAACATGCTTCAAACAACCAATTGTTTACTGCTATACACTAGCAGATTTAAGGCCAGATTTAAACTAAAGAACTAAATTGTTTACTGCTATACACTAGCAGATTTGAACTAGCAAATTGTTTGGTACCATATATTACACAACAAAATCACAAAACACCATCAAACTATACTACTTCTTCTAAATATATTACTTCTTCTTGACTACTTCTTCTTCTTTTTATTTGTCATTTACTACAATTGATTGGTGGTGACAACATCTTTATTTTTTTCATTTCAAGCCACTTGGCTTATAACCAAGATCAACACCTATAGAACTTGCATCCTTGTAAGTTATACCACTTTGTAGGGTCCTTTGGCTTGATGTTTCGGGGTGTTTTTTGAAAAAAAAAAAAAAGGAACAATAATTAATATATGTACTTTTTTGTTAAAAAAATAATTTTTGAGTTAACTTACATTCAACATTTGGATTTCCCTTGGACTTGTGTAGATTTCAAATCCAGCATTCTTTGACCTTTTAAATCCACCACAATCAGCATCTATTGTTGTTTCAACTCTACCTCTCTTGTGCCCAATAATTTCTCTATTTTTAAGAGGTAGTTTGTTGTTGATTCCTTCTGTAACAGGGATCCTTGTATCACCACAAAAGGTAGATATTGCAACTGTCTTCAAGCTCCTAACTCTGCTTGTACCACCACAAACTGCTGTTGAAGATGCAGTTTGACTTGAGCTTGTTGGTGCAAGTTGACTGAAGCTATATTTTGCTGATCTTTTTGAGGTTGAAGGTGCAAGTTGGCTTGAGCTTTTAGGCTGGCAACTTGCTTATGAACTTTGACCACTGGGATGGAACCCTTGGCTATGTACTTGTTCATTTGGACCAGGAATCTATAAACACATACACAACAGTTAAATCAATATGAAATCAACTTCTAAAATTAAATTAAAAGTCACTGTTTTACCTTACAATATCTTATGTTATGGCCTTGTTGATGACACTTGGAACATGTTATTTTCACCCCTTGTTTGGACAACTTTCCATATTTCTTCCTTGATTTATATTTGCCTCTTCTTCTATTTCTTGCAGGTCTGCCAAGCATTTTCTTAGGCTCAGGAGGCTCAATCTTTAGATTATTTGTCTCAGGCCACATCTTTATATTAGAAATTGATTGTATAAAGTGACTATAAGCCTTCATAAAGATTTTCTTTTTATACCAATGCTCCGCATAAGGTTCAGGCTCTTGTTCACCATGATACAAAACACAAATAGCATGTTGGTAGGAAATGTCTCTCAACTGCCAAGTTCTACAACTATAAATCCTACTACTCAAGTTCATTGTATGCCTATACTCCCTTTCTCCAATCTCAAATCCAACATCAACATTTCAAAGAACCTTCTAAGCCCTAGCCCTGTCCTTATTCTCCTCCAATATAAGTTTAGTCATAGGTGAAATATCACATATTCGAGTATTGGCAAACCTAATCATATCTACTATTCTATTTCATGATTTTTCTCCTAATATCCTCCAACATGGTAATGATAGATTTGTGTCTAGGAACTAAGATCCATGTTAGTTTCAACAGCATCACACTTACAATCTTCTTTAAAGAATGCCCTAACCCATGACTGCCTAGGATAATGTAACAAATCACCAACAATATCCTTACCTTGCATACCAAGTTGGCTTATGTAATCAAGTTCCTCTTTAAACTCCACTTCAAAGTTTGCCTTTGAGCATTTTTAGAACTGTTTTCTCATTTCTTCTCTCTTTCACTGTTGACTCCAATTGGACCAGATGTGTGTAGCACATCTTCTAACTTCAGTATTTGGTAGCAAGTAAAAAACAACAGCAAGAAAACCCTACATACAGAAAATAGTTAAAGCACTAGGCAAAGAAATTAAGTATTTCAATTATTGATAGTTAAGAAAACTTAAATATTACCTTTTGCATATCAGCCATCACAGTAAGACCTACTCCAGTACCTAATTGCAGATCCTCTTTCAAATACTTGATAAAAAAAACTCCAACTATGCTTGGTTTTCTTGTCCACAACAACCCAGGCTATAGGAAATATGTGATTGTTACCATTCTTCCCAACTGCTACTAGAAGTCCACCCTCACAAGCACCCCTTAAGAAACATCCATCAAAACCTATAATTCTTCTACATCCTTCCATCTACCCTTTCTTCAATGCATTAAGACACGCATAGAAATACACAAATAAATTTTTACCAAGGACAGTTTTTGTATTCATTCTCAGCCAAACAGAATTATCAGGATTGGTTTGTTTTATCATCTCAGCATAATCACATAATTTTGCAAACTTCAAGTTCCAGTCTCCCATGGACTCTCCTAGAACATCTAATATAGCCCTATAATAAATTGTTCTACCCACATATAATCCCAATTCTTCTCTGCACAGTTCTTATATTTCCCAAATCCTCAAAGATGGTTGTTTAATTATTTCATCTCTAAATCTGTTAGCAAAAAATTTTGTTGTACATGTCTTTTTCTTGTTTGTGTTGTGCACTTAGGCACTGGATTATAGTTTTTAATTAAGAAATCATCAAAAACTCTTTCAATTACACCATAACACAACCAACTGTATTTTGGCTTGAATTTGCACTTAGCCCTCACTCTATGAGCCTCATTAGGTTTTAAGACAATTTGAACTTTGTTTTCTACTGCGTACCTCTCCAATGTTTTTCTAAATTCCTTAGGACCATTAAAAATAATCCCAAGTTAAAAAATAACAACACCACAATCATCATCAAATCTGATTTTACTACTTCTTCTTCTCCTTGGTAAGTCAACACTCACAACAACATCCTCATCTACCAAATTAGTGTTATCAATACTATCACAGTCTGAACTATCAATGAACTCTCCATCACCTTCTAATCTACCCACATATCTGTCTTTCTTATTTTTAAAAATATCCTAAAAAACGTTGTCAATAGCAGCTTCACCTACAGGTATTTTTTCTCTTACTTTTGCTTTTCTTTTTGAATTTTTTTTTGCTTCTACTTTCAGCCCTAAAGGCTTTCAACTCTTCATCAATGTCTGAACCATCCTCATCAGGGATTTTAACATCTGAATCAGTACTAGACACATCTGATACATTACCATTCAGATCTTATCAAGGCCCCTATCCTCATTACCATCACTGCCTATATCATCTTTATCATTACACTCCAGTGGTCCTTCTAAAAAAAGAAAAGGTCATGACACAACCTTAAGATCTTCATCAATGCCGTGAAAAAGAAACACATCAAGCTCATCACCATCTTTTAAGTTCTTCACAAAGTTTAATAACTCGCTATCAGAACTAATTGGAACTTACTCTTCACCACCTATATGTTAACAGTAAAATCCCTTAATATTTGAATATCTAAGATCCTTGGTGTAGGAAAGAAACTCAACAAGCCTATAGTGGTCTTTATCAATAGCAACAACAAAGACATCGACCTTACCTTTATAACTAAGCTTAGGGCCGGCTACAATAGTCCCTCCGTGATGAAAGTAGGTCAAAATATAGTTGTCCATTATATTTCTTTAACAACCCCCATAATATTCTCAACAAAAAGAAATATCCAAAATGCCCTTGAACAGAAAAGTACCAAAATAACCCTGTCTTTATCAGTGAAATCTAGAAAATAACACCTAAATTAGTGAAATTCCCAAAAAATCGACACAAAATTCTAACTTTATCACTAGAATTCCTAAAAGATTCTAAAAATAAAAATTCAATACAACACTACAATTTGTTGGGGTAAAGGGTCCAAACAGTAAGGAAAAGAGAAAAACTCAGAGAATAAATTTAGTCGTACCTTAAATTTCTTCAATTTTAAACAAAATTCCTTCTATTTTGTTGATGAAAATTAATCAATACTTCATTGCATGCATTGTAACTACAAAAAACACCATTATTAGCTAGACCTCACTAAAAGTCAACGAAAAATTGAATCAAAAGTAAAAAAAAATTGAATTACTAGAGATTTCAATCGGGTTTTACTGAATATTGAAAATGAGACTTTTGGGGATTTTATCACCCTAAGTTCTCAAGGTTGACGTGGAAAGTGATTTCCTACGTGGTAGTGTAATACCCCGTATTTCCCTAGCTCATTTTAACTCTCAGTATATGAGTATTCCTATATAAAAAATTTAAAATACTTAGAATTTTCTAGTTTAGAGCTAACCATTACGTGGAAAATTCAGTCAGCTTTCTAACGATATAAAATTCGCCCAAATTCGATACCCAAGCGAAGAGTTAGAGCCATTTTTGTAAAATAGTGTGCCACCTGGTACTTCACCGCGTCGCACTAAGGGTCCAAATGACAATTGTCATTTTTCAGTGAAGTATCACGATAAGGCCGCATCGCGTCATTGTGCCATTTTTCAGTTGTCAAATTCCAGTGAGGCTCCGTGATGGTACCGCATCGCGCCATGAGCCAATTTTCCAGTCGTCCCATTTTACACTGTTCTAGCCAGGTTTCTAGTGGCTCACCGCAATGCCACCGCGTTGCGGTGAAGCCTAAAATCGGTCATCTAGTGATGAAATTTTTAATTATTCCTAGGGATAATTTGGTATTTTTCCACGGCCCTAATCAGTCTAAACACGCGATTAATGCCCTAAATAATCTATTATATCATTATTTACTCACTTTTTCTCAAGATTAAAACATTCCCTCTCAAAGCGGGCAAAACCCTAGCTTCAAAAATCAAGGTCAATCCTCAAGAATTTCACCAAGAACCTTCAAGAATTAACCTTCTCAAGTATGTTAGGTGTTCATCCTGGGTTTCCTTTCACCCATGGAGTCCAAGAATCCTATTTAAACATACAAGTTTATAAATTTATGATTTTCATGCTTGAAATTAATTGTATTCATGATTCGTGATATTAATTGGGTTTCAATCCATGATTTAATTGCAAGTTTCATGATATTGAATAGCATGCGTGATGAATATGTGACTATCTTGATAAACCCTTGAATTTTACAAGTTAGTATTGTATCCATGATGTCCAAGTGTTGACTAATTTTATGTGAAATAATCATGCTCCCCAAGGGTTTGATAAAATGCTGATGTGAATTGAATAGGGAAATCATGACATGTTATTATGTGTTCCCATTAGTGTACAAGTTTATGTATCTTAAATGTTTGAAAAAATGCCTAGGTGAATATACGTTAACAAGTATCTAGTGTTGTGCTTTTCAAGATTATGCCATGCTTTATTTTAAATGCTATCGAGTTCTGGGGGTATTCAATACCCAAAAATCTAGTTGTTTACCTAGAGCTACAGTAGTTACATAATAGTCTTGGTAGTGTCACGATCAGTAGTACTCAGTCAGTTATAGAACTCAGTGGAACTCAGACCTGTTTACCTCAGTATAATAATCAGTGTCTTCAGTTGGGAGTAGGATTCAGCACTGAGTGAACCCAAGGATGGGGGCTCACCTGCCAGTAGAGGGTGTGATCCTTAGAAGCAATCCTTGCATTCCAAAACTATATAGTCAGCGTAGGTTGAGACATCAAACTGCCAGTTGAGGATTGATGAGGTGTCTTACCTGCCAGTTGAGGGTACAACCATTCTCATTCAAGGCACATGCCAGATGAGGGTGACTCTTCAGCTTGTCTTTACTCGTGGCACAGTACTGACACCCTTCTAGCTGGGGTTACAGGTTGGACCCTAATCAGTTCAGAGAGTGGTATGTCGGTTAGATAATTACCTCCCACAGTTTCAGTTCCAGTCCCAGTACAGAACTCAGTTCAATTAATAGAATCAGGACTGTCAGACACAGTCAATCAGTTATCAATAATCTCAGATATTAGTTACTCGGTATCATAAATTAGTACTCAGCTTCAGTAAAATCTCAGATATAGTATACATGTATATGCACAGTATTGCATACTCAGTATTTTACAGTAGTTTCAGTTATCCATGTATTTTTATTCAGTTACTCTATATCATTCAGTCAGTTACTGTTCATGCATATGAACCCCTGCATTTAGCCTTACCTTATCTAGCATACCAGTATATTCCACGTACTGACGCATACTTTCTCTTTGCACTATGATGTCTTATATCATAGGTTCGGACGCTCAGGTTCCTGACCGCACATAGAAAGATTCAGATAGCAGTCGCAGATTTAGTAGTGAGTCCTCATATATTGAGGATATTCTTTTATTTCAGTATCTTCAATATTTTAGTGGTCGGAGTTAGTTGGGGGCTTGCCCCATCAACTCCACATTCAGACAGTTCAGTTAGAGGCTTTTCAGACTAGACTAGTTCAGACAGTATTCAGATTTAAGATATTATTATCAGATGTTATAGTTATCAGTATTCAAATTGTGAACCTTATGACATTTTAACCTAATTTTTGCATTATTTTAGTATTATTATTCAGTGCTCACAGCAGATACCAGTCATGGGTTAGCTTGTGGTCCTTCGGGGTGGTAAGCACGTATGGCATCTGGAGTGCAGACTCGGGGCGTTATAGGAAGGTTATAATTGGCTTATAAAATCCATGTGAGTGGGTTGACATACATGCGCCTAGGGTTATTTTTAATCAAGGCAAAAAATGTCAAAGTAAGACAGTTTATATCTACTTAAGGTGTTTAAAATGAACATGGTCTAGTTGAGGTATCAAAGTGAAAGATGGTGCCAAGTTGAGGGGTCTGTCGATGTGTAACACCTCGTGCTTTTTCTTAGCTTAAAATTCATCCCTAGAATATTAAAAATTTGCTTTAAAGATGAATACACTTTTATACATGTGGAATTTTCAAGATTTTGACTTTTCATTGCGTAAGAAATTGAATAAACTTTCCATCGATACCACCCGGGCAAAGAGTTAGAGTCCTTTTAGTAAGACAGTGTACTACTTGGTACTCCAGCGCATCGCGGAGGCAGTCCAAATGACGTTTGTCATTTTCCAGTGAGACAACACGATACCACCGCGTCACGCGAGTAGCCTTTCTCCCAATTATCACTTTCCAGTGTGACTCCGGAATAATGGCACGTCGCACCAAGGAGTAAATTCCCAGCAGTGAGTCGGCGCGATGGCACCGCATCGCGCCAAACCTCCAGTTCCCAGTTGTCCAGTTTCCAGTGAGTTGGAGCAATTTCACCGCGTCACGCCAGCGTACAAAATTGGGATTTTCAGTCAGTGCCGAGTTTTAATTTTGAGGGCACTAAGGTCTTTTATCCTCAGCCCCAGTCAGCCTAAACACGCAATCAAACCCTAAAAGAGCACAAATTGCTCATTAATTCACTATTTTCTCGAAAAACAAGCCATTCTCTCTCAAAGGGCAAAACCCTAGCTTCAAGAATCAAGGTCAATCCTCAAGAATCTCTCAAAGAACCTTCAAGAACTCTTCTTCTCAGGTATGTTAGATGTTCATTCATGGGTCCCTTTCACCCATGAGTCCAAGAATCCTTTTTCAAAGTACAAAGATGATGTATTTATTATTTTCATGTTTGAATTAGATTGAATTCATGTTTATAATATTAGTTGGGTTCCAATCCATGATTTAAATGCAAGTTTCATGAAGAGTAAATACATAATTACACCCCTGATCTTGTTCGAGATTTGCAAAAAGACACCTAAACTTTTACTTCGACCTATTACCCCACGATTCTTCTTTATTTCATTGCAAACACATAATTTTAACCCTCTGCATATATACACTTGTCACAGGCGCGTGAAAGGACTCGAATTTGACTTTTTTGACCAATTGAAAGCTGTCACATGTAAAATAATTGATATATAATTTATATTCTTTTAAAAAAAAAATATTTCTTTTAATTATTCCTACCCCTCTCCGCCCCCCCAACTAATCCACCCACCCTTTCTTCTTCAACTCAATTCACCATTAAAACTCCTCCATTGAAGCTTTTAAAAAAAATCATTTATTAAAGCCCCATTTTACAATTAAATCATATCATTTAACTACCCACCATTTCTTCTTCAACACAATGTCTTCTTCAACACCATTAAAGCTCTTCAACACAATGTCACTATTAAAACTCCTCCATTGAAGCTTTTTTTAAAAAAAATCATATCATTAAAGCTCTATTTTTAGTTAAATCATATCATTTAACTATCTTTAAAACTCAATTCAATCATAAAACTCTAATTCAATCATAAAACTATTTTTTGAAGTGAATTGAAAAAAAAATAAACGGGAATGCTGACGGAGTGGGGGTTAGGGGGAGATGTTGATGGGGTGGGGGTGTTGTATGGGGGTGGAGGTGCTGAATGGGGGTGGAGGTAGAGGGGAGATGCTGGGGGAGGGCAGTTGCTGGATGGGTGTGGGGGAAGAGGTGGTGGGGTAGGGTGGGGAGTTAAATTAAATTAAAAGAAAAATGTTATTAAAAAGTAAAAAAAATATGAAATTAAACGTATTTAACACGTGGCAGCACCTGATTGGTGCGTGTGTTCACTCTCTTTATTGTGACTGACATTCAGCAAAAAATGGTGTGTTTGCAACGAAATAAAGAAGAATCATGGGGTAATAGGTCGAATTCAAAATTTAGGTGTCTTTTTGAAAATTTCGGTCAACATCAGAGGGGGGTAATTATGTATTTACTCGTTCATGAAATTAAATAACATGTGTGATAAATATGTGATTATCTTGATAAACCCTTGAACGTTCAAAGTGATTAATGCATCTATGATGTTAATTTGGTTTGCAATCCATGATTATGATAAGATTCATGAAAAATAGAATAGTATTTGGGGGTAATTATATGAATTACATGCTAAACCCTTGAATTTGCAATTAAGTATTGTATTCATGATGTTTATGTAATGAACATTATCATATGAAATACTCATGCTCCTCAAGTAATTGCTAAAATGCCTATGTGAAGTAGATAGAGGAATCATGAGATGTTATTATGAAATCTTAATCATGTACAGGCTTATGCACTACAAGTGTTTGATAAAATGCTTATGTGAATTGACTAGTGAAGGCATGACATGTTATTATGTGATCCCATTTATGTACAAGTTAATGCATTACAAGTGGTTGATGAAATGTCTCTATGAATAAATTATGACCAACTGAACATTGTTATATTATTCAAGATTATGCTTTGCTTTACTTCTCATGTTATTAAGTCACGTGGGTATTTAATACCCAACAATTTAGCCGTTTACCTAGAGCAGTGTCAGTTACAGAATAGTATAAGTTATGTCATGATCAGTACTCTCAGTCCGTTACAGAACTCAGTAGAACTCAGTTAATTACAGAACTTAGGAAAACTCAGTAAACTCAGTCTCAGTCCAGTCCAGTCCAGTATACTCAGTTCAGTGTCTTTTAGTTGGGAGTAGGTATCAGCACCGAGCGAGAGTAGGGATGATGGCTTCCCCATCAGATAGGTAGATTCGTTAGTAGCAATTCCTGTACTCCAAAACTGTGTAGCCAGCGCAGGATGAGGAGTCACCCGTCAGATTAGGCTTGACTACCTCCCAGGGGTCACCCGTCAGATTAGGCTTGTCTCCGCCCAGGTGTTACCCGTCAGTTAGGCTTGGCATTCTGGTTTTCTAGTGTTAGTACCCGTGGCACGGTATTAACACCCTTTCAGCTGGGGTTACAAGTTGGACCCCAATCAGTTCAGATATGGGCATGTCGGTAGATGATTACCTCCCATAGTTTCAGTCTCAGTTTAAGTCTTCAGTTCAGAACTCAACTCAGTGTTACAGAATTAGGACTGTCAGATACAGTCAATTAGTATCAGTTAATTAGTGATCAGAATTCAATACTTAACATAAGAAAAGCTCAGTTACAGTTTATATATATATAACTATATATGCACAAATTGCATTCTCAGTAGTTACAGTATTCTCAGATTCTCCACGTACTATCATGTTCAGTTATTTTCATCCAGTCAGTTATACCCTTATTCATATAAACCCTTGCATTTAACCTTACCTCATCTAGCATACCAGTATATTTCTACGTACTGACGCATACTTTTCTACGCTATGATGTTTCATATCATAGGTTCAGACGCTTAGGTTCCCGATCACGCATAGTAGATTCAGGTTCAACCATCAGCAGTAGATTTAGCAGTGAGTCCTCATCATTCAAGGATATTATACTATTTCATATTTTCAGTAGATGTATTAGTTCAGTAAATGGAGTTAGTTGAGGGATTGTCCCATTAACTCCACTTTCAGACAGTTTCAGTTAGAGGCTTTTCAGACTAGTTTTCAGACAATGTTTAGTTTTTATCAGATGTTGTTATTTATCAGTATTTCAGTTGTTTTGAACCTTATGGCATTTCAGCCCACTTTTCGCATTAATTACATTATTATTATTCAGTACTCACAACAGATATCATTCATGGGTTAGCTTGTGGTCCTTCGGGGTCGTAAGCACCGTGTGACGACTAGGGGGTAGTCTCGGGTCGTTACATGATGTGTTTGGCCTTATACTTAGGTAAGCGTTTGGACATCTGATTTCATGTTTATAATTTTACATCATGACATAAAATTTCAAGTTCTTTAAAAAATATAATTTGAAATTTCAAAGCATGATTTAAAAGTTTTCAAATACAAAAATTAACCCACAAGTTTATATTTTGTAAAATAAATCTCACCATTTATATCCATTAATCATTTATTTCATATGTAAATAAAATTTATAGTTCACATTATTACTATTAACAATCTTTAAATATATATTTTTTTAATTTTTTTTTTTTATTAAAAATGATGTTTGATCATAAAAACTCTACATACAACTTGAAGTTCTACTTGAAAGGGCATAATACATAAATATGCACTTTAACTTACCCTCAAATCACATTTATGACCTTCAACTTTGGATGTGCACAAGTGACACTTAAAAGTATAAAGTTGAACAAGTATACACACATCCTATATGTTGCATAATACACGTAGGACGTCATGTAGGATAAGAATTGACTATGTAGGACGCCATCTAGGACATATGTGTTTACATGTTCTACTTTATACTAATTTAAGTGTCAACTTGTGCACACCCAAAGTTAGAGGTCATAGATGTGATCTGAAGCCAAGTTAGAGGGCATGTTTATGTATTGTTGTCATTTGAAAAAGTGAAAACAAGTCTAACTTATTTTCACTTTTTTTCTAATTTCAACTTCACTTTTACAGTGTAAAAAACTCTCCAAAAAGATAGGGTCAAACACAACTCCAACTTCAATTTTTTTTCATGGCCAAACGCTTAAAAAATTATCATTACTTCAAATCAATTACTACTTTATCATTTATTATTCGCTAAATTTATCATTTGATCAATAAATATTTATTTATTTTTAGAATAAATTAGCGATAGTGTATTATACTTTTGTTATGAACGTTTGCTTGTTTGATAAGATTGTATAAAGAATTGAGATATTTTGATAGTTTTTATAACTTGTGGGCTTTTTTTATTTATAAAGAAAAAGATACAACTTAAAATTCAAAATTGCATATCCAAACAAAACTTTGACTTCATTTTTATATGATTTCATCTCACATGGCTAAAGAGACCTTTAAAATAATGAGAATGATATAATATTCCGTCCATCAATAGTTGTTCACTGTTGACTTGACACATTGGTCAAGAAATAGTAATTAAAGGGGTAGTTTTATCATATCACCCTTTGAATATAACTAATTCAATATTTTGATAAATGTACTGGGTAATTGATATAATTAATAACTAATGGTAAAATAAGTAAGTTATCCATCGATTTTTCAAACTAAACAAGTATTGTTGGACATCTATTTTTATGTTGTGGACAAACAAAGCTGGACAGAGGAGTACTTCATCCGTCCCATTCTTTCCTTTTTAGTACGTCCAATAAAGAGTCACTTTACCATAATTAGAAAAAGCAATCGAACTCTAAAATTCTCTTTTACCCTTAATGAAATGATTTATAGCTACAAAAATATTTAATCAATGTTTTAGATCACAAGTTTTAAAAAAAAATTCTTAAATAGAGATGACATGACCCTTGATAGGACGTGTGAAGAACACAAATTAGGGCAGCGGATTAGTGGGTAGGAGCGCGTCCGTAACTGTAGGAGGGGGTGCTTTTTTATATCTGTGCCTGCACAGTAGTTTCTTGTTCATAGTATTCTGATGATGTTTGTGATTTCGAATAGATAGTTTATAGTATTACTCTATCAGTGGATTGTCTTTTAATTATCGACAAGAAAACACAAAATTCGCAACAATTTCTGACCAACAACTATAATATTGTTGTCAAAATTCAATAATTGCAAACACCTTAAGTTTATTATTTCCATATGATGGAACTTTTCACAAAAAAACTTTTTCTAGTTGCCAAAACCTTTATTCTTGTTGCCATATATTATGAATTAATAAAATAAATTTAAATATAAATACAGTAGCAACTATATATTTTTATTGTTGCTAAAAGTAATCTATATTATTGGTAAAATACTTAAATTTCTCCACAACTTTGTTGATTTGTGGGGAAAAAACTGTACTTTTGGGTGTGTTTGGTATGATGAAAAATATTTTTCATGAAAAATGTTATCCTAGAAAATAAGTTGGTTTTCTACTTATTTCCTCATGTTTGGTTGGTGAGTGGATTTTTTTTTTTATGGTGTTTGGATGGTGAGTAGAAAATATTTTTTAGAAAAATATTTCTTGTGTTTGATTGGTGAGTGAAAAAATATTTTTTAGAAAATACTACTAACTGTTAACTAGTATATCAGTGCCTCTAGCAACTCAATAATTTGTAAGAACTAATTTAAGCATAACAAATAATATCAATATCGAATACTAAAATATTATAATCACTAAATTTAAGCAACTATTAATTAGCAAATATAGGAGACACTTTTCAACATTTTGTCAGGACAATCTCAAGATACTACAATCAATAGAAATATAACGGAACGACAAGCTTATTCAATCTCGTGAAACAAGTTACATCGATGACAAAATGAAATATACAATTAGCAAAAGTAACAAAGGTAAGTCTTCCTCTATGCATATGAAAATAACAATACATTCAACAAACATTGGAAATGGAAAAAATTCGAGCTTCACTATTTTTTATTTCATACAGTGAAAAATTAAAGCAAAGCACAGTGAAAAATATTTTTGAGTAATGTAAATTTTTTAGAAATGTGATTTTTTTGAGTCATGTAAATATAAGTGTTGTTGGGTGAGGAAGAGGGGTGGAGGTGGGGCATAAGTCACATTTGTCATTTTTCGAAAAATGACTTTCCTTGGTCCATGAGGAAAATCATTTTCCCTCAAATAGAGAAAAATAAATTATCTTAAAAAATATTATTTTAATATTTTACTACAACCAAATAAGAGAAAATAGGAAAACATTTTCCATCGTAACAAACACACCTTTTATCTCAAATTTTAGGAAAAGCAGAAGCGCGAAATTTTTTTTCCTTCCCTTTTTACTGAATTTTCCCTCTTTACTTTGAGTCATTTTAGTTTCTTCTCTTTTCGTCAATTAGAGCTTTGAACGAGTTGGCCTTCCCTCAAGCGATTAGGGCTCCAATTTGTAAGTTCCTCCGCTCCAATTTGTGTTATATCTGACTATTTTGTTTGTTTTACGTTTGTTCGTCAAGGTAACTCATATTGCGAAAGGCTTTTTATTTTTTTTTATTTTCCTGTTTGTTTTTATCTACTTATTTTCTTGTCTTTTAATTTGCCAACTTTTTCAAGTTCTGAAAAGTTTCCGCTAATCTTTATCGAAATCTTCTGGTGATTAAAATTATGATATACCTAATTATGAAGCTAGGATTGTTTAAGATTGAGTATTGCAGTCATTTCTGTTGAGCGGACATCGGAAATTTATTCTATTTATCGGATGGAAAAAGATGTGTTGATTACTTCCATTCTCCCAAAACAACTCAAGACATTGTTGAGATTTCAGAATATGTGGTTCAAACAGACTAGTGTTCTAAACTTACTTTTGTTGAACTAAGTGAGATAGAGGGAATACTTTTTAACAAGTAATTGAAGATGCAGTGTTGCTTCTCTTGGTAGTCTTACAATAGTGGTAGCAATTTTTTTTAAAAATTGTGATGTATTAAATTCTGCTAATGGAGATAGAAACTAAATCATTGAATAATGTTAGCAAATAACATGGAAAGTGTTCTAATGATACTAAATATTGTTCTGATGATACTGAATATTCTTTATTTTTATGGTTTTAATCTTGAATTTCAACTTTTCATTACGTAGATGTTTGACAAGATCACTAAGCGAGACTGAGATGGTTTCAGATATTTGAAGAGGAGGTGTGAATTTGTTAGTTAGGAGGTTCAAGAGGTTGATTGTAGCAAGAGTTAGGAGAGGTAGAGATGTAAACCATAAAAAGAACTTATGGAGGTAATTAAACAAGACATGCCAAAACTTCAATTGATCAAGGACATGTCATTGAGTAGATGTTGGGTTCAAAGTGTGTATGAAGTGTGAATGGAAAATGAAAAATGGTGGAGGAAAGGAGACACCCAATTTAGAAAGTGTACTCCAAAGTGAAAAGTTCACTAATTCTCCCACATCGGTGGGAGAAGGGAACTTTGGAGTGTTTATAATAAAAACACTTACTCCACATGGTAAGTGAGGCAAGAAATAAGAGATGCCTCGCGCCGTCGTCGTCGCTCGCTCGGCTTTGGATTTGGATTTGGATTTGGAAAATGATCGATGAGATCTATCTTTTTGGACAAACTTTATTTGAATTCCGAAGAATGCCAAGGAAAAATGCAGTAAATTTTTACTGTAGAGTTTCGGAACTCCATTTATATACATGCAACATGTAGTAACAGTGAAATAGTAACAAATGCAATGGTTTGAACAAGAAATGTTTCGAATTGATATTTAGTTTCAGAAGGATGCAACCCTTCTGAAAATGACACAATATTTCGTGAGCTGACATGACTGTTTCGGAACAAACACACTCCTTGATGAACAGACATGAATTTACAGAAAAGGTGCAACCTTTGAAGTGAACCATTGCCTCTTTTCAGAAGAGGCATGTTATGGCTATAAAAATCTGTTTTCTTCGACAGGTTTTGAAACGAAAATTCCAGAATACAAAATTACTTTTTGTCTTCCAAATTACTCTGTGTGATCAATCAAAACGTTTTGTGCGTTCGAAGATATTCCAACCGTTTGAGGTACCGCTACAGTTGGTCTGTTTAGCCATTTTATCCTGGGAGGAAAAATTCCACAACCTCGGGTACAGTGAGGGGAATTATTTCCTTAAGGAAACTCCGTGAATTCGGACGACTTGGCTATTTTCTATTTCATCTTAATTTTTGAAAGAATAAAATACACCTCTTGGAAAGGTCATTTTGATCTTATGTTGAGGGTATTTGATATACTTCATTGTGTTCTTATTTATACTTGAACTCTAGTTGAAGTTATTGTTCTGCATATACTGATTCTGTGTACAAACGAAAATAACAGTAGAAAGATATGAAGATTGAGAATAAAGTTAGAATTGTTGCTCATATTCTGGTAATTTCAATTTCTTTCTCTTATATTAATAGCTCTTCATTAATTTGATCTACCTTATGCATCGTATTCTTGATGGATGAAGGCGTTGGCCACCCATTTCAGTTGATTGTTCTTGTTCAAGTTAGATCTTATCCCCTTTTGAATCCTTTGTCTATTTGCAATGTTGCTCCTTTACTTTACATTTGTATTGAGACCCAACTTTGCCTCTCTACCTTGCTGAAGTAATGGTAAGGTCTGCGTATGCGTTACTCTTCCAAGACCTCAATTGTGGGATTTCACTGGGCATGTTGTTCTATTTAAATCCAACTTGGTCTTCTTGTTACCTTTATCTTTGGAATAGTAGTATTGTAATGGTTGCTATCCTCCTTCTCCTTGCCCTTGTTGTTAACGTTATTCTGCTTCAGATTTGGTATATTTTGGAATTGAACCACCTTTCTTTTGATTTGTGTTTCGAGGGCCTTACTAGTTTTTGTATGATCACTCTCCCGAGTCTGCTGAACCATAGCTCTGGTGGTATCCACTTTAGAGCTCCCTTTAGAAATTTACTTGACTCTATTGATATAAACAACCTTGTCTTTCACAATCGAACTCATTATCAATGTGTCCTTGATGCTTACAATCAAATCAATAACCAAAAATGGTATATCTGACCAAAAAACACCCGTTTCTTGGCCTTTTTTCCCTTTAATACCAATTCAAACTGAATCCCTCCTTTGAATAACTAGATCAACTTTCACCATAACTTTAGCAAAATTAGGTTGTGATCTAATGGCAGTCGCTTTGTCAATTCTTATTAAAGTGCCAATAGAGGTAATCTGAAGGAGTGCATCTCAGTTAAAGTAATAACTAAAGCTCCTAGTCCATGGACAAAAAAGACAGTGAAGAGTGAGCCATTTAAAGTAGTTAAAGAGTGTAACTGAGTACCACTATTAGGGGGATTAGAAGGCAACAAATGATGTCATTGCTAGAGTTCATCTTTGTTTAACTATTCATATCCTTGCACATACACCCAACCCGGTGCCTTATGACTCTTATTTGTCTACATTCTTGGCATTGAGAATATTGTTTTAAAATATAAGCTTCAAATAGTGGGTAACAATATATGCTTATCTCAGTTATCTTTAAATTGATCAGCTAGACTACTGTGTCATGCTTTACGTACAACAACATATTCGGTATAGTCTTACAAATGAGGTCTAGGAAGGGTAAGATGTACGTAAACCTTACTCCTACCTTTGTAGGGTTGGGAGGTTGTTTACTTCGATTAAGGTACAATACTTTTAATTTTTTGCTTGTTTGAAGCAGTCTGAAAACTACTTTGTGTATTGTTAATGGAGAAAACTTGCAATTCACTTTTGATGCTATAATAATTTATCGTACTTCCATCATATTAAATTTTTCAGTTGTTCTATGTTTAACAGACTAGACTTTCTGCTGCCATTTCAACATTGTTGTTACTTCAAGTAGTTCAGATGATGCAAGTCCTACAAGTGTTATGGATAATATTGTGGTAATATACTGCATCTGATTCATGTAATAATAAAGCTCTAATACTTCATCTGATTCATATAATAGTAAAATTCTGGTTGCTTGTATACAAGTATGTCTATTTTGCTTGAATCAATCTTTATATATGTAAAAATATTGTTATTTGGCTACAATTTTCTGCCATACATACATTATCAATAATTAGTGCTCAGCTTGCTTAGAGCATATACATGACGGACGTACTTGTTTAAATTAGTTGATCTAAAATATTGGTATATTAAAATCAACAAGGATGACACATTTGTTGGGATCGTGTGTAACTCCGCACTAGTATGATATTGTCCGCTTTTGGTCAAGCCCTCATGGATTTGTTTTTGGGCACCTCCCAAAAGGTCTCATACTAGTTGAGTTGGGTGACACTTTAAATATTGAACATGTTCCTTCTATTTTTTCGATATGGGATTGTGTTTGCTACTCAACAATCCCCCCTCAAATCAAGACCACATCACTTGTGACCTCCCCGTACTGCCACTACCAACCAGTGGGACACGCCGCTTGACCATCACTTGTCAAGAAGACTTTCGACACGAGGCATCAACTGTAGATCTCAACTACTAGGTCACTTCACATGATCTGCCAAACATCTTGTACCGTCGTTACGCCGCCTGACCACCACTCACCAGGAAGACCTTCGACACAAGGCACACGCTGCTTGTCGTTACACCGGGAACTTTTCACCAACCGCAGTGGGACACGCTGCTTGACCATCACTTGTCAAGAAGACTTTCGACCCGAGGCATCAACTGTAGATCTCAACTACTAGGTCACTTCACATGATCTGCCAAATATCTTGTACCGTCGTTACGCCGCCTGACCACCACTCACCAGGAAGACTTTCGACACAAGGCACACGCCGCTTGTCGTTACACCGGGAACTTTTCACCAACCGCAGTCACCGCTCCGACACACCCGAACCTGGTCTCTGATACCACTTGTTGGGATCGTCTGTAACTCCGCACTAGTATGATATTGTCCGCTTTGGGCCAAGCCCTCACGGATTTGTTTTTGGGCACCTTTCAAAAGGCCTCATACTAGTGGAGTTGGGTGACACTTTCAATATTGGACACGTTCCCTCTATTTTTTCGATATGAGATTGTGTTTGCTACTCAACATTATGGGACACACCACATAAAAAGAACTTCGCCATAATCGTAAGTGTTGGTTGCTTAATGTATCAGTTAATCTAGTTTTTTATTACTCTTGCTAGTGTTAGGTTAGTAGTTCGTATCTGCTTCAGTCTTTTAGGTACCCTTTGTGTTTGCCAATCTTTCAATAAACCTTCTTATACAGGAAGACATCACCCAAGAAATTTCACAAATATTTTTAAAAAAATTCAGCATTGTCTATATAGTTTCCTTTACTTGAACCGATCTATTAGAAAGAAATAAGGTACAGATAAGGGTCACCCTTCATAAACTTCACTTATGATATTACACTTGGTATATGTTTGTTTGTACTCGACTCAAAAGGTGTGTAATTACACAACTTGAAAGTCATGTGTTCAATCAAAGTGGTATATCTTGTAAATGTGAATTTGTGTTGGAGTTTAACTTTCATGGAACTGCTATGTTGCATTTACTCTATTTTTTGCTATAACCTTGCATTTATATATTGTAGTTGCATATAGTTTTTTTTGTATATATACTTATACACTTCTTCATATTCTTGTATCAAAATTTAATTATATTCTTCCTTTTTATAGGATGAAAATGTGTAAACCAAGGCAATATGGTTGGTAAAGCACAGGCTATTGGAAGGAAATTCATATTAGATTAAAATTTAGTGATCCTAGGTATAATGTTTTAAGTTACTTTCTATTATGAGTAAACATATATTTTTTTAGGAGTATTTATCTTTTTGAGATGATTTATTTAATGTATTTATTTTATTTATTGTCCTTGGTACAATATATATAAATTTATTATTTATATATAAATTTCAAAAATTCTAGAAGAAGTGTGACTCGTATATATATAGCAACTAATCTTAAGTAGTTGCTAAAATTGTACTGCACAAAGTATTAATTGGCAGGAGTAATTTATAGTCACAATTGTTCGCAACAAATTTTCGTTCATGGAAAATAAATTTTAACCACAAACAAAAATATGAAGAAACAAGAATTTTTTATTGATAAACGATTGTGGTTACAAATCTGTTCCTCCCTTGATTCTTCTCTCTTGATTTTCTCCGTAATTCGAAGGCCGTTAGTGGCTTATTCTCGAACATAGAATTTGATATGAATTTCTCCGTAATTCGAGGACCGTTAGTGGCGTATTTCTCGAACGTAGGAGTATTTGGATTTGATCTCCATGAAAGGAGATTTTGTGAATCTTCTTGATGTATTTGATTATCAAGAAGAAAGGATTTTGATCTATAAATATCCCATGAATTTATTGGAACTTTGAAGATCGTTGATCTCTTTGTGAATATCACGTGAATTTGTGGGATACTGGAGATGCCTTGATCTTTATGAATATCCCATGAATTTATTGGGACTTTTCAGATCTTTGATCTCTTTGTGAATATTCTGTGAATTTGTGGGATACTAGAGATGCCTTGATCTTTATGAATATCCCATGAATTTATTGGGACTTTGAAGATCTTTGATCTCTTTGTGAATATCCCGTGAATTTGTGGGATACTGGAGATGTCGATCTTTTTACGAATACCCATCAGCTTATGGGATATTCAAGATGCCTGTTTCAGGGAACATGTTACCCTTTAAATAGGCGAGATTTAAGGTAAAGTAGCCTTCTAGAACTCTAACAGAATTTGAATTCTTATTGAAGAGTCCACAAATTTTAAATGTCTACAACAATAACAATTGTTGCTCAAACTCTATATGATAGTTGACTAATTTTTATACCAACTTATTTGCAACAACAAAAATAATTGGGAAAAAATTAATTTGCTGCAATAATAATTTGTTGTTGCTAAATATCTTTATGAGCAACAACTATATGATGTTTTACCAACAAAATATAACTTATTGCAATAATATTTTTTGTTGCATTAAGTTGGCTTTTAGCAATAATTTTTTTGTTTGTGGCGAAAACTTTTCGCGTCGGCTGTTATTGCAATAATATGCAATAACTTTTTTATTGTGGCCAAAAGTACTTTTTGCAACAACATTCAATATATGGCAACGGAAATTTTTGTTGGCAAATACCTTCTTTCTTGTATATCTAGGGGTGTGTTATCTTATTTTATTATTTATTTTTATATTTCTTGTTTGTTATATTGTTATCTTTCCTGAGTCGGGGGTCTATCGAAAACAACTTTTCTATTTCATTTGAGGTAGTGGTATGGACTGGGTACACTGTACCCTTTCGAGATTCCACTTTGTGGGAATGCATCAGGCATGTTGTTGTTGTGCCGTGTCAAGTCAAAGGGTGCCACATAAAATAGGACCAAGGGAGTAGTACTCTCCCTCCGTGCATTTTTATTTATCACGTTTCATATAATTTGACTCTCATATCAAATAGTTGTTTCAATTTGCTTATCCAATTTGTAAAATAAAGAGAATTTCATTACATTTTTTTCTTTCTACCCTTAGGATTAAATAACTAAATGAAATAGTACTCCCTTCATTCATTTTTACTTGTCACATTTTGACTTGACACGACCCATTGAGAAAACAACTATTAATATGACTATGGTTACGATAGTGTTCCTATTAATCGATGGTTACTATTGTGTCTTGAAATTAGTTTGGAGAATAAATAACTAGTGTAAAGGTAAAATAGAAAAAAAATATCTTTCTTTGATATGTCAAAAATGACAAGTAAAAGTAGAGATTCAATTAGAAAATATGTGAAAAGTAATCCTGAACAAAGGGAATAATAGTTACATTTAGATTTTCAATGCTTTAATTATAAGATTAATATAGTAAAATATATTTCTTAGTTAAAAAAATTATAAGAGATGTGTCAGATCAACATGAACCAAGTATAATATGAAATGGAAGGAGTAATACTTAAATTGACTTTTTCAAATAATTACCCTACTCCAATACCAGGTTAAACCAACAGATTAAAAAGATTGAATTGAATTAAATAGAGGTAGATTCAAAATTTAAATTTTGTATATTCAACTTTTTAAGATTTTTCTCATTAAATTTTAAAGTTATAAATTTATGTCTATTATAATTGCAATTTAGCAAAATTTATACATACCTAATACGAGAATGGGTAGCTTCAGACACATTAGGAAGGGCTTCCACATATGGATGATCCTTTGGAGGTCGGAGGAAGTCATGAAACAACAAATACACAAGGTCATGGATCAAGATGTCTTTTGGGCAAATCAAGAAGTGCCCTTGTGGGTTATTTCTAAAACAATCACTTTTGAGTTATTTTTGTAATAGACTATTTTTGTGTGACAATAGCTACAAATAGTGGCCTTGTTTATTTTCTTCCTTGGATTATGATGACGAGATTTTTATGAATTGAATATTTGAGAGCTTTCAAACTTGTAGTTTCTCTAGGTGAAGCCTAGCATTAGTGTAATTCTTAGTTGATAATCATAGATTGAGTGTTTAGCGTGGATTCTCTAAATTGCTCGTGTTAACTTCTTCTAACTTAATCAATCATCAAGTTGCCCTCTTTGTGGATTCAATTTGATTTTCTCATCTTCGATTGAGTCGAAACTATAGTTGTTTGATTGGATTCAGTTGAGTGGTGAAGGTATATAGTCCTTTGTTGCTCATAAATCTGACTGAATTTCGTTAAATACATATACCCTTTTCTTTATTTTAATTTTTCATATTTTGATTCTAGTTTTCGACTAGGATCGTTGTCATTTTTGTATCAAAGCATAAGTTTTAAGAGTTGTTCCATCAATTCTTAGGTCCTAGGTTCATAAATTAAAAAAACCGAGAAAAACAGTAAAAAAAATCATGCATATTCGTATTTTGTTTGAGCTTCTAATGCTAGATTCATGTTTCTTTAGTGTTTAAGGGCCTAAATCTGAAATTCGACTTGATTTGGAGTTGTTTGAAAATTTCACCATTGTTGAGCTTGAAAAAGCTTGAAGAAGGTGAAGTGGGTTTGTTGATGGAGGCAAAATTGAAGGTTCAAATGTATTAGACTTTATTTTTCTAGTCAATTGGAATTCGGAGAAGGAAAATGGAGTTAAATTTCATTAGGGTCAATTTTGATCTTCATGGTGTTTTTCATGGTTTGAAGAAATTGCAAGTGAGTTTAATTTTCAGGAGCAACTGGTTTTAAATTAGAGCATAGAAATTATTGGAGTTTGTTTGTAGTATTGAAGGGGACTTGTGTTTAAAATTTCATATTAATCGAAGCTCGTTTGATTGAAGTTGAATTTGTGAATTTTCATGGTATTCTTTAAATATTGAAAATGAATTTAATTTCGGCTTAGGATTGAGAGCTAAAAATCATTGAAATTTGCTGCTTACGTCGAGGAAAAACTAATCCTAAATTTTGAGCCAATTTCAAGTTGATTTATAGAGCTGTCAATATGGGCTTGGCCTGTGAGGTCGGCCCAACCCAACCCTTTAATTAAGTAGGGTTGGGCTAAGTTTTTTTAGCCCATTTAGAAATGAGGCTTATAAGTCCAGCCTCACTTGACCCGTCTGCCTCAGAGGCCTAACCCGTCAACCTCAGAGGCCAGCCCATGAGCTGAAACATTAAAACTAATTATTAAATATTTTTAAGTTGGTCATTTATTTATTAGGAATTAGAATTTTGTCAATCTTTTCTAACTAGCTACTTATTTTTTTATCCATTCTTTGGTTGATACTAATTTTTTGAAAGTTCTTAGTGTGTGTTTGAAATGGTTGTTAAGCTTCTTTTAGTTGTGAACTTCAAAAAGTTGCTTTTACTCGTGATGGTTTAGTAGTTGTTGCCTTTGCTTAATGCAATATTCTGTTCTTTAAATTTAGACTCTCTTCTGTTATAATCTTGCTTCTTTTATATAGATACTTTGTGCATATCTATATTTATTATCTTAACCATATTAGAGTTTTTCTATGGAATTTGTAGCTAATAATTATTATTTTGCTTATTACAGTAAATGCCATGAGCTAATTACAACTAAGGGGTCATTTGGTGTAAGGTATGAGGGATAAATAGTCCGAGATAAAATAAAGAAATATTTTATTTCATATTTGGTGTGAGGTATTAGTTAGTACCAACATTATTTATCGCACTATTTATACCATAGTGATGAGATAAATTATCCGTATACATAATGGAATAACTTATTCCGAGATTAGTTATCCCAGGATAACTCTTTCCCAACCTAACAACCCTTAAAGGTATAAGTAAGATGCCTTTAACATGCTTATAACTAGTAGGAGACATATTAAAGTGAAATCATAAAGTTGGTGACAGTCTAGGACTTACAATATTTTCGTTTATCATATTTTGAGTTATTTTTATTTTTTCTGAAGGGCCAACCCGATCCAACCCGCGACCCATTTAGGACTGGGTTGGCCACTATTTTAAAGGCCCTTTAGTTAAAAGGGATAGCCTGTCCTAGCCCATTTAATTCTCTAGCCTGCTAGGATTGGGTTGGGTTGGGCCAACCTATTTTGACAGCTCTATTGATTTGAAGGTGTTGAGATTATTGTGTGTTTTTGATATTTTTGGTGGTCTTCAAATTGGTCTTGAAGAAAAAGGAATAAAAGGCTATATTTGATTCAAATCTTCTCAAGTCTGGTCAAAGTATTGTGGGTCCGCTAGTGAAAATTTTAAAAAAATCAAATTGATTTCCATGTGAACTGCCACATCAGCAAGTCAACGAGTCAATACCGATGTAGCAACCACATGTCTACCGCGACAGCAACCAACACAACATCTAAGATGTCCGCGTCGTATGAAGGGATAAGCATTTGCTGGAACATACAAACTAGAAACAACCCCCAGATTTTTTTCTAAGTGTCCAAACTTCCTACATTCTTTTCTACATTTTTTTCTTCTATTTCTCTACTACATACAACTAATTAAATCTTTAATTACTTGTTAACTAGTTTCTAAACATCAAATCATCTCTTAGATTCATCAAATTAAGTAACAATAAGTAATTTCTCCTACTTTTATTACTTAGTTTTTTTAGTCCAAAATTTTTTGTGCTTCTTTTCTTCTAGTTTTTTTGTCTTAATTCGTAGACAACTTTCTTGATTCAAACTTTTTTAGCTTTATTTGAGTCATCCTTCTTTCAAGAGTTACAAGAATCTAATCCACCACAAAGATAGGTGACGGTGAATTAATTGAGCATAGTTAGTTCGCAAGCAATCTTTAGAAGAAGCCATGCATATGAGTTCATAGTTACATACGAGTAATGTGAGACTTTTATTACTAATCTCGTGTGTTGAGTTTTGTAGGTACGTATCTAAACTCTTTCTTTATAATCATGGAGGAAGAGTTCGGTGAACAATATGGGTACATATGCCAATGTCAAGGCAAGTGACCACTGAAAATAGAAGAGTGGTTGGAACGAACAGAAGGTTTGGAGGTATGGAGGAAGGGGTGAGAAGGATGGATAGTATGAGATAAAGGAGTTTCCCCACGACAAGTCAAAGTGAGAGAACATGAAGGACCTCGTGTCAAGAATCCAATCTATACTAGCCCTAATTAAATTGGAATCATACCAACCCTCAAGCTACATTCTGAATGAATTCGGGCTATGTTAGATAAGTCATACCATATCCAAATACACAACCATATCATCCACCACAAAGGAGTCATTCTTTTGTGGAAAACCAAGTTAGAAGACAAACGCCTCCACAAAATATATCACATGCCTCCTTGTATGTACCCTATGTTCCAACCCAACAACATTACCTACAAATACCTTATCAAAATATCTATTATCAAAACCCTCCTTTGTGATGATAAATATGAATAGATTAACCCCGATAGATAATTATTAAATTTGAAATCAAACTCTTTATCTTGGGAGAACAGAAATTGAGGATATTAGAGATCCACTAAAGTATGAAAACCAGGATCTTTCAGAAAATGAATTCTTATCCGGTGATGGCAGAAATCGTATAAGTGTGATGGTGAACCCCTGATTAGAACCCATGCACCTTTTTCTGAGACTGACTAATTTGGTCTAATAGGATAAATTAACTATCTCTAAGCCTTTCTTGAATGTTTAAAGAGTTTCCCCATCCAATGCTTCTGTTGGTTTTCAAATAGAAACTCCAAGAGGATCCAAAGGCTTTTGTATGAACCAAGAGAAATGGGATAATGAATAAAGGTATAGGAATGACGAAGAAAAATATGAAAATCAAAGCAATCAATATGGTGATCAAGTTATTTTGAATCGAGAGATGGGTGACAACATGGTGATTCTTCCAATGTTCCAAGATAAAAGTCAAGCTATTCAAGCTAACTACAATACAAAAAGAAAATACCAAGTCTATGGAGGTAATCATTATATACCTCAATCTTCTTTTCTTTCTATCATTCGACGCTGTAAATGTCAAGGGAGAAGAACATATTGCTAGAGAATGTCCTCAAATAAGGCCAAATGTGATCTTGTGTGATGGATCTTGTGCTAAGAATGTAATAAAATTTGAGGCTGAGAATGGTTATGATAGGCCTAAGTTTAGGCATGATGAAGCAACCTCAAATGTAGATGATGATCAATTGGAAAAGGTTTGAACTCTTCTTGTGATCTAAAGCAAAATATGAGGGATCTTTCTATAGAAAAATTTGATCAAAGTTTGAACTGATAATATGCAAGGTTCAAGATGATGGATAGGATATGCTACTTGGTCATTGATGAATGGTGATATTACCACTCATTCGCACTCAACATTCGTGCACATTACTATGTTTTGAATGAATAAATGAGACATAATTGTGATTGAATGCACTAATTTCACATTTTGCAGGCACATAGTTGATGAGATAGAAAGATGTGGATTGGAGCTTAAAATGATCAAAAGGAGGAAAAAAGTGCAGCTGAAGACTTGGTGCTGAACTAGCCTCAGTTACCAGACCGCGATCGCGGTTAAGTCAAAAAGGTCAATTGACCACAGTCGCGGCCAGACCTGTGCGATCGCAGCATGGCGGAGAATTGCAGCCCAAGGGCAGAATTGTAAATGCATGCGGCTGATCCCAAATTTGACAAAAGAGGACTCAAACCCTAAGCATCTCATTCATTGAACATATTCCGTCTTCCCTAATTTTTGAGACATTGTTCTAGGGTTTGTAGCCTCCATACTTGGAGAAGAAAATATTGTATAAATTTTGGGTGAAGAATACATTGGAGAAGCCTCTAAGTGGAGGAATAACTTACTTCTATTGGAGATTAGTGGGAGTCCAGAGTTTGAAGTAACATTCACTTAGTCTTCAATAAATCATTTCAATGGAGATTATGGGTATATCTTTGCTTATTTATCTTATGTGTAGCTAGATCTCCCTCTTGGGGTTATGTGAGAATAGGGATTAAAGTGTGTGTGGTTTGCTGTTGTTGGCTTCTATTTAGTAGTTCATGTTGATGAGTTTTACCATTGCTTGACCAAGTTGGTTGGGATTTGTGAGTGAAAGCCCCAAATACCCATATGGGTTTGATGGGTGAAAGCTCCATACTCTAGAAAGATCTAAGCCATCTTTGAAAGAAGAGTTTTGAGTGAACTTTAGGAATTCATATCATCTTTGAAAGAGGGATGTGGAGACCAAAGCAATGGTAGACAATTAAGTGTGTAGTTTTCTAAATTCTCGTTGTCTTAGACATAAGAGTGATTGTGAAGTAGACTATACCATGGGTATTATCCTAGACATAGGGATGCCTAAATTGAGGTTTGGTTACTAATTGTTGAACACACCCATTAGGTATTCGAAAGAATCAATGGGTGAAAGTTTGATGTTTTATTGAAAGACTAGCATCAAAATCGATAACCAAACCTATCCACACTTGATCTACTAAAATGACGTTGACTATAAGCCTCTACATGTTGCTCCCCTTAGTAATACATAATCCCAAGATCCATGCCTAATTGATAAAACTCTAATTATTCGTAGCCCCGAATTTATACTAGAAAACCCCAAAAAGAAATATTAGTGTTAATAGGTATCTCCCCCACTTTTATCTTCTTGTACTATTGGTTTGAATTTAACTAGTATCCATTATTTGAATTGACTCAATCGCCATTCACATTGTTCTTCGTGGATTCGACCCCGACTCCAAAGTTGGGTAAATATATTGACGATGACCAGCTTGCACTTAAATTGATGTGTAAGTTAAGCGTTATAAAAAATGGCGCCGTTGCTGGGGAATAATTTGGCATATCAAGTTAGTTTAAAATTTTAGCTTACTTGCTTGAATTCAAGCTTGTAAATATTTGTTTGTGATTTTCTTTTGTTTCTCGTGTTAGGTAGATTTTTATTTTCTTCTACTTTTCTCTGTGGCATCTTTCGACAAATATGATTTTGGTAGTTGGAAGTCCTATCTTGATGACCCATGTCCATATTTTGATGGACCCCACTTTAGGAGAGATTATAACTATGCTCCCCAGAGAGAGATGGTATCACGATCTTAATCCTATTGGAAGTATGTTTGTTCTTTGTGTGGTGCTCAAAATAGATATTGGAGTGATTTCCCAAATGTCCCTTCCCCTTATTATAGTAACTGAGTTGCTAGTTCTTTATATGAGTTTGATAGGTTTTATGATGAGGAGAAGGAAGAGCAACATACCGGGTCCATTAGTCTTAAAACAATGCTTTAAACTATTTTGGACCGGGTAACTACCACGGGGGAGAATGTGCAAGACATCTATCAATCCTATGAGGCATTTGAAAGGGAAATTGTCAGGATAGAGAAAATGGGCAAGGAAACAAACCTTGCAAATATCATTACCATGCCCATTTCCCAAGAAAAGGCAAATCAAGAAGAGAAACCAAGCTATGATGATGAGCTTGGTAGTGAAGAATCCTCGGTGATTTACCGGTCATCCGAATAAAATGATATGGAAAATGTCCAAATAAAAGAAACGGTACTAGATTCAAAGAAGAATCAAGGCACATCTCTTATAAAAACTCTAGTTCATTTCGGGGTGAAAGTGCTACGGAGGAGGAAATTCCGGAGTTAGAGGTTAGACCTCATTCAAACCACTTTTCAACATTGTGCTTAGTGGATGTGATGAGAATCCATCTACCTAGGCCAATGGGGGATTGTGAAGAGAAGGAGTATAATCCCTACATCTTGGAATTTAACACTCCAAAAGAGCACATAGAAGCCCCACCATTAATGGCCAAGGCCTTTAACTTCCGATGTGCAACTAGTGGTCTATTAATGCCTTCACCTTTGCCCAAGGATCCAAACTGAAAGTTCGATGTCAAATTGAGTAAAGGGTTTAAGTCTTCAAAATGGCGAGATCGAAGCTCCCTCGTCATTTTCTCGCATCTTCCAAGTTTTATCTTGGAAGATATGAATCTTCTGTATCTCTGCCGCTTTTTGCATAACAAACGAAAGTTAGGACAAAAATTTAAATCTTCTAAGTGGAAGCACAAAAGAACGAGGAAGAGACATCATAACGTGACGTAAAACTAAGCGCTCGATGGGATGCACCTTATCATGCCACGAAAAGTGGCCTGTATCCTTTTATTTTATGCATGATAGAGTAGATTTTATTTTTTGCATTTGTTTATGCATAATCCATAAAACAGTTGCGCTAGGAGAAATTTTGATTAAAATTGAAAAAGGGAGTTTTGAAATTGACATGATTAAGCTGAGGAGTGTAGGAGACCTGATTTTTGGTCTCAGTTACCGTAACCACGGCCTGTACCTCCGCGATCGCGAAGGCCGCATGCCCGCGATCGCAAAACTATGACCACGATCGCAATTAAATCTGTTTAAGTGACCATCCGAATGTCATTCTCTCACACGCACCTCTTTTAAAATTTTCTCCAAATTTTGAATTTGTGTTGCATGTCTAAGTGTCTTCTCAATCCTTTGCATTCTCTAATTTGGTAAGTTGTCCGAACTTTCTTGATTTTGATATAATCACATGCATAGAACGTGTAGTTTAGGTAAAGTCCTGAAATAATGTTTTTGTTACTAAATGCATTTTTATTTGTCATTATTAAGTGGTTAGCTGTTGTAGTTGGTGTACACACTAATGGGAAGTCTTGAGTACCCAGATTTAAGCTTTAAACGGTTGAAACGATCGTATACACCATGTGTTCGATTTAATGACCCAATGAGTTCAATTTAAATTCTTTCAACTTTGGGGTTATAATCACACATTCTAGGATTAAATTCTTTGCTTATAATGTTGATATGTGTACTTGAAACAAAGAATTAGGGTTAAAATTATGTTTTGAGTATTGTGCAAAATATGTCGACTAAGGTATTAGGTACTGCGATCGCGGTCCTGATGACCGCGATCGCGGTACTGCAGTCGTGGTCACTACTCCGCGATTGCCATACCTGAGGGCCGTGTCTGCAGGAACCCAAAATATTGCACACCCATTGCTGCCCTTAAAACCTTCTATAACACTGCCACATGAGCTTATCTGTTTGATTTAGCATATTTTTGGGATGATAATACTAATATTGGTCTAATTTGCATTGCTCTTAGGTCCTAAGCCTCAAAGATGGAAGATTTTGACGACACCAGATTCTTGGTCGCATAATGCCAACACCTCTACTATGCGGATTTGCATAGGACTAAGTTACTTCCTGAAAGGGGTATCAACTTAGACAACGTAGAGGAGAAGCTCCCAGGATTCCATGCTAGACTCGCGGAAATCGGGTGGAGGTGCTTTGCCTTGGGCCCCTGCTATGCAAATGAACAATGGGTACGTGAGTTCTATGCTAACCTAAGTGTAACTTCTTTCACAAACCCGGTGATGACTATTAGGGGAAAACAAGTGATCTTTGCGACAGAGCAGATCAACGAGGTGTATGAACTCCCAAATGCTAACATGGAGCAGTTCCATGCAAAATTATGTGAGTCAGGGACCTGGATGACAAATATTTTATGCCGTGGCAAAGAGGTTCCTTAGGCCACCACCAAGAGAGACATTCTGATGAATGACTTCATAGTTGAGGCCAAGATTTGGCTGAATATTATCTGTAGTCGAGTATCGCCATGCACTCACATGACCATTGTCACAGACATGCACTGGCATCGCCCTGAATGTGGGCGAGATTGTGCACTCAAAGTGAAGGTACTTCAGAAATCATGGAGGTACACATCTTCTCGTCCCTTCCCTTATCACGAAGCTATGTAGGAAGGTACAGGTAGAGGAATATACTACAGATACCTGGGTACTTCCAGGCACCCACATCTTCTCACTCAAGTTCAGGGATGAGGGTTCCCTAGGTCATAGCAAAAAAAAAGAAGGTTGACTCAGGTAAGTCGACCCAGGAGGGCATAAATTCTTGAAGACCTTCATTAGCCAGCCCCTTCGACAATATCTCAGGTCAGATGCGGGAGGTTAGGGATCTAGTGTCCAGGTTGCCTCAGGGGCCAGGAGAGCCATCCACCGCTCGCCACTCGTATGTGACTCGATTGGACTATGACATTTACCGAAAGGAGAAAAAAAAGTAGCAAGCCACTATTGCCAAGTTGGAGAGAGGCTACTCAGCCTTAGCCAGAGCATACAGAGACCTCAGGGACTCCTATGAGAAGATGAAGAAGAGGAATAAGAACAGGGATAGATTTTTTAGCAAAATGTAGAAGGGGGTAAAGGGTCTGTGGAAGGTCTTGAAACCCCACAATAGATTGCCTTCTCCCCGGGTAGAGAGTGATGACGAGGCCCCTACTGATTGGTCAGTCGATGATGCTGGTGGTGATGGTACAGATTCAGCAGAAGAGGATGGCTCTAGATGCAAATTCAGGGAGACCCCTCTTACTCTTTTTTTTCTGCACATGTAGTGAGGACACTGCATTCCTTTTATTTGGGGGTGCCCCTGGATTTGTATTGTTTTGGTGATGTGTTGCTGGATATTTCTTTTGATGTTGTTTTGGGATGACATTCTGGATATTATTCTGTTTTTGGGGAATGCTACATTTTTGTGCACTCTGATGGTGCCTACATTTTATGGATTATCATGTGGTTTTATTTTTAGTTTTTCTTTTTAGTTTCATCTTATTTTGATTCTGGTGATGCATGAATAGCTTTGCCCTACGATAGATTGAGTGACGACATTCCTAAGGATAAAGAATCGTGTTTGGGTTTTGAGACATAGATGCTGGGGAAAGCTGAGTAATCGTAGCATAAATGTCATGAATGCAAGGGAAGTCTGAGTACCTGTAGCATTGTTAATTGTAAATTTGGGATCACATTGTACACCATTGGCGAAGTTTGAGTAGCCATATGGTTGGTTTGGCCATTTTGAGCCAAAAGGTGGGACTAAGGCTTCGGTTGTTGCTATGTTTAGCAATTCGTGTAGGGTGCTAATACAAAATGAACAACCCCCTCCGTCCAAGATTTTTCAAAAACCAAGGGCATGGATGTAAGCAACTTTGTAACAAGACTTCTTCTCTTTTTGTGACTCCACAAATTTTTGACTTATGAATAGTAATAGATACTCCAATTTTGTCTTTAATGGAAGGGGCAATTGAGTCTCCTTGGAAAAATTTTCATGCCATGTGTGGTGAGCTTTTTGCATTCATCTCTTGTATACTTGTGTTATCTAAAACTTGCCCCGTTAGTCTCTCAAGGCTTGTTTTGATTGTATGTAGTTGGTGAAATAATCTTAGGCCATCCTTGTGATTTTAGAAGCCACTTTATCCTAAAAAGACTACCCAAGCATAAACGTAATCCCTAGTTACCCACTTTGAGCCTTTGGACTTTTCTTTGGCAAACACATTACAAGTTGTGAACCATTCTTTTTATCCCTCTTTTGAACTATACCCTCCTTGAACTTGAAAATGCAACTTGAGGCTAAAAGCCTAAGTTGGGGGTGGTGAAGATCGATGGAAGTAAGTTTAGGGCCACGACATCATAAGTGATATGCCTAAGTGCCTAAGTATTGAAAACAAATGAATAAAAAAAGATAGGATCTAACAAAGGAATGAATTGCACAAAAGTTGCAAGAAGAATAAATGAAAAAAATTGGGCAAATAAAGGAAGCGAAAAGTAGGCATAAGAAAAGAGAGAAAGCGAAGAGGAGTGACCCCTAGTAAAAAAAATGGATTAATAGTGTGATGTAGATGTTCAAGGAAGGATGTAGCCATGTTGTCCCAAATGATATCCTTCCCTAACCCAAACCTACGTTACAAGCTTAAAAAGTCCTTTGAGATCTCCAACCATTTACTTTCTTTGTAGTGGAGATTAAAAATAGGGGCAAGCCTATGGTATGACACTTGTTAACATAGAGAGTTCTTTTGTAAGAGAGAGAGTTTTTGCACTTAAATTCCTTGTTGCATATTTGGTAGCTTGGTGTGTGAAATTTTCTTTCTTGTGAGGAGGCATATGAACAAGTTGAGGTGGGTGATTTTGTCACCTTCTGAGCAATGAGGCAAGTAGAGTATAGCTTAGTTGTGGTCAAAAGGGAGTCACGTCTAGAGTATTGGTTTTTGTTTCTTAGTTGCTCTTTAAAGTCCTATGTATCCTTGGGTGTTGCATCTTATGATGAGAGGTGTAGTGGAAAATAGCTTAGCCCATATACAATGAGCTACTTATGGTAGTGACTAAGGTTGAAGTCATTGTGATCTTTGAGGCATAAAGTTTGGCATAGATAATTATTGTCTCATGATATGAGGTAGTGTTTCTTGAGGACAAGTAAGGGTTTATGTTGGGGGTGTTAATGAATGGTGATTTTACCACTCATTCGCACTCAACATTCGTGCATATTACCATGTTTTGAATGAATAAATAAGACATAATTGTGATTGAATGCACTAATATTCACATTTTGCAGGCACATAGTTATTGAGATAGAAAGATGTAGATTGGAGCTTAAAGTGATCAAAAGGAGGAAAGAAAGTGCAGCTGAAGACCTGGTGCAGAACTAGCCTCAGTTACGGTGGTCGCAGTCTGAGGATCGCGATCACGATCGTGGTTAAGTCAAAAGGTCAATTGACCGCGATCGCATAATTTAATTGCGATCGCGGTCAGACCTGTACAATCGCAACATGGCGGAGAATTGCAGCCCAAGGACAGAATTGTAAATGCACGTGACTAATCCCAAATTTGACAAAAGAGGACTCAAACCCTAAGCATCACATTCATTGAACATATTTCATCTTCCCCAATTTTTGAGATATTATTCTAGAGTTTGTAGCCTCCATACTTGGAGAAGAAAAGATTGTATAAATTTTGGGAGAATAATACATTGGAGTAGCCTCTACGTAGAGAAATAACTCACTTCTATTGGAGATTGGTGGGAGTCCAAAGTTTGAAGTAACATTCACTTAGTCTTCAATAAATTATTTCAATGGATATTATGGGTATATCTTTTCTTATTTATCTTATGTGTAGCTAGATCTCCCTCTTGGGGTTATGTGTGAATACGGATTAAAGTGTCTGTGGTTTATTGTTATTAGCTTCTATTTAGTAGTTCATGTTGATGGGTTTTACCATTGCTTGACCAAGTTGGTTGGAATTTGTGGGTGAAAGCCCCAAATACCCATATGGTTTTGATGTGTGAAAGCTTCAAACTCTAGAAAACTCTAAGCCATCTTCGAAAAAAGGGTTTTGAGTGAACTTTAGGAATCCATATCATACTTGAAAGAGGGATATGGAGACCAAAACAATGGTAGGCAATTAAGTGTGTAGTTTGCTAAATTCTCACTATCTTAGACATAAGAGTGATTATGAAATAGACTATACCATGGGTATTATCCTAGACATAGGGATGCCTAAATTGAGGTTTGGTTACTAATTGTTGAACACACTCATTAGGTATTTGAAAGAATCAACGGGTGAAAGTTTGATGTTTTGTTGAAAGACTAGCATCAAAATCGATAACTGAACCTACCCACACTTGATCTACTAAAATGATGTTGAATATTATCATCCACATGTTGCTCCCCTTAGTAATACATAATCCCAAGATCCGTGTCTAATTGATAAAACTCTAACTATTCGTAGCCCCAAATTTATACTAGAAAAATCCAAAAAGAAACATTAGTGTTAATACGTATCTCCCCCATTTTTATATTTTTGTACTATTGGTTTGAATTTAACAAGTATCTATTATTTCAAATTGACTCGATCACCATTCACATTGTTCTTCGTGGATTCAACCCCGACTCCAAAGTTGGGTAAATATATTGACAACGACTGCCTTACACTTAAATTGACGTGTAAGTTGAGCATTATCAGTCATTGATGGTAGAAGTAGTACTAATGTGGTGAGTTGCACTATGGTTGATAGAAGGAAACTTCCTAAACCATACAAACTTCAATGACTCACTGAGAATGATGAAGTAGAGATAACCAAGTAAGTGGCCCTGAATTTTAGCATTAACAAATATTGAGATGAGGTATTTATGATGTCTTGTTCATGCAATCTTGTCATATGTTGTTTGACAGACCTTGACAAGCCGGTAGGGATATTCGATATCAAGTGGAGTCCAATAAATACTCTATTTGTATTTAAAGAATGAAAATACACTCTTGTGCTCTTAACACCCTATTAAGTGAGTGAGGTATACAAGATAATGAGGGAGCTTCGGAAAGTACTCAATAGAGAAGAACTTGAAAGGGAGAAGAAAGAATTGGCTTAAAAAAATAGTTGTATGAGATTGATGATCCCAGAAGTGACTTGAAAGTGATGCATAAAGAACACTTAATTGTGAAACTTGCCAATATAAATCCATTGTTTCCTACTAACCATGGTTGTAGCATTTTGCCTAGTACCATCCCTTCTCTTTTGTAGGTTTACAGACAATTACCTCCAAGGAAGGATCCAAATAAAGTCCTCACAAACGAAGAGTTGAAGGCCTAATGATGGAGCTACCTTCCAAGGCAACTCCTAAGAAAAGACAATGTCTATAGGTTTAAGATAATGGCATTGGAGGGAGAGCTTCGAAAATTTAAGTATGGTAAGCAAGAATGCAAGTTTAAAGTCTGTCTTTGAGATGTGTACCCTTTCCCTTCTATTCCAAGCAATTCTTGGAGTCATAATGACATTTTCCCTATGGTAGGTAAGTTCTTGAAATCGTATGACCTCATACCTTACTATGAGAGTGATGATATAGTTCAAATGTATTTTGGTTGGTACTGGCTATGTTTAAGTTGCGTGAGCTTTATATTTTGGATGCAAATTGGGAAAGAATTCATGATGCATCTGTGATATCCAATTAATGTTCTACTCCTTGTCACACTTATGTGGTTAGACAAGTTGAGGTGTTAAGATAGATTTTTAGGAGCATGCTAAGATTAGTGAGCATAGAAAGTGTATCCTATAGTTTCTTCAATCTCTCAAGAAACATGGATCCACTTGTTGATCTACTCTTTGTGGGAGTTTGTTTGAGGAAGAACAATGAAGTGTACTTAAAATGATTAATCTTTTCCTCTTGTGTTTCAAATTGTGAATACCATCTTATTAATATTCTAGCCTTAAAGTGTGGATTTGCTATTGAGAACCCTAGGTATGAGTTGAATGCACTTCACTCCTTTTTTTCTTACTTGTTTGCATATGTGATTCTTTGATCAAATATGGTCTTATGTTTGTGAACCCCAAGAAAAATGTGTTATTACCTATTTTGGGAGTTTCTTATATATATATATATATATATATATATATATATATATATATATATATATTTGCATCCTTATTTGATAAACTTGTGCCTTAAGTTGTGTGGACCATAACTAGGGGATACTAAGCAATTTATCTATTTGTGAGGGTGTCCATGGGTATTGAAAGCTCCTTGTCACCTTCATAAGGTTGGGCAAGTCAAATTTTCAAATTGGACTCTCGGAAGTATGCTCGATACTCTTGGAAGCACGCTTAGCACCTTTCTCTACTACCTGTTTGCTTACAATGATGCCCATGTTGGTATGAGATTTGTTTACTATAGAGGTAAAGATATATGGGTCTTGCACTTCTTAGACCCGGACAAGCCTTTATGGGTGATTACACCTCTTTTGGTGAGCTCTTATTATGAGGTGATGAAATAATTGTGTCTTATGCCTCCTAAAGCATATGTGATATCATCTCTCGAGATTCTTGATGTTATCAAGACCTTTATGGTTTCCTTATCTCATTATGTTGCTTATAACCAATTCCTTTGCACCTTATATGATGAATGAATCTTCTTCAATACAAATAAAGTTGGTTGTATCTCAAATGTGTGCCTCGACAAGTTGTTATGGCTGATAACCATTATGCTAACCCTCATTCTATGAGGATATATTTGTTGGTTGTTTTTCTCATGTTTTTGCGAGGTACGGATTCGAGAAAGAATCCTTTTGAAAAAGAGGAGGATGATACAATCATAGGTATCTTGGGGCACATTAAGAAGGGCTTCCACATATGGATGATAGCTTGGAGCCCGAAGAAAGCCATGGAGCAATAAATACCCTAGGTCATGTGCGATCAAGATGCCTTTTGGGCAATCAAGAAGGATCCTTGTGAGTTATTTCTAAAATAGTCACTTTTGAGCTTTTTTTTTTTTTTTTTTTTGTAATAGGTTATTTTTATAAAGGCAATAACTATAAATAGTGGCCTTAGTTATTTTCTTCCTTAGATTATGATGATGAGATTTTGATGAATTGAATATTTGAGAGCTTTCAAACTTGTAGTTTCTTTAGGTGGAGCCTAGCATTGTGTAATTCGTAGTTATAATCATAGATTGAGTGTTTAGCATGGGTTCTCTAAATTGCTCATGTTAACTTCTTCTAGCTTAATCAATCACCGAGTTACTTTTTATGGATTCAATTTGGTTTTCTCGTCTTTGATTGAGTCAGAATTATAGTTATTTGATTGGATTCAGTTGAGAGGTGAAGGTATAGAGTCCTTTGTTGCTCATAAATCCGATTGAATTTCGATAAATCCACATATCCTTTTCTTATTTCAATTTTTCGCATTTTGATTCTTGTTTTCGACTGGGATCGTTATCAGTACCATTCCGGAGACGGCTGGGATATATGTTCTCCACTTTTAGAATAAAGGGTATATTTGCTCTAAATCGTAAAGTCGAGGGGTATATTTGTCCCTCCACCCCAAATTAATTAATTCTTTGTGGACAATTAATATTAAATAACTTCTTTTAGTAAGGTAAACAACTAATATAGAATGGAGGGAGTACTAAACTAAGTTATTATATTGGGTATAAACCCTTGAAGGGCATATAAAGGAGAGAACAAAGGGGTTTTCTCAAAGGCAAAGGGTCTATGTGCTCGAGAGAGGTAATTCAATGAAATCAGATCGACATCTGGAGTTCTTCTGAAGGACGTTCGAAAGAGTCATTATCCAAAATAGTCACCTCATCTGGAGGGGTTTGGAAGGAAAATAAGGACAAGAAGACAAAGCGTCAGATGTGCCAGGTGCGCAGATGCATAGTGTACCAGCCTGACCTCTGCAGAGAATATTGATTGGTACCTGCAACGGATATGACACTTGGAGTTATGTTATTGGGCACGATAGTATAGGGCCCGGAGAGAACTCCCCATTGGCTTAAGCCCATTACTATAGCTTATAAATAGTCACTCTTCATCATTTGTGAAGGATCTGAATTGTGATTCTAAACACTACAATACACTCTTCACTTGCTCAATAGGAAATTATTTCCTCTTCACTTTACTTGTCTTGCCTTGTCCGTCTAACTCTCATAGCGCACTCGGTGGAGAAGCCCCACGACTCTTGAAAGACTTTACCTGGATCTCATTCAGTAGATCTATACTGGCTTACCTTTATTACTTGCTTTCATTACGTTTTCACTGCTTTACATGGTAAAAAGATGATCAACCCGTCATCAAACAGACTTAAAATAGTTTAATTTGATATATGTTCTCTCAGTATTAGGCCTCATAGAGATTCAATTGTACCAATTCCAGGATAAACAATTATCTTCACATACTAATAGCATTTTGATGTCTTTGATCTCCAGAACTCTCTCTAAGGAAAGTGTTGAACTTTCATCAATTAATAGCAAGGGAAAATTGTTTATTGCAAAATAGCGTAGTTGTAGGTGATCCTTTCTCCTAATGTTAAAGCTAAAACAGCTTCCAAGTTCATGTCAGCTCCAAAACTCCCAGCACTGTGATAGTACTTTATAGACACTTTGGAAGCACTTCAGGAAAAACATATGCTTCCATGAAATAAGTGTTCATAGTTTTACAAACTGAAAACACTTTCTTATTTGCACCCTTATCCAGTTGAATTTTGCCTTGCTAACCAGGATGGTGTGAGAAGAATCCATGATAAGTTGCAGCGTCCATGAAAGTTATAAAATTTGAGGATGAAGAGGAATTTACACAACAGGGGCAGGGCATCAGACAGATTAAAGGAAACACTTGAAATTCAACTTTTATCCCACTTCAACTGAACCACTGCCATCAAATATCAACCGATACATATATACAGGCTCTCATCCAACAAGTAGAGAATGGCCATACAGGAAAATTGAACTGTGGGATCTCTACAAGGGATGAAAGAAACCAATAGATTGTCCAAAGCATTGGCTCCACTGTGCATGGTCTGTCTAGCTTCGGCAAACCCAGTTCAAATTTTACCGTTCTGCTGCATTGTGATCGAAAGATCGGAGCTTTAGAAGGCCTTCCAACAATGTTCATCTTCCCTCATGAAGATCTTCTGAGAATACAGCTGCCCTAGATACGTCATTCTCGAAGACACTCAAACCAGAGTAAGGACCAGAAGAAAACATAGACGAGGTACCATCTGATTCAAAGGTTGTAGACGACTGCCTTAAGTTAGTTCGAGTGCCTGAATTTATAGTAGTATCCTGGTACTCAGTTACCCGCTGAACCATCTTGAGCGACTGAACCACTTCTCCCATTGTAGGCCGTTGGCTAGCTTCAGGAGCAACACAAGCTGCTGCAATTGTGCAAACCCGCACAAAATCCTCCTTTGGATACTTCCCCTCAACTCTTGGGTCAGCAAGTTCTTCCAAACGATCCTTGTCTCTAAGTATTGGTCTGGCCTGAAAACAAAATAGAGCCCTCACTTTTTACAGCCTTTTTCAAGAAGAGTCAAAAACTAAGTAAATTTCTAATTTGTAAAGTAACCAAAAGGGGAACAAATGGAAACTTGAATTCTGAAGATTAGTAAATGCACAATTACACTTATATGCTATGTTGCTCGGACTCTTCAAAAATGTCGACGGGTGCGTGTTGGATCCTCCAAAAATAGTGTATTTTTGTAGGATCCGACACCGGTGCGGCAACTTTTTTGGAGAGTCCGAGCAACTTAGCTTATATGATCTGAAGTAAGTAAAGGAGTAGTATAATGAAGTGCCAATGGCATGACACTTACCCAAGTGACAAGATTCTCCTGTCCTGACGGTTGTGCCATATCAACAGGCCTCCTTCCTGTCAACAGTTCAAGGAGGACAACCCCATAGCTGTACACATCACTTTTTACAAGTAGGTGCCCAGTCATGGCATATTCAGGGGCTACATACCTGCAAAACAGTGCTTCCCAAATTAGTCAATGTTATATATCTTAGAGAAGCATGTGTTAACAAATTAACCCTAACCCAAATGTGCCCATAACACGAGTTGAGAGGTAATTTGCTTGGCCTTCCGGGGCCTGTTTGGCAAGGCCAAAATCAGCAACTTTAGCATGAAAGTTGTTCTCGAGCAATATATTTGATGCCTTAAAATCTCTATGGATAACACAAGGTTGAGAATCTTCGTGCAAGTATGCGAGTCCTCTCGCTGCATCAAGCGCAATTTTCATTCTTGTGTCCCAATCCAGTGGGCAGTTTAGTCCTAAGGGGCCTGCAGCAAAAGAGTGCAACTGTTGAACTACATTTTTTTTAACAACGGTAACAAACGAAATAGTTGAACTACTACACATAAGTTGAATTGGACACAACACTGATTTGCGACCACCTTATCTAGAAACTTAACAGCTAGAAAGAGGACACTTTTAACTGTTTGCTTAAAACTTCTAAACACCTCCTGGGCCCAAGACACACAAATTCATTTTTTATGAGAGATGGAACTTGAAGGATCACTAAATACTCTAATACCGCATTATAGAATCTATATCCACTCCAAGTTTTATGGGGATGGTAGAATAGCTCAGAAACACTGTAATGACTTTTGAGACTTTATACAACATATGCAAGAACTCCTATTATCTGCATCTCCAATAGACAGGGCATGTATGGATCACTGAACACGTTGATAGTTGGAGTTACCTTTCCTTTGTGTGACTTATTACCAGATAAACAATTTACAAATTAAAATAGCAAGGCAGATGCTGTCGCTCTTTATTGTACAAATTAAAATAGCAAGGCAGATGCTGTCGCTCTTTATTGTTAAGTTACAGAGGATAAAGTCAAAGAAAAACTTACCGTGAAGCCAAGCCTCTAAACTCCCATTTGAGACAAGCTCATAACACAGTAAGTTCTGTGAGAACTCACGACTGCTATAGTAACCAACAAGCTTCACAAGATTACGGTGATGCAGCCTACTCAGCATCTCAACCTCAACTAGAAACTCTTTATCTCCTTGTTGGCCTCCACTAGTAAGTCTTTTTATTGCAACAGCAGTACCATCACTAAGCACACCCTTGAAAACTCTGCCAAAGCCGCCCTCACCAAGTATACTAGATGGTGCAAAGTTGTTTGTAGCTTCTTTCAGTTCTTCATATGGAAGGAACCGTGTACTAGTTGGATGGGGAAATGATCCCTGAGCTGGAACAGCGTCCACACGCATCGGTTTTTCTATCAAGAAATTGAAATAAAAATGAGAGTTTATAACGCTAGAGAGTGAGGTGGTGCAACAAGCAAAAAACAAAACCATCTCATTTATAGTTTCAGTATCGTGCATATAAAAACCCAATAAAAATATTTCTCGATAGCAGATATATAGCTTCATGCAGTTCCATTTTCTTCATTATTATCAGCATTTAACGATATTTTGGTTCAAAGGAAACTTGTAGTCAGTTATAGCATTGTGGTGTTAAATAACACCAGTATTTTGGGTTTAGGCCACCAGTGTTCAAGTAGAATAACCATTTGAAGTAGTTCGTAGACAGGAAATTATGAGAGCTCAAGATGTAAAATGCAACCCAAAGTTTTGCAGTTAGAGAGAACTCATAATAACATTACTTCAGAATGAAAGATCAAAGAGAGCCTTTTATGGACTTCTTTTCTGTTTCTTATTTGACCAGAAGTTAGAAGTATGCCACAGTAATTGATCAAGCTTCTACTAATCCTCAAGTAACACTAGTCCTAGTTAACAAGAGAGAGCCTTTCTCATCCTTATTGTTTCTTCTGTTCACTAATCCAAATTTCTGTTCCTATCTGGTGGAACTTTAAGAAGAAGACAGTCCAAATCCAGGATAGTTTCACAAGTCCACGGAATTAACAAGATCACTCACCAACTTCTTTATGGGAGCCTTTCTTCTTTCCGTGATTAGATCCACAGAAATAAATAAAGAGTGTTGATATGATAGTGATGATTAAGATGCCAGCAACAATCCCAACAATAAGAATTAAACTCGGACGTTTCCCTTTGTCCGAAGACACTGCTACTGTAGGAGCTGAAGGAAGCTTTGGAGCTGCCTCAACTGGTGAAAGAGCAGAACGAGGAGCTGCATATCAAAGAAAAGTTATTCAAGAAATATGAAAAGACCTTTGAATTGAGAGGTTGATAACAATCCCCGCCCCCACTTCCAATCAGCCTGTGCTAGAGAAAATTATCTGCACATCAGGTGTGAAATACAACCAGAAGCAAGTACCTTGTGAGGAAATCGGTGGCTTAAACAAGGTAATGTTGAGCAATTGGTATCCACCCACTAGTGTTGGGTCTAGTTGGATCTTATGCATGGATAAGGAAGCATTTATTGCAAAAGCTTCATCAGATGATAAGCCAACTCCCTTGTCTGGTGTGATATCCATGGATATATTTAGCTTTGAAAGATCAACCATGTAAAAGTTAATTAGCTCAATTTGAGACACCTTTAAACCTAATTGTGCAGCAAATTCATTTAGGAAAAGTTTCCAATTAGGATTTGATGAGACATTTAAGAGAAGAAGGTCGATCTTTAATGGGTAAACACATTGGCAGTCCTGGCTTCCTCGTTTGAGCACCATATCTTGTCCACAACAGTCTGCAAAAATGAGAGGAAAAAAAAAGAATGTTCTTAAATGTGGAGATACATCTTCACTTGGGAAGGGAAAAAAGCGATAACTTCACCGACACATTAGAAGGAGATAGGTTTTGATTCTTACATATGTTTGAACTAGCCACACCAAAGTATAGTTGGCTAATGAGTCATAAATAAGTGTGACCTGTAAGTTCTACCAGTGGGAATATATTTGAAATATCACACTCCCATTATCTTCATTTATGTAATACTGTAACTTGGATAATCACCCTTGTGGTGGGTCCCTTCCCCGGACACCGCGCATAGCGGTAGCTTTAGTGCACCGGGCTGCCCTTTTTGTAACTTGGATAATCAACTAGTTTCTTTTGATTTCTTAATCACAATTTCAGTATTTTTAAGCTGATTATGGTTTCAAAACCAAGAGGATTGATTTTGGAAACAAAATACTAGTGTTGTTTGGGTATAAAACCATTTTGGAAACCAGTGATCATCTTTGGAAATCAGCGTTTCCAAACAAAACCAACAACAGATTCTGGTTTCTCAACATTAAACTATATTCTCTTTTTCATTCAGGTTCTTGCATTTCAGTATCGAATACTTATTAGATTCATCACCCGTCCCCGTCCCCAACTCCCTACTTCTTATGTAATTCCTGCTTATGAAGATTTCCTTCCCTATATATTATAATGTATAACCCCAAAACTATGACCCTCGTATCTATTACTGTCTGCTTCCCACCCACCCCCACCCCCCAATCCTCTCAGTCTTTTTTGTGAGAATGGAGGATATAGGACATAGATATGCTAGGACGCAGCAGATCTTCAGCCAAATTCATTAAGAAGAACGATTCTTACTGGAAGTGTGAGGAGAAAGTGGTGGCTGAGCCAAACCAGCAGGTAGAGTACTAGGACTGGATTGTGAAGGAGAAATCTCTGCCGAATGTGGAGGTGCAAGGCCAGCACCAGGAGGCACCACTCCATTTTTCTTCATTGAGGGCTTCGATAAGCTGGAACTGGAAGGAGGGTGCGCAGCAGTTACTAAAGGACCATAATCAGGAGGCTGCGCTGGAGCTAGACCAAGCCATGGTGCACCATGAGGAAAATGTTTCTTATGCTGCCTATGAAAAGAAGGTACATTCGCCGGCAGGGGCAGATCAGGCATGCCAGGTGCTTCAACAGGTTTATTGACTGGAGAAACAGTCTGCTGCTCAAATGGCTTATCAGGCAACTCCGCATTAGTGATGCACAAGACATAAAATAAAATGGTTAAATGCTTCAAATTCAAAGATTGGCCCCCGTCTGATACCCCTGAAATTCATATTAACAATAAGTTAGATTAATGAAGTTAGCACCAAGATAACTGAATAATGAGCAGAGATTGCAGCAGAAATAGCATCAATACAACAAAATAAGACCTATCAGGGATCAAATAGTCGAGTTGGTCACAATAAATTACTCTATTTTAACTTTAAGTGTTTGCATCTAAAAGGAAGAAATTAATGGTCATCACAAATATCCTCAAGAGAGAGAGAGAGAGAGAGAGAGAGAGAGAGAGAGAAAGGTGACAAATGGAGATGCTCCCACTAAAGTGAGTACGTGGTGGATGAGAAATAAGTAAAGAAAATTACCGCAAATTAGTACCTTGCACAATCCATTGTGGTTCCCGATAAATCTACAAATACATAGCCCCAAATATGTCTGTTTGTCACAATAAGAATGAATATGCAACAATGTCCTAGTCTTCTCCAAGGAATCACATTATTTAAACCTTCAATTCTATGAGGTAATACTGTTTTGAAATTAAGAAGTAACTAATTTTGCGTCACTTTTTCATACTAAAATCAAGGATACCATTAACAGTAAAACCAACATCAAGATAATGTTGATTGTTGGGTGTATAAAAAGTATATGCAGTAGATATTCACTTTGTATACATTTTCCAATTTACATATGTTATATTCAATTTCAAAGACGAGATAAGTAATTAGTATTGAGGGATACACTTGTAAATGTGTAAATAAGTAAGGTGTGTGTAATGTACTAACAGATTAGTTAATTTGTTAAGAGGGGAATTAAGTTGAGCAGTTTAGTTCCTTGATTACAGCATAATAAACAAAGGGGGACTAGAAAATTGGGGATTATTGTGAAATAATATCAACATCTCTCCTTCTCTAGCTTCTTCTCTTTATTTTTCGTTGCAATGCTTGTGCAGGAGCCATTCCTTTTCTTGGTTCCTTAAAGAGATTTTCGACAGTTCAGGCATTAGTATTCCAAACTATGAGCACCTACTGATTTTCCTCCAAATCTGCTCCCACAGGTAATTTCTTTTTGCACACAAATATATGGAGATTTTTCTTACTTCGCGTTAGTTTTCTCATTTTACTATTTTAGAAACGGAATGCTATTCTTCATTGCCAGCTCCTCACAACTCAAAGAAGAAATACTAGATTCCAATTAGTATTTTCAGCTAAAAAGAAAGCAGCAGATCACCTCCCCTCAACCTTTCAGCTGCAATTTCCTAGTAATTAACCCTAAACTAACCAACTAAATCAGCAACAAACAACAAAATTTGATCCAAAAGGCATCACTAAACAGTTCCCATTGCACAATTTACATGAATATACTACCGCAGCAAGCAACAAGGACACACTAGAAAAAACTAAAAAAGCAAAAAGAACTCACTAGCAAAACGGGGAAAGAACAGTAGCTTTGCCAAGTCCAACATCACTATTCGGATCTGAAGAAATTGAAGACGCCAACAGCTAGATCGAAAAAGCAGTAGAGCAGAACAACAACAACAACACTAGGAGCAAAAACAACTTGCATCAGCTATAAAATGAGTAACCAAAAACCCAAACAACGAAATCCTCAATAAATAAACTTCACTTCTGGAAGTTTCCTTCGCCATTTTTGGGCTTTCTACAGCTAGAGAGAACTCACTAGGGTGAGGGGAGTAGTAGGGGTGGGGTGGGGGGAGTAGTAGGGGTGGGGGTACTTGTTGTTGGCTTCACTCTCTGTTTAGTATAATGAAAGCTTTAGTTCCATTTTTGTACTTTTTCTTTTGATGGAGTTGTCGGTATCTGTGACGACTTTGTTCAACTTTTAACGTGCTGCATTGATAGCAAAATCTTACCATAACGGTAAGTAAGGAACTATATCATAGACAATTTTGTCATTATTTGAAGTGTGTTTTAATTAATTATTTGATTTTCTTTAAGGACAATTTGTATCAACTATCGTCATCATTCTCATAATTTGGATTGCCAAAAATGGACTAATGCCTTTAATCATGTAAATTTTTTTTTCTAAAAATGTCAAACTTTTGTTGGAGTTTTAACTCAAAAATTAAAATATATTATTATGTTTTTGTTATTTATAAATCAAACATATATGATTCTTTAAATTTATAGTATGACAGATTTTTTGTTAGATCCTACAGGATTCTAGAAATCTCCATAACATGCTAGTGAAATTGATTATGTATACTCAACTAAGTTGGGACTTAAATTAGAAGAGGCTTGTGACTTGAAGTCCTACATTTAAAAAAGAAAAGGAATAAATTTATTTACTAATAATTGATAGAAAGAATATACTTTTTTTTTTTGGTTAAAACGAGATTTTATTTAATACTAATATGCATCATACAAAGTTGCGGACAAGTACTCTGATAGAGATTGTCCATAACTACTATTAATACAAGCATTAGATGTCACGGGTCTACTAGACCCTTTAAAAGTAGTTCCTTGTCTATTTCAATAGTCCTACAAACAAGGGAGGAACTGTCCATTCCTCAAAAACCTAAACTGCCCGCAGCTCTGTTAAATGTCCTTCCCTTATGGCAGACCAACGGGTTCTCCAACTCCTGAGGAAGATTCTTGCACAAGGTGAGTACGTTGTTATCAGATTCTAACTCGTTAGTGCATAATGAAGCTAGTGATTGAGAGTCAGTGACAATACTTAATTTTTCGCAATTCATTTGAATAGCCAATCTCAGGCCAAAATTCAGTGTTGTTGCTCCAGCCTCAAGAGGAGAGTTCACACTAATCCTAGCAAGAAAACCTTTTATCTAGTTCCTTTTGTTATCGTGGAGTACCCATCCCGCTCCCTCTTTCCTAGTTTTATATTCAAAGGAACCATCAATGTTTAGCTTCCACCCTTCAGCTGGGGGTATCCAACCTCAGTTAGTAATGTGCATGGTATAGCTATGAGTACTAGTTAGTAAATGGAATTTCAAGGCCCTGTCATAGGACAAGTTTGTTGGAATTGGTATATCTTTTTTTAAAATAAATTATTATTCTGGTTAGCCAAATATTCCAAAGGTAGAATGGAAAGACTTTACTCCAAAGTAGGTACCTCCCAATTCTTATGTTTTTCATCTTTTTGAGGCTATCTAGACAATCTTTACTGGGTAAGTGCTTTAGAGGTTCTACAACGAAAGTTAGATTAGCATTGTCCCAGAATTGGAGTGCTCTAGGGCATTCTCTAAAGATATGATCTATGGTTTCCGTTTCGTTGCAGTGGTTACAACAGGGTCCCACGTCTATGCCTATATGGTTTAAGTATTCAGATGTCGGGAGCCTTTTGTGGTAACACAACCAAATAAAGAACTTAATTTTATTAGCGCACTTCATTTTCCATATCTATTTATAAGAGCTAATTGTTTCAGACGAACAAAAATTCTTAGTAAGAATGTGATGATAAGTTAAACTAGTAGAGAACCTACCTCCAGGTGCTAAGGAGCATCGGAACTTATCTCTTAAGGTGGACTTTTTAAGTATAAGAGTCACAAGGAAGGTGTCGACGATGTCCTTTGGGAGGTCATACCCTATGGAGCTAATGTCCCACTTCTCATTATTAATGAGGCTATCAACAGTTAAATTTTCCTCTCCCAAGTTCAAAGGAGTATGAATTAAATTCAGAAGGGGCTTTCTGAAGGACGACCAAGTATCCTCCCATACACTAATGTCTTTCTCGTTGCCTAGCTCCCAGTTCGAGCACTCCACACAACTCCCCATCCTTCCATGATATTTTTTTATGTATTGCTACTGGTTTTGGCAGTGTACATACTTCATCAAGCCATTTATTATTGACGTATTTGCTTAAGAGAACTAAAGCCCAGAGAGAAGTGGGTTTATTGAATATTCTCCGTGCTAACTTCGCATGGAGTGCTTTATTTCTAGTTTTAGCTTTTTGAAGACCCAAGTTGTAACATCCCGAAAATCAAGTTCCGAGACGCCACACGGTGCTTAGGGTCACAAGTGACCCCAAGCTAACCCTTTTCATCGGTATAACTCAAAAGCAACTGATTAAAACATAATTCTGAGAGAATAAAGCTGAAAATATCTCAATACAGAATCTGTTCAGTACAAAATTGGAATTACAAGATGACAATTCTACTAACACATATACATATACAAGAAGGAGACTGAATACATCAACCACTACTACTGTCTATGAAACTTCTACTAGTATTGTCTGTACATAGTCGGGTCATGACTCCCAACTACCACACTCAATACGACCGACGAAAAAAGATACCATGCTCCAAACTGAAATAACCGCCCCAAGTCCCTGAACTATGAGGACTCTTTACCTGCTGACCGAAAACTGCAACTGAATAGAATAGTAAATGGGGGTCAGCACAAAGAGAATGTACTGAGTATGTGGGGGTGCATGCAACACTTTAAATAACATCATCAATTTCATGAAAACATGCATATAGACAATGATGACTCACTTGGCTTGAGTTATATCAAATCATACTCTTCATACTTTCATAATAAATAGTTCAAATGGTAAAATCTCATAATCCATGTAAATCATCAAAAACCATAAATTATGATAAATCATCATAAATTATCATATCGCCAAAATTCATCATAGGTAATCATAATTCATCATAACATCTTAACTTTTTGACTCAAATCTCGGAGTGACTCGGTAATTCAAGAAACATGACTTTTATGGACAGGGGATTTTCCTATAACCGACAACCCCACGTGAGCTACGTGGAATATCAATGTTTGAAACCCCCGTTGGCGGGAGCGTCATACTCTTTGCCAGGGAGTACGACCTTAAAACTGCAATAATCACAATCGGACTTTCTGGCCAATAATATCATCATCAAACAACCCTAAGGTGGCACATAGGTTTGGGGAAATACTAAATTTCCCTCTCGGTGCTAAGTACTACTCCCCGATAAACTCAGAACGCGTTAGGAATTCCACTTCAAAACATCTCAAGGGTCAACAATGATGACCAAAATCATGTATCTTTCTCAAATTATTAATTCATCAACAATTTGTGGATTCCTAACCCCAACTTCGACTTAAAACATTTCAATCTTGTTTAACATCAACAAGGTATCAATGGATTGAACCATAACCGACTCGACATTTGGACAAGGATATGAAGACTCAATACGTAATATTTTCAACAATTCAACTCATCAAAATCATCCGGAAAAATACCAAAATTCATCTCAACATCTATATCAAAATCAATCTTTTTCATAGTCAAAATCATCTCGACTCTGCGAGTTCAAGGTCAATGTACTCAAATGATTATTCTTTCAATTCGACAATTAAATCATGACAACAGCTTTTGAAAAACACTTGAGACCTTCAATTCATAATAAGAATACATATCCCGTAGTACAACTCAAATCACGATTTTTATCTCGAAAGCCTTTAGAAATATCAATTCATTGTAGTAGTATGCAATTCATAGCATAAATTCTCAATTTAAGAAGTAAAGTAATGAAGTAATCATGTATATCCATATTGAAAAAAATTTCAAAGTCTTATAAATCCTTCATAAAGTAATTTGAGTGTATACCCATTTTCGAATATCATGAAATTTCAATAATAGAACTCAACCTTTTTAAATGTCAAAATGTAACAATTTATCAAGTCATGACAACATCAATATTTTTGAGAAAATATCAAGACTCATGGTAACATCTCAAATGTTATATCTCAATATGCTCAATGATTCAATTTCGTCATAAAGAAGCTTTAAGCTTATCATAAATCTCAAAATCATTCCAAAATACCATTTCAACATATATCTCGAAATCGTTCAAAATAAAAATATGAAATTTACAATTATAGATATCAAGACATCTCATGTCTCAAATATATATTCAATAATTCAAATCGTCATTGGGAAGCATAAAGCTTGACACATATCTCAAAATATTTTCCAAAATACCATCTCGACATACGTCCCAAAATCATTCAAAATACCACCTCGTGGTAAAAGTGTGTAATTCAAAATGATAATTATTAAATCATATCATGAAAACATTGAGATAATCATATAAATCAAAGTTTATTCATTCAATCATTATAATCTCATAATCGAATTATTTAGACATAATCTCACTTGCAAAATCATGTAAAACCATAATAAAATTAAAGCTTTGGGCATAAGAACGGAAGATTGCTCTTGTTCAAAACCCCACATACCTTGAAATTGACTTCTTGATTACGGAATCCTATTTGGATAAATAATGGGTGCTCCTCGAAGGTCTTGAAATGAGGAGTTCATTTATCGGATTAATTTTGGATTTCTACGGTGAAATTGAAAGATATTTGAAGGTGAAATTTGGCTAGGGTTTCATTATCCCAAATGTTTCATGGAGAAAATAAATTTTGAAGGTTCAATTATGGATTAAATGGATAAATTTTCGTCCAAGAGGGGTGTGTGAAATGACCAAATTGCCCTTAAAAATAAATAATATCAAATCTGTCCTTTGGTGGACTATTTTGATAGGCTGAAGTAGATCAACCATTACGTTTTACTCTGACAGCCAAATTGGATGAAACCAATTTCATTAGAAAGAGGACTCTTAGAGATTTCCGTTGATATATAGTATCTCACCCAGATCATTATGTACAAAGAGTTTTGGTCGTTTGAAGTTGACCCTGAAATTCGCCTGGTTGTAGTAATTTTAATTTCCTGCACGTTTTACTGTTCATCACTATTCATCGCTAGATCGGAATTTCCGTAACTCATCGCTCGAGTGTCCGATTTGGGTGCTCCATCTATCGTTGGAAAGATTATTCGATGCTCTACGCAATGGAAGGTCGAAATCTTATAAATACTATACAGAAAAATTATTAATCACGCATAGAAAATAAAGCTTGACACGCTTACGCACGAATCTTTAACGAGCAAATTTCTGGGTGTTACACAAGCCACCCATGTCTTTAGGTTTTACTAAGGTATCCCATCCCACAAGGTGCAGTTTCTTAGTGGTATCATTGGTACCCCAGATAAAATTACGCTGGATTTTATCAATTTGTTTGGTAATTCCACTAGGCAACCTAATATATTGCATTATATGGGTGGGGATACTATTGAGACAAGATTTGTCTAGGGTGGTGCGACCAACAATATTCAAAAAATTAGTTTTCCAACCCGAAAGTCTTTTCTTGAGGTTATCGATAACAAATTGAAAATCCCTGGCACTAGACTTAGCATTAAGAATAGGAAACCTTAGATATTTTTCGAAGCTCGTACAAGAGTTGATATTAAGGATAGAGGTTATATCACCCTCCGTAGTATAATCACAATTGTTAGAAAAAATAATTTTTGATTTTCCATAGTTAATACTTTGACCAGATTAGCAACAAAAGTTCGTAAGGATATTTTTGATATTTATGCAACTATTTCTTTCAGTTGTTGACATCAGTACTAGGTCATCGGTTAAGAATAGGTGGGATAGGTACGGTCTTGTTCTGTTAATTTTTATAGGGTCCCACATACTAGCGTTAAGGTCACAGTTTATATTATAGGCCAGGACTTCCATGCAAAGAATAAAAATGTACAACGATATGAGATCTCCTTGACGTAACCCTCTATAGGGGTTGAAAAAATCAATCCTCGTATCATTGACTAAAACTGCTACAGAGCTAGTACAAATACATGACATGATGAGATTTCTGATATTCAGTGAAAAGTTAAAGTAACGCAGCTTGTGCCTAATGAAAGACCATTCTGGTTTATCAAATGTCTTTTTTTAAGTCTATTTTCATAATGACATTACCCTTTTTTCCTTTCATTTTTCTGAAATTTCGGACAATTTTCTAAATGATAATAGTGTTATCAGTGGCCTGTCTATTTTTTAGGAAGCCAGTCTAACAGGATCAGTGATTTTGTCCATGATAGGGCAAAACCTCTTGGAGATTATTTTTGTAACAATTTTATAAGAATTATTGTAAAGACTGATAGGACGATAGTTTTTAAGAGTTTGAGCGTCAGTACTCTTAGGAATAAGGCATATATGGGTGGAGTTGGTACTATGATGTAGCAGAAGTTGTGAACTAATTGTCTTACAATGTCCCAATATTTTTTATAGAAGTAAGGGTGTAAGCCATCGGGACCCGGGGCCTTAAAAGAGTGGAAGGAAAAAAACGTGTTTTGAATTTCATTTTCCAAAGGCATTATATCAAGGTCCAATTTATCATAATCGAAAAGACAAACGTTAGCTTTAAGGACGAGCACTCTAAAAGATTTGTGGTGGTTAGACTTAAACAAGTTTGTGAAGAAGGAGAAAGTGTGATTGATAATATTAGTCTGTTCATGGATGTAAGAGTTGTCATCCAATTTTAGTGACCCTATTCTATTTTTCCTTCTTCTGATGAGGGTAGAAGTGTGAAAGAATTTTGTGTTAGCATCACCCTCATTCAACCAAGTTATCCTAGACTTGATTTTTCAGTAATCCTCTTCCATCCAAAGTATTTGGTTGAATTCATCTATAAGTTCTTTTTCTAGATTCCTAAGGAATTGACTATGATAGTAGTTGCATGAACTTTGGATACCCTGGAAGGATATTTTTGCATGCTTATGCAGATGCTCCACTTTCTAAGGTTTTCACGGCTTTTTCTAAAGAAGGATTATTCATCCAAACATGATTTATGACATTAATGAACTCCTGGTGGGTCATCCATATTTTCTCAAATTTGAAAAAATGCTTTCGCAGTTCAGAGTCGTCCTTAAACGAAGTTAAAAGTAGAGGACAGTGGTCGGAGTGAGTACGCGGTTGGTGGATAATGTGGGCGTTGGGATAGTTAACTAGCCAATCATTTGTAGCAAGGAATCTGTCAAGCCTTTCAAAAATTAAAGCTTTACGATTTTTAAACCACTTATTTAACCATGTATATTTACTGACCTTATAACCCATGTCGATAAATTCACAGTGGTTAGTCATATCTAGAAATTCTGATGAGTGAGATCGATTAATTAACTTACCTCTTTTTTTTCAAGTTTGATAGGAGTTTATTGAAGTCCCCTTCTATCAACCACTTACCTGGGTATTTATCCTAAATATTTTTAAGGTTTTGCCACAGCATCCTGCGTTTCCATATGTATGAACTGGCATAGATACAACTAAATAGCCATGAATCATTTTTATGTTTTACCTAAATGATAACATGAATTTCCTAGTTTGTAGTGACAATTTTATCCAGTTCCAGGAGAGAGTCATCCCACATGACAACTAGTCCACCTACATTCCCAATGGTTGGCACCTCAATGATTCTATTAAAAGAAAAATCATTAAGTAGCAATTGGTGGTCTTGCATCTTGGTTTCTAGCACGACAACAAGAGGAGGCTTATGCCAGTCCACTAAAGATCTAAAGTTCCTCCTAACGTCCTATCCTTTGGCCCCCTACAGTTCCATAGTATTATGTTCATGGATCTGTTCCTTTGAGGTGGGTTGATCAATGGAATTTCCCTTGAGGAGTTTGTTAAGGGGGGATCTTGGTTCATCAATGTTGGGTTCATGAATAGCACATAATTCCCTACATGGGGATTGAAGGGTCGACAGATATCTATTGAGGCCTTTATAAAGTTTTGGGGCAGATAAGGATGAATTTCTTCACATATTTGTCATTGAATACCATTTCTTTTATAGAATACCATTACTTTTATATCCTTTAACACAGTTATTTTGATTTTTGTTTCTCGCATTATCTCTAATGCTTCCTTTATTTCCTGAGTTGACGTACTTACAGGTCTTGGATGAGTTAAGATGGTATTGAGAGGTACCTGGGAGGATGAGGCTACATTATTTGCGGCTAGGGTGGCTGCATTCTCTTGTGGCCCAGTAAAACTCGGCTAGTTCTGCAGTGGTTCATCTCTCATGGTCGGCCCTTGCACTTGCCAGTGGTAGTATACTGGGTCGATATCCATGAAGTTGTAGAAAGTTGGAAAGTAAGATGGAGAAAGCTGGGTAATTTTTTATGGCGGGGTCTGCGTCACAAGGACTATTGGAGTTTCCCATGTTGGTATGTGAAAGAATGAAATGGTTAGGATTAAGAAGTTCATCAAAACTTGGAGCACTGTTGACATCCATAAATGGTTGTTGTACAACTCCATCGTTCTTCTCTGAAGCTAGGTGAGCAAGAAGCTCAGGGGTGCTAATGACGAACATGACTTCCATGTTCTCTATGTAAGCGGTTATTACGAAAGCTTGGTCCTGTAATGCCATCTCTATCCATGAGGATGAATTGGGGTTCAGTGGGGCTACTGGAGTGGAGTATATGAGGGTGGAGCCCTCTGACAGACCCGAAACTATGTAAATGTGGATTGGTGAAAGGTTGATTCGGGAGATATTTGGGTTTAGTGGATTCATTGTTGGTTGGAGTTGAGATTTTTATCTGGAAGCTCGACGATTTAGAGTTCTCCGCGGTCGTCTGGTTATGTTTCTTATTTATAGAAAGTTCTCTGGGTTAATTAGAGATATAAAGGGAAGGGATAATATTTATTTAGGTTTCTGGTGGTCCAGGAATACTGGAAATGAGAGAGTGAGGATATTTTGTGGGCCCTTTCCCCAAATCTAGTAATGTTGTACTTACGATTTGGTCATTGTTTTTAGTATCTTTTATTAGGGATTCTCCACTAAAAGTGATATTTTGGCTTATCGGACTTGTGGCTATTAGGTTGTCCACGTTCATAGCATTTCAATGTGGTATTTTCTTATTGGGGCTTTGAGTGGTAGCTTTAGGAATTGACATGTCCTTGCCCCTAGTCATCCACTAGTGCCAATGTAGGCCTTTCATTGGAGTTGGAGTCACTTCCTGTGTGATTTGAGAGGGGCAAGGTAGTAATCATCTGTTATACTTTCCAGTTTGTCATTTGTAACAGTATTTGGCGCCTTACTATTTAGGATTGCAAAAAAATTGGGCTTATGGGTAATGCCAGTCATCATTAGGGTTGTGTTCTTGATGTTTTTTTCCTTTGCTTTGGACGATTTTGGTGCATCTAGTTTAATAGATGTATTTTGCGGCACTGACTGATCCTTGTTTTTAACCATATATTTATATACTGGTTTATCTAGATACTTACCTGTGTTCGCACTGAAGATTTTGACTTTAATATCTTCGGTTGATGGTTGGTGTGTTGTGCTTTTGCCCCTAGGCTGAATAGGAATTTTGATGTTCTGGCCTTCAACGGTTGCTTGTTGGATTTCTTTATTTTGTTGTTTTTAAGACGTTTATTAAAGTTGACCACCTGACAGTCTTCTTTTATTTTTTTATTAGGTTGTATGTGTGCATTCGATATGGTAATTGAAGCTTTCGTCGGCTCAGTCACTTAAGGTATGGCTTTGGGACTGTGACAGGACACGTTCGTGTGTCCTATCATGCCGCACTGAGTATACAGGACATCCGCATCTTTGTAGACTATCTTTTATTTTAGTTGGCCGATGTAGATGTGGGTTTTGATCGAAATTCCTAAGGGTACTTCAATGCATATGTGTGCATATCGTCCTCTAAGTGTTCTCGAGGTACATACGTCCGTCTTGACCAGTTTCCCTAATTTGCTACGTATTTTGGATAGGATTGAGGGGTTATAATATTCTATCGATAATTCAGAGAGGAGAATTCAAATTGCGGAGACCTTTTTATTAGCTTTTGATGCCATAAAATTTGGATGTCATTTTCTGACCGATAGGAAGGCCCCATTAATGAACCATGGGCCTTTTTGGATAGCAGTGAGCATATTTTTCTCTTTGAGGAATTTGACTATAAAGTAGGTGTTGCCCAAATCAATGAGTATTAATTCCTCTGTTGGTTTCCATAGTGTTGTTAAGTGTTGCTTTAGATATGCATGATTAACTTTTTTCCTTGTTAATTTAATTATAATAGAGTAGCACCATGGTCGATGAATTGGAGCTTTGTCCTCCGCCGTTAACATGATTATGTTATCGTTTGGCGGATACTTATGCATCTCTTCATCGTAAGTCATATCTACCTCCACGATTTCGATAGGTATGGCTGGTAGAGGCGTAGAGTTGCTAGTAAAAGAAACTATTTGAGATAGGGCGTTTAGATAGCTCATGTTTGAGTAATTTGTACTTGATTGTAGGTTTTTATTCAATGGTTGAGCTTGGCAGTTATCTAGGGTCATTAGATCAGGTGGGTCTGGTTGAATAGGATCCATGGGGATGAGCGGATTTAGAGAAAAGTTAGACCTTCTCTCTCTAGGTAATATAGAAAGAATATACTTTGTATTAGTGCTAAAAAGATTAAACAACGTTTTTAAAAAAAATCTTGAAAAGATTTGCGGTCTATTTGATGTAATTTAAATCACTTTTGAACTTAAATTTGAAATTCTCCATTACTAAGTCAATTTTGAAGATTTTGTTAGCGAATAGACTAAGAGAATAGAACAAAAAAGTTTAAGGTACGATATTATCAAAAAAGAGTAATTGATTGTCTTATATATGGATTAACATATAAAGATCCTTTGAGATATAACAAGCCTATTATTAATTGGATTAAAAATGACAAATATAAAGTACTTGACATTTATTTATAGAGAACATAGACAATTAAAATTGTACTTATTCAGAAAGGTTAAAAATCTTTTGTAAAACGAGTGCGCTCCCTAGTATTATCATTTATTACTATTTCAATAGTGGTGCGCAAACTATTTCAGTGGTAGTACTCAAAATATTACAACGATGACATCTTAATTATGTTGCAGTTATTTCAATTGTGTCTATTCTTTAATAATTAGTTCAATATTATGAATCACATAACAATCTCATAATAGTTTGTAATACTATTTCTAATATCACACCTAACAAAAAGGGCAAAATAATCTATATACCCTGGTATATGCATTTGTTTATATTCATGATCTTCTTATTCATCATTGTTTGGCCATGAAAATTTTTCACTTTTTTTCTGAAAAATTATTTCACATTAGTGAAAATTATGATGTCTGGCCATGAAAATTTCAAAAACAATTCCAACTTGTTCTTTGAAAAGTGAAAATAAGTTTTTGTTGTTTTTACTTTTCTTCAATCTCAGTTTCCAGCTTTTGTTATTGTTACATATGACCCCAATTTTTAAATTTTTACAAAACACCCCTATCAATTTCAGTCAACCACTTGTATAGGTGCAGTTGTCACAATTTGAGATTTGTCCAATGATAGCAGATAACTCCTAAGTTGAAAAAAGATGAACACCATGACAAATTTTCCATAATAATTTTGAGACTTTTTTCTTTTTGCTCAATTTTTTTGTGTGTATTTCATTGTGGATAACGTTATCTTATCTTCAACATAACTTGAAATACATTAATTTTATTTATTTTATTATGATAGATAAATATTACATTGCTGACGTTGGTTTACGAATCACGAAAGGACTTTTAGCTCCATACAAAGAAATATGGTATCATTTGCAGGACTACAAAGAGAATGAAAGAGAGCCTAAAAACAAGAGTTATTTAATTATAGACACTCATCTCAACGCGATGTGATTGAGAGAATATTTGAAGCATTATTAAAGTAGATTTAGAAAAGTATGACAGGACAAGAACAATTATGATATAGAAATGCAAGTTAGGATTGTAATTGTTTGTGCTGGTTTGCACAAATTTTTGTAGGGACATTGAAGCAGTGATGGAATATTTACAGATTATGAAAATAATGATATAGTTGTTGATGAAATCAGTGAACAATTAAATCAGACAAATAATGTTGTTTCATCTTCTCACATAGCTGATCAAGAAATGCATTTTCGACGAGAAGAAATTGTTTACACAATGTGGAAGGATTATATTAAGAGTAGCTATTAACCAGTGTTGTTTACTTTTTGTATTAAAGAATCTTTTGGTGTCCAGATCTGTATTTTACTGTCTTGCTAAATTCTAGACATTTCGTACTAAAATTTAATGTGTTTTCTCGTACATTTGTAGTAATTTGATAATCTATGTGAAAGTTGACATTTGTCATTCTTTTACAATTTTACATAAATTGAATAAATGCATGTAGCGAATCTTTTACATTATTATTTTCACTATATATCTGAACAATCATTTGTGGTCACTAAATGAACTTGTTTGAATTTAAGGGAACAACTGCGATTTACAATTTTCTAAGTAGTGATGATATTCATTACATGCTTGGCGCCTTCAAAATATGAGGTGCATATATGGTAAAAGATTGGTGAAGAATCACATTTGGTTGTTTGTTAGTGGTAAATTAGTTAAGTTGGTTGATTTTGATAGTTTTTAAAAATAGGGGGTATAAAATTATATTTAAAAAGACTTTTCAAAAGTCTAAAAAAAATTTAAAAAGACATGGCGAAACACAATTGCAACGCCAACTCCAACTTTAAATTTTTTTAATTTTCATGACCTAACGCCTACTTAAACTCAGTAAAATGTAATATTTTAAATCCTTTTTATGACTACTCAGTGTGTGTAATACAATCTCTTACACATGAAGTCTATGCCATTTTTTAATGCCATGTAAGAAATTAAATATTTTAAAAATAATTAAATCCACTACCCCCCCCCCCATCTTCTTCACACCTACCGCATCGTTCGTCTCTCATACTTGATTAGATCCCCCTCCACCCCTTTTTCTCTCCTTCATCAGAACCCCCACCCATTCCTTTTTCTTTCTTCTTCTTCTTCTTATTTTTTTCTTCAGATTCCTTCCCTCTCTTTATTTTTATTCTTCAGATCCTTTTTGCTGCAAAATTAATAAAAATTATAAAAAAAAAATTGTGGTGTTCTTCGGTGTTCATAATATTATCCAGTGATAGAAAGAGGGGTCAATTTTTTTTGTATGTGATTTTATTTTATTTTTTCTTTAATTTAACTTTAAAGGGTAACAATTTTTTAAATTAGGTGAACAAGAGATCTGTGATTTCTACTTGAAAATTTGATTTAAACAAATATGATTTTTGCATTAAAGAGAAAAACAAAACAAAAATATAATCTTAATGAAAACTTTGAAGGTGGTGAAAATGGAGGAAGAATGAATGTTGGAATCAAAAAGTTTAATCAATTGAACCAAGAACTTTGAAATTTTTTAATTTTTTGGTGATAGAGACAGACCAAAACATTTTTTAATTAACACTAAAACCATTAAAACAAGTACCAAATTCCATTGTTAAAGCTACATTAAGGAGCTTGTGGTGGTCAAAAGATGGGGAAAGAAAAGAGGTTGGGGTAGAGAAAGAAGAAAGAGAGTGGTTAGACCTTTTTAAATTTTTTGCCTTTATATTCATTTATTTTAATTATTTTAGTCAAGAGTTTCATGGGTACACATCTTATACTCATGATTTCATGTATTTATTTCAACTCAACATCAAGTTGCCACATAAGGTTGGTCAATGGTCATAGGAATTTAAAATATTGTGTTTTAAATGTTCAATTGGCAAAGGGATGAACATGAGGGTTCATAATACAAACACATACAAGTACAATAGTCTGCTAGATTACTACGCCTAATAGAAAGTATCTCATAGATTTGAATGTAACAATCTCTAAAGTTATTTTGTATTTTTGCTTATTTTTCTATTTGATCATACCATAGCTTTGAATTAATAGTTGTGACTTATGGTGATAGGTGACGCAATTTTTGATGTGGTCAAATATGATTCAGAGAAGTTTTGTTAGATCAAAATCAATATTTGGTTTGATGAAGTCAGATCCAAGTTTTGATGATTTCACAAGGTTTAGAAAATGATTTTTATTCTAGATGAAAGTTTGATTCGATTTTCTCTCTGTGATGTTATGGTTATTTGATTGGAATTTAATGTTAGATTAAGTTTTGAATTGAGTTTAGTTAACAGTTGACTAAACGGTCCTGAAATAGCGTGTTAATGATTTCAGCAACTCTGAAATATGTATCATGATCGATTTGCATTATTGATTCATGTTTAGATGTTGTGATCTGAGTCTACATTCTGAACATAACCGGCATTCAAAACAACAAGTGGTCTGAGCATATCACTCAGTCTTACATGAAAATATTGAAAGATAAACGAAATCTAAAATTTTGTAATATAGTAAAATAAAATTTTATTAAAAGGGAGATAAAGTTTTTTAAAGACTGATTACAACTATCTGGTTGGATATTTGTTATTTGAAGATTGATTACAGCTATTTGATTGAATGTGTATGAAACTTCTACTAACATATTAAAAAAACTATACATAGGGACAAGACCCCCGACTACTCTTATGTAAATAAAACTATCCACCAACATAACTATGAACTGTGTATAATCTTTATGCTGAAATAAGATATAAAACTTCAGTCAAGTATTCCTTTAGTCTATTTTTAAGAAATTCAGGAATAACCTAGCATTGGACGATTTTTAAGATGTACTATTCTAAGAAAATTTGATATTTATGTGAACGTTAGCGGAATGTTTGATTTTATTTTTAGATAGGTGATGAGCTTAGGAAGTTGTACTAACTTTCAACATATAAAATGAAGTTATAGAACTCTAATTATAGAGTTTACCGTGGAAGGATTGGTCCACAATGTTGTATTTTGATGATTGTGTTGTGAAATAGATTCAATGGGGAGAGGCCTCAATTTTTTGCCTGGAGCCGCTGCCACGAAAAATAAATCATTGCAGTGGTAGCCTCTATTCCGTCATGAACCGCTGCAGCGGTAAAGCGCAGTCAATTTTTAATTCTTAAAATCTAGAACACATTTTTATTTTCCATTTCTTGAAAAATTAATCAAGGCATTGAAGAGGGCAATTTTCTGTAAATTTTCATAGGGTTTCATCTTTGGATATAAGTATTTTACATTCTAAAATTACTTCTTAAAATTACTGAAAATCATTAAAAATTTATTCATGGTAAAAATTGAGAATACTCATAATACAAGAACTTAATGCAAATTTGTGAGAACAAGTATACAATTAGTAGATAATAATATCGGAGTGTTAGAAAATACTAATAGGAGTGGAATGATAATTATTTACATTAAATGACGTAAGGTTCATGAGGTTTACAGGATGGAAAATCCTAAGATGATGAATAGAGTAATTTATGATGAAAAATTATTAGTTATTAGTCCCTAGTGGTTAAAAGGAGCAGATTAAGTGAAAGGAGTATGTAATTTTATTGTTATAGATTAAGAAGAAGACGAACGAGAAAGAAAGGGCAAGTTTATGACCTAAAAGTGAGTTTGAGCAAGGAATCGAGGTAGGTTATGATTTTCTGTAGCAAGTAGACTTTCTTGACTCTATAATTATATGTAACTTAAATATTTGTATTACTTTCGAGCACTGCTTGTGATTATTGTTTGAACTACATATTGATACACATTGATGTTATTGAGATGATGATATACAAATCATGATATCCATGATGTCTTTGATGATGATGATGTTATTAAAATCAAGATGTCCATGATAATGTTGATGAGATTGAGAAGATCATGATGTTCATAATGATGTTGATGAGATTGAGAAGAGAAAGAGATGATGTACACATCTTGCATTCATACATTCATTCTTATGCATTGAATGTTTGGTTATAACTGCCGCGCCCTATTTTTACCTGAGGTCAAAACGAGCACGACGTTATGGATTCTAAAAGAATAAAAATTGTACAGAGTCGCCACCTTATTTTAAGGGAACTGAGGAAAACCCTTTTTTATTTATTAAAATGCATGACTTGTGTTTTAGTCTACGAAACCAGTTTAGATTCTAGGTAAGGGTTCAAGTTATTTCGAAGGAAAGGGGTTAGACATCCTTCAGAATCCACAAGTGTGGTACCCAGCTAGACTAAATTTATCAAAGAGGGAGGAGATATAAATATTTAAATAATATAAATTTATATGTGTATTAAATATATAAATAAATTTATTGTTATGAAAATATGTACAAAAGTGTGTATAAAAATATAAAGATTTCATGTACAAGGAAAAAATATTTTTTGTAACGTATAAAAAAAAGAAAAGTATCTTTTATATACTAAAAAGGAAAAGTATTTTTTAATCAAAAATCACAAAGGAAAATATAAATTCATTTTTTAAAAGAGAGCTATGTAATATGTGAATGTGAATTAGTTTATTAACTTAATTATTTTATGTAAATATTAACGGCCTAAGTTTTGCCTAAAATTGATGAAATTATATAAATAAAGAATATCCCCGCCCGGCACCCAAAAAGTAAAATTTTCACTATTTTTTTTGTTATTTGTACAAGTGTGAGAATATAAAATACAATATAAAATTTAAGGGTCCCTTTGACTGCAACTCCCGACGAATATTTCAAAATAACCTGTATAAACACTTAAAAAAAGAATATTAGTAACAAATAAAAATAATTAAAATAAATTGAACAAATATGTATGCGTATAAATATTTAAAAATATATTTTTTGTTAAAAAGTGGGCTCAGATAATGTCATGATTGCGAAATAGTTGCTTAATTAATTGGTCGTCCTAAATCGTCTTGCAACGAAGTGGTTGCTCAATTAACTGGTCGTCCTAAATCGTCTTTCCAAGATATGAATTGTAAAATCTTGTGTTGTTATAAAGTTTCATCATCGCCCAAAAAATATTTATTTATTATGTATGTATACGTAAAAAGTCCGTCTTTTGTTTATGAAGGCCTCAAAATTAATAATAATTTTTTCATTGGCCAAATGTGTAGTATCCATTCACCATCAGTGTAAATAAATGAGAAGGACAAAAATCGTCCACAAATCACTCCAACAGCAGCAAACTCAAGGCAAACAAAAATGGTCAATAACAGTGATAATAAAATAGCAAAGCAAACAGAGACAAACACACTATCTAATTAATTCAAATATCCATCCAAACGTCTTTAACCAGATCTGTGTGTTAAGAAAAATATAGAGAAAAGGGGCGGCTCGTGGATGTTTCTCGGTGTTGGTAGCGGTTGTTGTAGTGGTTGACGGCGGCAGATTTGGGAAGAAATTCGATGCTCACCGGTCATCACCTCAGGCGAGCTTGCAGCGAGACGTAAAGGAAAAGCTTGTAGCGTGGGGGGTGGTATTGTTGGGCGGCTGTTTCAGGGAAGAAAATCGTGTGGAAGTGGCACGTGAGATCGGATGAACTGTTGGTATCTACGAAGAAGACGAAAGCTTAAAAATGGAAACTGTGTAGTAGGCGTCTGTATATATATTTATATGTGTGTCATTGTTATTGATGGTAAAAAATGAAACAAAAATGGAGGTTGTTTTTCTATGTATGCGCGTGTTTGTATGTTTTTATATATATTTTTTGTGTGTGTTTTGAAGAGAAAAATGGAATAAATAAAATATGCTTGTATATTTATGAATATGTGTGTGGGTTTGCAAAGAAAAAATGTTTGAGTTGTAAAAAATAAATATATGTGTATTTTGAAAGAGAGGAAAAAATGAACAAAAATGTGTGTCCAAAATGTGTCCTCCCACCACCTATTTATACAAAAAATTGAGCACCCCTTTTATCCAATGGATAAAGGGGTGTCCTCTCTTTTTATAATAGAACGTCCTTAGGTCTTTAAGTTATTGGCCAAAGGATTTTCATCCTTTCGACCAACGGACAAAGTAATTATTCAAAGGGTAGTGTCATTGAGTGGTCATTGTCAGATGTGACAAGACAACACTGAGTGGTTATTGTCGGACGTGACAAGACATTATTGTGTAGTCGTTGTCGGATGTAATAAGACATCGATTATTAGACTGCACAAAAATAATTGATCCAACTCAGCATTTGCGGACTGTAAAATATAGATGTTGAATGAAAAAATGTAAAGAATATTAAAATTATTAAAATATAATTAATTTAAAAATACTGTAATATATATATATATATATATAAAACGTCATGTCGTGCACGTGTGCGGGTGATTGTAAAATGTTAAGAACGATAATGAATTGATAAAAATCCTAAAATTAGAAAAATTATTAATAAATTATAAAAAATCAAATTATGACAAAAAATTGATAAAAATCCTAAAGAAAGGATAATTATCAATAATTTATCCAACAATTGTAAAAAAGATGTGAAAATTATGTTTCGTGCCCTTTAACGAACAAAAATCCCGAAGACGTTAATTTTAGGCACGGAGAGCAAAAATTGGGTGTCAACAGTTGCCCCTTTTCATTTGAGGACGATGTAGAAGTCTTCAAATAAAAACATTGACGTGTAGCCAATTTTGCTCGACAAAAATGATTTGGAGAAAATTCGATCGAACTCCAATTTAAAGTTACCTACATACCTCGAGTTGTATGAGGATCAGGTCAATGTAGTTCAAAAAATTTAAGCAAATCGCCCTGTTGTTGAGGGTGAGAGATCATGTGAAATGATTATTGGGAGAAACACTAATTGGAAACAAAAGTGTTTATCTATTTTCGATGCCCCTTTCAAAATTGCCCCTGTGAGATGCTGGAGACGCAAGATTGTGTACTTGTTGGGGAGAAAGAATGATTGCGGTTGTGACAATCGAACTCTGGACAAAGCTTTCTAAATATCTCAAGTGTTACGAGAATCAGGTGACTGTAATTAGAATCATAGCAATATCAAAATTATCTCAGTGTAGAGTTATGGTGACACTGGGTTCCTTCAAGGATGACAACAAAAATTTTAACACGAATGGAATGAATACGGGTGCTTGTTCCAAAATTGACTGTTTGGGTAGCTGGAAATGAGTAGATGTCGGATAATACTATTTGCTGGGGACTTTGAGGGAAAAAGAGATTGCGAATTTTCAAAGATTGCCCCAGTATCGGATTAAGAAGACATTGAGCAATGATAATAAGGATTATAAAAATGAAAGTTTAGGGTCGAGTTGAGATGAGTTTCTTCGCCGAAATTCCTGACGTAACTAGGGATCCCTGACATTCCGCTAGCTTGCCCCAATTTGCTGCTAAGAGGATAGTTTCACGTTGTACTGCATGCTCTAGTATTGTCTCTGTTTTTTAAGGCAATCCGCCTGGCGAGGTGATAACTAAAATGTAAATAGCCTCTGTCGGCTGAGTAGTAATTGAAATATAAATAGCCTCTGTCGGCTGAGTAGTTGATGAAATATAAATAGCCTCTGTCGGCCAAAATTTAAATAGCCTCCATCGGCTGAGCAATTGCTGAAATATAAATAGCCTCCGTCGGCTGAAATGTAAATAGCCTCCGCCGGCTGAAATGTAAATAGCCTCCGCCGGCTGAAATGTAAATAGCCTCCACCGGCTGAAATGTAAATAGCCTCCGTCGGCTTAAATTCTTATTGAGGAAGTGAAAGTTGCATTATATGCCCTATTGTTGGGGGCGGTCGTGCCCTGTCCTATTGTTCGGGGTGGACTTGCCCTGTCCTATTGATCGAGGCGGACTACCCTGTCCTATTATTCGGGGCGAACTGCCCTGTCCTATTGTTCGGGGGGACTGCCCTGTGTTATGTTAGAGTTTTGTGAACACCTATTAGTACGTGATGACCGAGTCTTAATGTGGATATCCCTTTAATGCGACCTGCAAAAAAAAATCAAGAAATTTCTTTTAGAGTTAGAAAGTATTAGCGAATGAATTGATAAAACCTGGCTTCCTGGCTTGTGATAGAGATGTAATGTTGAGTTTCTGATGGAATGTTGTAAGATACTTGACATATGCCTCCTTGAGCATTATTATGACCTGCAAGATTCGAGAAGATTCTTTAGTGTCTTGGATAATTATGGGTAAATTGACGATACCTGGATTCTCAGCTTGTGATGGTGAGGTAGTATTTAGGCTTCCAAGATGTTTGAACCTTTGTTGTAGCGATGTTGTACCTGCGCTCAAAGAAAGTTTCTTAGTTTGGGGAGGGGATGTTGATTTTGTGTTGATCGAGAACTCGGTCTAGCAGCTATCTCATTCTTCAATCTTTCGACAATCGGTAATCTATTCAGGATTTGGAGTAGTGACACTTCCTAACTCCACATAATGTGCTTATACTAGTATGTCTTCTGGTGGGAACTTTCTTCATCTTGATCTTCGCTTTCGTACTTCCATCAAAGTGACGTGGTTGTTGTGGCTTGAGATGATAAATAAAATTTGAAAAGATGTAAAAGATTATGTTGTTGATATGACCGAGCCTGACTTAAGCTGCCTACATATCCTAGAATAGAAATCAAGTCAAAACATAGTTTCGTGTGAGGAAAATCAAGAAAAATTTGGCCACAAGGGTGGGTATGTGGAGAATGGTAAGGTTGATAATCATGAGCTTGCTTTGGAGAGCTCATTTGGTCATTTGCTGAAGCGGTGCCTCTTATGTATGAGTCTTCAGCATCTTATGGCTTTTTCTTGTGCTAACGATTAACATCAAAGAATTTCTTAATTTGAGTGATGCTTTTGTAAGTTGTTGGAGTCGATCAAGCATTGAGATTTGCATCTCAATGTCGGTTCCTTCATGTCATGGTTTTAAGCGGAAGAGTAGTGAACGCGTTGTATAAGCTACCTTCATATGTAGTCTCGCTGACTTGCGTTTTGATGAAAGTAAGAGGCTTGGGTACATGCGTGAGTCTTCTCTGCGTAAACTCTGAATATTTCTTAAGCGCCTCATTGATAGTCTCCTTATCTTGAGGGCGTCTTCGTATATGAACTCTTTTTGGGTCCACTACAGTCGTCCTTTTGTGGATCTTTTTGAAAATAAATAACTTGCAACAACAGACACAACAACCTTTTTGGTTGTTGCATAATCATTTCCCAGTTGAAAATTTCTTCAAAGTGGGGTGCCCCTTTTGGACACCGATGACACTTTATGCAGAAGGGTTCTTGCGATCGTGTAATCTTTTGTTGATGTGGTAACCTTTTTGAGTCACCCATAATGCTTGTAAAATGATGACCTCTCTGGTTATTGCCAATAATTCTTTGCATACGATCTCAGATAAGTCTTGCGCATCTTTGTATCAATACTACTTATAGATTCCTCTTGAATCGTCAATCTTTGGATTATCTTGTGCATTATTTGATATTGGATACGAGTCGACTTATAGATATCCTTTGAATTGTCAGCCTTTAGGTAATCCTGCGCACTATCCGACTTTGGATAAGAGACGACTTACAGACATCCCTTCAATCGCTAGCTTTTAGGTATTCCTGCACATCTTCCGACCTTGAACATAATATGACTTATAGATATCTCTCAAATTGTTAGTCCTTGGGTAATCCTGCACATAATCGATCTTGGATATGACCCAGCTTATAGAGAACCCTTTGACATACCAATTTGATAATCTCGAATATTCTTCGGTAAGGATTTAGTCGCGACTTATGGGTAACCTTCGGACTATCAATTTAGGTAACCCTGCATACTATCCGGTTAGGATGTTATTACGTCTTACGGATGACGTATGGGCTATCAACTCAGAGATAATCTTGCACACTATCTTATTTCAAATAATATGACTTATAGATGATCCTCAAAGACTTATAGATGATCCTCAAATTGTCAATTTCAAGGAAATCTCATATGACGTTTGCTTTCAGATAGCGACTTAAAGACGAATCATGTGTTTTTGATGAATTCAGATGTTGATTCATAAGATGATAAGATATCCTCGACGCCAACGTATGTTATCTCACGTATCAATAGATATTGATGTTGATATCCTTGATTGATGTATTAGTCATAATCCAAGCTTGAACGCTTTTAAGCATATTTTAGAAATCCTCCTAAAGATTTGGTTGACCTCCTTATGACTGAAGTAACGAGTGTTTAATCCTGCACTGATCGTCGATGTGAATTTGGAGCATTTGTATTGATAGTATCTTTTAACAATATTTGTAGAGAAGATCTTTGGTTAAGTGGTGAAAGTGTCTTCTGTATTGACCCTTGGTGCATTTTTCTCGATATTATAGTCAATTCATCCCCCGTGGATGTCCTGTAGCTCTAATGATGTCTTGCATTATCTGGTACAAATCAACCTTGATTGTAATATTTCCAAGTTGAACGTCCTAGCCTTCGTTGATTTTTGAAACGTTCTTCAAAATTTTGCCCCAGTCTCTTGGAGAGACTTTCTCGATGATTCTTCGTTGCGTATCTTGGGATAGTCTTGATGGATCGTGTCGGGTTTTCTGGATACCATCGCATTCAAGTTTCTCTCGTCGTTAGAAAAAAATAGAATTTTGTATTATAAAGGGACCGAGCCTTATATAGGCTGCCTACGTATCCCGCCGAGGAAAATCAGGTCACACGTAGTTCCAACTACAAAAGGGGAAATGATTCTACTTAAGTACGATCGAACCCGATGAGGGTTGCCTACGTATCTCACCATGAGAAATCAGGTCAGAACGTAGTTCTGATACATGATAATTAGAGAAAATCCTATGTCTTCAAATATAGGACTATATTGCCTACTTCTGAGTCAATCAACTTGGATTTATCACTATTGTATTCCCACTAAAGTTAATTGCTTCTCTGTAGGATGGCTTATATGAAAGCCTTGTCGGCTCGGCGTGAAGAATGGTGTCCCTCATGTCATATACACTCTTCCTTTTTTATGACTGGGCATTGGATCAATATTTTCATTTGGTTGCACTTCAACACATTGGATTACCCCAGCCTTGGTCAAGCACTCAATTTTATGTCTTAACCTATGACAATCTTCAGTGTCGTGCCCCCGAACTCCACAGTGAAAAACACATCACTTTCTTTCATCAAACCATTTAGGTAATGGGTTAGGAATCTTCCCAAGCTCGGGTTGTAGCAACTTTGCACCTCTCAATCTTTCGAACAAATGTGTCAATGGTTTAACAAATTGTGTGTGGCTTCGACTGTGCTTACCTTTCGAATTTTGTCTAAGCGCAAAAGGTGTCGGATTTTGATAAACTGACAATTGGATTGGTACGCATGGTTGTGGTGGATTTTGGTATGTGGAAGCTTGGGGTTGAAGGTAATTTTGTTGGTTATTGTAGGCATGATGTAGTTTGTGACTCGATATTTGCATCAGTTCGTTATCAGGATTTTGAAGTGATTGGGATGATTCAGGTATTGAATGGTGTGGTATCACAATAGATACTTCTTCTTCATTCTCCATCTTGGCTCCTTCGATGAACTCTAACCGAGTAGACTCGCTCGAGTTATTTACCGAATTAATCTTTCTAGAGTTAATCGCCACTTCAATAAAATTCCCCATTTTGATACAGTCAACAAACTTCTGCCCCAATGTGGATATTATCCTTTCGAAATAGACTCTCTTTTGACTGCGGCTAAAATACTTTGTCAATTCACTTTCATCCATCGGTGGTTGAACTTTTCCTACTTCAGACCTCCATCGTCGAGCATATTCCTGGAATGATTCAGAGGGCTTCTTCTGTATACTAATGAGGGAAATTCAATCAGGTGCGATTTCTGTATTAAACTTGAAATAATTCATAAAGTCTTTAGTCGTGTCGCTTCATTTGTGCCAATGACGAGGGTCTTGTTTGGTGTACCAGGTGAGCGCCTCGCCAGACAGATTTCTAATAAACAACTTCATTATGAGCTTCTCATTTTTGCCAATCCCGAACAATTTATCACAATATGTTCTTAAATGAGTATAAGGATCGCCAGTTTCATCAAACAAGTTGAACTTAGGTGGCTTGAACCCGACTGGAAAATCAACATCTGGATGGATACATAAATCTTCATAGTCTAAATGCTTGTTGACTTGAGTTTCTTGGAGGTGTTTCATCGCCTGCTTTAGATCATGAAGCTTGTTTACGATCATGTCTTCTTCTTCTTTCGTCCTTGAATTCATCAAAAACATACTTTTAGCAGGTATGGTGAAAGCGGGTGTCTCAGTCACACATATTGGAGAAATATATGGTTCTCGAAAGGTAGCATAATTTGTTTGTTGAATATCACGAGAAGGTGTGACAACATTGGGATGTGGGGTGCAATAAGAAAACTTATGGGAGTTGATGGGTGTGAACGGGGATGATGGATTTGTTAAGCCAATAGTTGTTGTGGGAGGTTGCACTGACAGATAGTGTTCAGGTATTAGAGTTCCTAGTGACGAAAAAAAAAGGTGGGCGTGGTAGAGTAGCCACGGATGGATGTGCGGGGTCCCTTCCTTGGTGTATTTCTCCTCTTAACGTCTCGAGTTGTTTCTCCAAAAGAAGAATACGTTCATCCTTATCTGCATTATCTTGTCTTTTGAAAATCCCTGATATGTTTGCCAGCGTTGGAATACTTCTGGTCGGGTCGACGGTATTGGTGTTCATTATATAGCTTAAGTCGGCTAGTTCTATCGATCAACACAATCAACCTTTATCGAGGAATAATGCAAATACAAATGAAAGTTCAAGAGTTAGTTCATGTCGATGGACAAGCACATTCAGACAACGTCGAGTAAGCGTATCTTATATTGTGGAGCCTCATTTTGCCAGAGGTAGGCCTTCGTCCAAACAAACTGATATAGATGAATCTAGATTTTGACACATTTTGGATTCAGAACAATTTTAAGTTTTCTTGAAGAGGGAATGTATCCAATAAGGGTGGCTAAAAGAGGCCTATACAGTCGATTAGAATTGATAGAAGCGGGCTAAAATGATGCCTTTAAAAGAGTGAGTATCTCAAGTCTCGTTATTGATGAATGAGGATCTTATGGTAGAGATATCGAACGGAGGAGAAGTATCGACACTGCCTCATGCTCATTGGATGGAAAGAGTTAGAAGTGGATGAAGATGAATAATATTCCACATTCATTGTTTTGAAGAAGGGTGTCAAATAATTGTAGAGTTTTGAATAATATTCTACATTTGTTGACTAGAAAAAGGAATCAAACATTGGAAGAATGCTTGACGACATTCCACTCTAGTTTGGATTAAAAAAAAGTTAGACGTAGGTGGAGTTTTTAGTGACATTCCCTATCTGCGGACTTGAAGAGAAAGTCGAACGAAAGCAAAGCATTTTTAGAACACTCGGCATGGACTTTGAGAAAGATATTTGTGAAGTGGAGTTTTAACAACACTCTGTATTCGTGAAAATGGTGTCAAATGTTGGCTAGTTTGGGTAATACTTTATTTCTATTGATGTGAAAATTATGTCGAATGAAGGAAGAGTAAAAGAAGGCCAATTTGATTGTTCTGAATCCATTAATGTTTGATTTCTGGATTATCTGAATCAGTTCTAATACAAAATATGTCATAAAGGTTTCATAACCTTCTGACGAAATGGTGGCTTCCTAGTTGCGAAGACGATACCTTGGACCGTCCCGCCTAAGGTATATGCAATATGACCTATTACTAGAGTAGGATTTTTCCCTAAATGTTCAAGAGTGGGACTGAATATTTGCGAGAAGGTCCACTAACCTAACTGCACCGACTCTGAAACTAAGGAATCCAAATAAGGTTCGAAGGAGTGCAATACACCCCTCACGTGTACCACAGTGTGTGAATTGTGTACGGTCAAAGACTCGATAGAAAAATGCAAGTGATAAAGCAGTAACAAGTAGTGTTATTCAAACAAATAAGGAACGCAAGTTTGGATTTGGCTTGCGTCCTTTCACACATAGCATGATATAAAAATATGTAAAACAAATAACATGATAAAGCATAAAAATCCTAAACTAAGCATGATAAAAAAAACGTAAAGAATTTATAAGCAAATTCATATAATTTGCAGTGTAATAGGTAAAAAATTTAATCATTTACAAAAAAAGTAAAAATACCTCCCTCGATTGAAAATCGAGTCAATCACGGTTAGAACCTGTTGTCATCCCCAACAGAGTCGCCATTCTGTCGCACCCTATTTTTATCTGAGGTCAAAACGAGCACGACGTTATGGATTCTAAAAGAATGAAAATTGTACAGAGTCGTCACCTTATTTTAAGGGAAATGAGGAAAACCTTTTTTATTTATTAAAATGCATGACTTGTGTTTTAGTCTACGAAATCAGTTTAGATTCTAGCTAAGGGTTCAAGTTATTCCGAAGGGAAGGGGCTAGGCATCCTTCAGAATCTACAAGTGTGGTACCCGGCTAGACTAAATTTATCAAAGAGGGAGGAGGTATAAATATTTAAATAATACAAAGTTGTATGTGTATTAAATATATAAATAAATTTATTGTTATGAAAATATGTACAAAAGTGTGTATAAAAATATAAAGATTTCATGTACAAGGAAAAAATATTTTTTGTAACGTATAAAAAAAAGAAAAGTATCTTTTATATACTAAAAAGGAAAAGTATTTTTTAATCAAAAATCACAAAGGAAAATATAAATTCATTTTTTAAAAGAGAGTTGTGTAATATGTGAATGTGAATTAGTTGATTAACTTAATTATTTTATGTAAATATTAACGGCCTAAGTTTTGCTTAAAATTGATGAAATTATATAAATAAAGAATATCCCCGCCCGGCACCCAAAAAGTAAAATTTTCACTATTTTTTTTTGTTATTTGTACAAGTGTGAGAATATAAAATACAATATAAAATTTAAGGGCCCCTTTAACTGCAACTCCCGACGAATATTTCAAAATAACCTGTATAAACACTTAAAAAACGAATATTAGTAACAAATAAAAATAATTAAAATAAATTGAACAAGTATGTATGAGTATAAATATTTAAAAATATATTTTTTTGTAAAAAAGTGGGCTAAGATAGTGTCATGACTGCGAAATGGTTGCTCAATTAATTGGTCGTCCCAAATCTTCTTGCAACGAAGTGGTTTCTCAATTAATTGGTCGTCCTAAATCGTCTTGCCAAGATATGAATTGTAAAATCTTGTTTTGTTATAAAGTTTCATCATCGCCCAAAAAATATTTATTTATTATGTATGTATACGTAAAAAGTCCGTCTTTTGTTTACGGAGGCCTCAAAATTAATAATAATTTTTTCATTGGTCAAATGTGTAGTATCCATTCACCATCAGTGTAAATAAATGAGAAGGACAAAAATCGTCCACAAATCACTCCAACAGCAGCAAACTCAAGGCAAACAAAAATGGTTAATAACAGTGTTAATAAAATAACAAAGCAAACAGAGACAAACACACTATCTAATTAATTCAAATATCCATCCAAACGTCTTTAACCAGATCTGTGTATTAAGAAAAATATTAGAGAAAAGGGGCGGCTCGTGGATGTTTCTCGGTGTTGTAGCGGTTGTTGTAGTGGTTGACGGCGGCAGATCTGGGAAGAAATTCGATGCTCACCGGTTATCACCTCCGGCGAGTTTGCAGCGAGACTTAAAGGGAAAGCTTGTAGCGTGAGGGGTGGTATTGTTGGGCGGCTGTTTCAGGGAAGAAAACCGTGTGGAGGTGGCGCGTGAGATCGGATGAACTATTGGTATTTATGGAGAAGACGAAAGCTTAAAAATGGAAACTGTGTAGTAGGCGTCTGTATATATATTTATATGTGTGTCATTGCTGTTGATGATAAAAATTGAAACAAAAATGGAGGTTGTTTTTCTATGTATGCGTGTGTTTGTGTGTTTTTATATATATTTTTTGTGTGTGTGTTTTTAAGAGAAAAATGGAATAAATTAAGTATGCTTGTATATTTATGAATATGTGTGGGTTTGCAAAGGAAAATTGTTTAAGTTGTAAAAAATAAATATATGTGTATTTTGAAAGAGAGGAAAAAATGAACAAAAATATGTGTCCAAAATGTGTCCTCCCACCACCTATTTGTACAAAAAATTGAGCAACTCTTTTATCCAATGGATAAAGGGGTGTCCTCTCTTTTTATAATAGAACACCCTTAGATCCTTAAGTTATTGACCAAAGAATTTTCATCCTTTTGACCAACAGACAAAGTAATTATTCAAAGGGTAGTGTCATTGAGTGGTCATTGTCAGATGTGACAAGACGACACTGAGTGGTTTTTGTCGGACATGACAAGACATTATTGTGTAGTCGTTATCGAATGTGATAAGACATCAAATTATTATACTGCACAAAAATAATTGGTCCGACTCAGCGTTTGCGGACTTTAAAATATAGATGTTGAATGAAAAAATGTAAAGAATATTAAAATTATTACTGTAAAAATAAATAAATATATATATATATAACGTCATGTCGTGCATGTGTGCGGGTGATTGTAAAATGTTAAGAACGATAATGAATTGATAAAAATCCTAAAATTAGAAACATTATTAATAAATTATAAGAAATAAAATTATGACAAAAAAATAATTAAAATCCTAAAGAAAGGATAATTATCAATAATTTATCAAACAATTGTAAAAAAGATGTGAAAATTATGTTTCGTGCCCTTTAACGAACAAAAAGCCTGAAGACGTTAATTTTAGACACGGAGAGCATAAATTGGGTGTCAACAATAACTATATGTTGTGATGCAACTTGTTGCTGAATTTGATGAAGTATAAACATATATGAGTATGAGGTTGTATTTCCTCGAAAACAAAGTGTCATACTTGTGGTATTGTCTTTGATTATAAGTACTATGATGCCTACTGGTACTTGTTGATGTACTGATGTTACGTGTCTTCTTTCTATTGAGGGTAGAGCATGTTTTAGCGTTTGAGACGGGACCTCGACTTTAGCCAGTAACTCCAGACTCAGGTTCAAGGGTGAGTGTCATAATTGGGAAACCATTGAATCTTCTGAATTGTGTCCATGTCCCTTAATAGGGAATAAGTTTTTTTTTTTATTTCCTTCGGTATTTTGGAAAATCTATTAGTTACCTGTTTAGACTTAGTTATTTTTGTACGGTGGGTTCAGATCCTGGTGATGTAATAAATTGAGGTTTTGCACTCTATTATTGATTTGATAATTTCGTTGGTTTGACATTATTACCTATCTCTTGAATAAAGATTTTTTCTGAACTTGTTAATGAAGAAGTTAGTATAATATGAATGTGAATCTAACACTTGGATAGTGAGGGTTGAGTTAGTATGATACTCCCGTCAAAGATTAGGGTGGATGTCAATCATGACTGGTTAGATCGTGTCACATCCCAAATTAGGGCCTGATCGTGATGGGTATCTCAACTCCCACGTGGATCGGAGATCACCTCATTCGCCTAACCATGCCAATACAACATCCCCAAATGTCGGATGAATTCCGGACATATAACAAGATAACACATAGCAAAACTAATAATAATTCATGGTATGTGTATACCAACCACTAATAATCGGACAACCGTTTGTCACCAAAACAATCAAACAAACCACCCAAGTCCACAGTAATCCAACAAAGCCTCTACAAAATTGAAGGTCAATAAAATATCAGGACATGCTCCCGACAATAGCCAAAACAAATATCCAAAAGATAGCCAAAACCTAAAAAGGAAACCACAATATGAACTAGGGTCTTCCGAAAGATGAAAGCTCACCACTTCAATCTGACTCTCTAGCTGAGCCCGAATCTAAGTCACCGAGCAGGAGATGTGGAAGTATGGCCGGTTCCTGCATCGCGTGGGGATACAACGTCCGAAGATGATTAGTGGTTGAAGCGCTAGCATGTAACTCGTGTATTGAGGGACAAAATATTGTCATGATAACAGTTCAAAACCAATACACATTCAATGCATAATATCATATGAAGTACGTATACATACATAATACCATGCTGAGGTAGGGAGCAAGGCTTAACATGAACTTCAAAAACCTTAACCTGGGTTGTGTAGCATAATAATCATAAAACAAGGCATCTACAGGTTATAAGGGCCCAACTCTCTCCTAGATGGAAGGTTTCTAGTGTGTGTAGCCGCACGAACCAGAGAATATCCATATCCGTATATGCCCTTATAGGGGACTCGAACCTCCCGGCATAGTCAAGGTGACTTAAGCACTAATGTATACAATATGGGGGACTCGAATCTCCCATTCATATATTAAATACGGGGGGCTCGAACTTCCCGATTATTTAGACACTCGCACCGACTAGTGCAATTTCCAATGTTAGTCCTTCGGGACCCCCACTTTCACGGCTCGGCTACACATCCCGCTCTTTAGCCCAATTTAAAATATTTAACATGCATTAACATTTATTAAAGTCATTATACATGTAGGAACTCCGTTGGTATCGTCATACCAACCTCACTTGCAAGCGTATGTTTTGCCATAACAATAATTTCATCATTTGGGACTCGAACCCATTGTCTAAAAAAAGACATCAAGTTAATGCAACATTTAAGACTCAAACCCATTTAGCTAATCAAACACCAAGGTTACAATTTCAATCAATCTATGTCCATCAAGGCCTTTACAATGTCCTTCATCAATCATTATCATGGTTATGCCAAAGTCTTAGTTCAAAAACACAATTCAACTTGTGACAATATCATTCTCATTAACAATTTCACAAACGGGTTGAGGGCATGTCATTATCAAAGCCAAAATCATTAAATTTGGGGTTCAACCATGGCCCCTCAATTAAATCACCATTCCTGTGCACCCACACATGCAAAACTATAATTAAAACTTGCATAATCACAATTTAAACCATAGAAAACAATATTCAATGATATTCATTCAAACCCCTCAACCTTGGTTTCAAAACTACCATTAATGGTTCATGAACAATGCTTTAAACATATGTTTTTAGTAAAATAACAATGAGGCAAGAGTCACATGCCTGAATTACGAAGATTCAGGGAGAGAAATTGACTCTTAAGCCCTTAGATGACCACTTTGGAGAAACCCTAGCCAATTTTGCTTGAGAGGATTTTGAGAGAGTAAAGAGGATATTTTTTATCTTGTAAAGTTTAGAATAAATGCCCCAAAGTGTTATAGGGATGTAGGGTCTTAAAGGTTTTAAGTGGGAAATGACCAAAGTACCCCCAACTAAAAACTGTAAAAAGCCTGCCTTCGGTTACGAATCGACCTATCGACTCGTCACCACGTATTACGACTCGTAGCCATGAGTCATATCCTAAACAGTGGGTTGGACACCCATACACTGTCTATCTTATGACTCCATGATCCCACTTGTGACCTGGCCATACGACTCGTATGGTTTAGTCATTTCCAAGACAAAACCCAAAAAGATTAGACACTGGACAACATACGACTTAACCCTACCATTTTTAACATGGTCTTATGACTCGTAGTGATCCACTCGTACTCAAAGAATAACTTATCCAATACCACACTAGTTTGGTTACGACTTAGGTCCCTAGACCCGTAAACACACCATGCGACTCGTATGATGAGTCGTCAATAGGGCAGTGAGCTCATAGCTCAAGAAATTTTCAAGGACCAAAATTCGAGGCATTTTAGTCTCCCCCTTAAGATCATTCATCCTCGAATGATGGCACAAGGCATGGACTAGCACGATTAAACCCCAAATATCTCTACTCTTACCTTTAACTAAAGTTAAAAGACAGAGATGCTATGGAAATCAATCTTTCCTTTAACAAAGTCAGAAAACAAAGATGTTAAGAATAACACATACCTTACGCACGATTTTTCAAAGTGGAAAACAAGAATGGATACTTGGACTTCATGTCCTCTTCAGCTTCCCAAGTAGCATTTTTGACCTTGTGGTTCCTCCATAGAACCTTTACCGAAGCTACGTCCTTCGTCTGCAATCGACGAACTTGCCGATCCAAGATTTCAATAGAGACTTCCTCGTAAGAAAAGGAATCCAAAATACCAATGTTCTTCAAGGGAACAACTAACGAAGGATCACCCACGCATTTTCGCAAAAAGGACACATGGAATATCGGGTTAATGGAACTCATGCTGGAGGGAAAATCCAACTTATATGCAATGTTACCAACCCTTCTCAAAACCAAGTACGGGCCAACATATCGGGGACTGAGCTTTTCCTTCTTTCCAAATCGCATTACTCCCTTCATGGGAGACACCTTCAAGAACACCCAATCTCCAACCTCAAACTCCAACTCTTTTCGCCATATGTGCACATAGGAATTTTGGCGACTTTGGGCGGTCTTAAGACTATTCCGGATCACATTCACCTTTTTCATAGCTTGGTGAACCAAATATGGGCTAAGCATCTCCACCTCACCAACTTCGAACCACCCAATAGGAGATCTAACCCTCCTACCATATAATACCTCAAGCGGAGCCATACCAATGCTAGAATGGTGACTATTGTTATAGGCAAATTCAAATTCAATGAGAGGCAAGTGGTCGTACCAACTACCACCAAAGTCGATTACATAAGCTCGCAACACATCTTCCAAAGTCTAAATGATTCTTTCCACTTGTCCATCCACCTGTGGGTGAAAAACAGCGTTAAGGCTCACTTTAGTCCCCAAACCACACTAAAAAGAGTACCAGAAATGCAATGAGAACTAAGTACCACGATCTAAAATACTCGAGACAAGCGTATCATGCAACTTTATGACCTCCTGAAGTAATAACTTTGCATTGTCCTTGGCAAAATAATTAATCCTTACTGACAAAAAGTGAGCATACTTAGTCATCCTATCTACGATGACCCAAATGGAGTCACACTGATTCCACGATCGTGGAAGGCCGGTAATGAAATCCATATTAATTATCTCCTACTTCCACACCGGTAATTCAATTTCTTAAAGTAGCCCACAGGGCCTCATGTGCTCCACTTTTACTTACTGAAACACCATAAACTTAGATACAAAGTTAGATACATCCCACTTCATATTATTCCACCAATACATATCTTTGAGATCATGATACATATTTGTTGAACCGGGTGAACCATATACCGCGACTCATGGGCCTCGGCCAAGATCCTGCTTTACAACCCATCAATATCAGGAGCACACAACCTCCCTTGGTACCTCAAGATAGCATCACTATCGATCTCGAAGACTATCACCTTCTACTTACCCACCTCATTCTTGATTTTTATCAAGAGAGGGTCTAATACCTATTTCTCTTTTATTTCAGGACCAAAAGATGATTGTGTCGCCTGTCTCACAAACATAACACCAACCTAGAGTCCAAGAGACGAACTCCAAGGTTAGCCAAATGGTGAGTATCCTTTACCAATTCCCGCTTATCTTTATCCACATGCGACAAACTACCCATTAACAACCTGCTAAGAGCATCAACAACCACGTTAGCTTTACCTGGATGGTAGGGAAAACTCGTGTCATAATCCTTGAGGATCTCAAGACACCTTTTTTGTCTGAGATTAATGTCTTTCTGGGTGAACACGTATTGCAGGTTCTTATGATCAGAAAAGATATCAACATGGACTCCATACAGATAGTGACACCTAATTTTCAATTCGAACACTACAGCTAACAATTCCAAGTCATGAATCGGATAGTTCTTCTCATGAACCTTTAACTGTCTAGAGGCATAAGCAACCACTTTGCCTTGCTACATCAAAACACAACCCAAACCAACCCGAGATGCATCACAATAGATGACAAAATCCTCGGTGGCTCAAGCAGAGTCAAGATCGGAGCTGAAGTCAACTTATATTTCATCTTCTCAAACCTACCCTCGTAAACATCAGAACACAAGAACTTCACCTTCCCCTGAGTCAACTTGGTCAATGGGCCATCAATGGAAGAGAAACTTTTCACAATCCTTATATAGTAACCGGCTAAACCCAAAAAGCTCTGAATATCGATTGGAGTCGTGGTTCTAGGCTACTTCTTAACCACCGCAACCTTCTGAGGATCCATCATGATCCCCTCACTAGACACAACATGACCCAGATAAGTTATGGCATTCAACCAGAACTCACATTTAGAGAACATAACATACAACTGCTGATCTTTTAAGGTCTGCAACACAAGGCGAAGGTGATCGGTATGATCCTCCTTACTCTTAGAGTACACTAAGATGTCATCAAGGAATGCAAGCACGAACGAATCTAGAAACTGACGGAAGACCCTATTCATCAAATTCATAAATATTGCAGGGGTATTAGTCAAGCCAAACACATCACCAAGAACTCAAAATGCCCATACCGAGTGTGAAAATTTGTCTTAGGAATATCCACCTCCCTAATCTTTAACTGATGATACCCTGACCGATGATCGATCTTAGAGAAGAATTTGGCACCTTAAAGCTGATCAAATAGATCGTCAATTCTCAAAAGTGGATACTTATTCTTTACCGTCACCTTATTCAGTTGCCAATAATTAATACACATTCGAAGGAAACCATCTTTCTTACGTACGAACAAGACAGGTGCACCCCACGGAGACACACTAGGATGAATGAAACCCTTGTCTAAAAGATCCTTTAACTTTTCTCTGAGTTCCTTCAACTTAGCTGGATCCATTCTATATGGGGGAATAGAGATAAGACGATTGTCTGGAATAAGGTCAATAACAAAATCAATCTCCCTATTGGGAGGGACACCAAGTAGATCATCAGGGAAGACTTTAGGAAACTTATTCACCACAGGAACAAAATGTAAGAAAGGGCCCTCTGAGTTAAAGTCTTTAACCTGAACAAAATGATATAGACAATCCTTGGAAATTAACTTTCAGGCTCTAAGATATGATATGAACCTTCTCTTAGACACTAGGGAACTTTCTTCCCATTCAACAATTGGCTCACTAGGGGATTTAAACATGACCTTATGGGTCAAAAGTCTAAAGAAACATAGCACGAGTGCAACCAATCCATCCCAATATGACATCAAAATCAACTATGTCTAATTCAAACAGATCCAGCAAAGTGTCCCGACCACTCACAGATACCACACAACCCCTATAGACTTTTATAGAAACCAAGGAGTCACTCACTGGGGTAGAAACATAAAAGGAGTCCAAAAAATACTTGGGATCGAAACCAAAATACACAACCACAAATGGGGTTACATAAGAAAGAGTGGACCCTGGATCAAGTAAACAGTACACATTACAAAAAAAGTATTTCAACATACCAGTAACAACATCCGGAGATGCCTCAGACTCCTGGCGAGTAGTGAGGGCATAAAGGAAATTTCGACTAGTGCCGGAGCCAGAAGTGGCACCCTTTGGTGCAGGAGCTGATGAAGAGGCAACATGAACCTTATTTGCCCCAGAAGCAACCCTAAAGGGGCAATTTCAATGAATATGTTTGAACTAACCGCACATGAAACATCAGTTCCTCCCTTTCTCACACTGACGATGGTAGTGTTGACCACAGAATCTGCAGAGAGGATAGGATGGTGCTGATTGGGCCCCACAGACCTAAGATTGGGCACCTTGTGCCCTAGAAGCATCGCCATCCTAAAAATGCTGGTCACCAGACGACTTTGGGTAAGCAGCACTAACTATCGAATAGGAGTTAAGACTCCCTAGCTCTTCTTCTTAGGCCACTTTCCACTCTGATGCTGGCCTCCACCTTGTTCTGAAAATCAGAATTTTTTACTCTGCTTCTTCCTTATCTCCGTCTGCTTCTTTTTTTCTTTCTCAACCTGCTGCATATACATAACCAATATAGAGATGTCCATGTCCTTGTTCAACAAGGCAGTCTTACGCTCAAGAATCAACTCACGGGATAATCCAGAAGCAAACTTATGCATTCTAGCCCTCATAATAGACACTAGCTCAAGAGTATACCTAGACAATTGATGAAATTTCAAGGTATACTCCTTGACTGTCATTTTCCCTTGTTTTAAATTAATAAACTCTTTAGTCTTCGTCTTCCGCAACTCCTAAGGAAAGAAGTGGTCCAAAAATACACTAGAAAAATCATCCCACAAGGCAGAACTAGCATATTTGCCTCTTAATTGTTCCCACTCTTAGTACCATTGGCACGACACATCCTTCAATTGATAGGCAACAAACTCTACACCTTCAACATCCAAAGCATGCATAACCCGAAAGATCTTTTCCATCTCATCAATGAAACTTTCAGGATCCTCCCCAACCTTAGTACCAGTAAAGATCGGAGGATGCAACGCCATAAATTATCCAACCTTAGTGAACTCAAATGAACCCATAGCAGCACTAGCATAACCCGACTATTGTGACAGAGATGTTACCAACTGAGTCAATAGGTTAATAGAGCGTCGAAACTCAGCATTAGTAACCTCTCCTTAAGGCGACTAAGTATGAGTGTAGACCTCAGGAGTAGGATCAGTGGAGACAGGTGGGACTCCACGAGGACAGTCAATTGCAGTGACCCTTGATCGGGTCTAGACCCCTAAAGTTAGACGAGCTCCGTTCATATTATCCTCAGACGGGACAGAAGAAGTTCCACGAACTTCAAATCTTTTTGGAGGAATTATCTGAAGGATGAAAAAATAGAAATCAGAGGGATCCAAGCCCTTAGACTATATATCCCAAAATTAAGACAACAAGAAAAGAAAATATTCCTAAATGTCTCATAGCATATCGCTTATAAGTGTGGCGCGCTACACACCTATAAAAGAGACTCTACTTGACACGGCTCTGTGGACACCCAATTGACCAAGAACCTAGGCTCTGATACCACCTTTGTCACGACCCGAACTTGGGCCTAGCCGAGATGGGTATATCAAGTCCCACATAGACCGAAGATCACCTCCTTTGCCTAATCGTACCAACACAACATTGCCAAATATTGGATAAATTCCAAACATATAACAAGATAACACATAATAAAACTAATGATAACTCATGGTATGTCTATACTACCCATTGGTAACCGGACAACCGTCCGTCACCAAGATAATCAACAAATCACCCAAGTCTACAGTAATCCAACAAAGCTCTATAAAATTAAATGTCAATAAAATATCGGGACATGCCCCCGATAATAGCCAAAACCAACATCCAAAAGATAGTCAAAACATAAAAAAGAAACCATAATATGAATCGGGATCTTTCAAAGGATGGAAGCTCACCACTTTAATCTGACTTGCTAGCTGATACCAAATCTAAGTCACTGAACATGAGATATGAAAGTATGGCCGGTTCCTGCATTGCGTGGAGATACAACGTCTGAAGATGGTTAGCAGTTGGAGCGCTAGCATATAACTCGTGGATTAAGGAACAAAATAATGCCATGATAACAGTTCAAAACCAATACAACATTCAATACATAATATCATATAAAGTACGAATACATACATAAATACCACATGCTGGGGTAGGGAGCAAGGCTTAACATGAACTTCGAAAATATTAATCTAGGTTGTGTAGCATAATCATCTTAAAACAAGGCACCCATGGGATATATGGGACCAACTCTCTCCTAGATGGAAGGGCCTCAGTGTGTGTAGCCACACGAACTAGAGAATATCCATATTTGTATATGCACTTATGGGGGACTCAAACCTCCCGGTATAGTCAAGGTGACTTAAGCACCAATGTATACAATATGAGGGACTCGAACCTCCCATTCATATATTCAATACGGGGGACTCAAACCTCCCAGTCATTTAGACACCCGCACCGACTAGTACGGTTTCCAATGTTAGTCCTTCGGGACCCTCACTTTTACGGCCCGACTACACATCCCGCTCTTAAGCCTAATTTAAAATATTTAACATGCATCAACATTTATTAAATCGGTTATACATATAGGCACCCCATTGGCATCGTTATACCAACCCCACTTGCAAGCGTATGTTTTGCCATAACAATAATTTCATCATTTGGGATTCGAACCCATTGTTTAAACAAAGACATCAAGTTAATGCAATATTTGAGACTCGAACCCATTTAGCCAATCAAGCCCCATGGTTACAATTTAAATCAATTTATGGCCATCAAGGCCTTTACAACGTCTTTCGTCAATCATTATCATGGCTATGCCAAAGTCTTAGTCCAAAAACACAATTAATTGACAATATCATTCTGATTAACAATTTCACAAACGGGTTGAGGGCATGCCATTATCAAAGACAAAATCATCAAATTTGGGTTCAACCATGGCCCTTCAATTAAATCATCATTCCCATGCACCCACACGTGCAAAACCATAATTAAAACATGCATAATCACAATTTAAACCATAGAAAACAATATTCAATGATATTCATTCAAACCCCTCAACCTTGGTTTCAAAACTACCATTAATGATTCATGAACAATGCTTTAAACATATTATTTTAGTAAAATAACAATGAGGGAAGAGTCACATGCCTGAATTATGAAGATTCACAGAGAGAAATTGATTCTTGAACCCTTAGATGGCCACTTTGGAGAAACCCTAGCCAATTTTGCTTAAGAGGATTTTGAGAGAGTAAAAAGAATGTTTTTTATCTGGTAAAGTGTATAATAAATGCCCCACAGTGTTTTAGGGATGTGGGATCTTAAGGGTTTTAAGTGGGAAATGACCAAAGTATCCCCAACTAAAAACTGTAAAAAGCATGTCCTTGGTTACAATCAACCCATCGTCTCGTCACCACATCTTATGACTCGTAGCCATGAGTCGTATCCTAAATAGTGGGTTGGACACCCATAGACTGTCCATTTAGGACTCCATGATTCCACTCATGACCTGACCATACGATTCGTATGGTCTAGTCATTTTCAAGACAGAATCCAAAGGGATTAGACATTGGACAATATACGACTCAACCCTACCACTCATAACATGGTCTTACGACTCGTAGTGAGTCACTTTTACTCCGAGCAAAACTTAGCCAATTACACAATGGTTTAGGTACGACTTGAGTCCCTAAACCCGTAACCACACCATATGACTCGTATGATGAGTTGTCAATATGGAAGTGAGCTCAAAGCTCAAGGAATTTTCAAGGACAAAAATCTGAGGTATTTTAGATTCCCACTGTGTTCCAAAAAAATAAAGAGCTCGCCAATAGCTAAACATATAAAGCCTATTATAGAGCCTGATCACCCACCTAAATACATGAATGCTGAGAGCTACACCATAAAATGATGTAGTGCCAAAAGGAGACACCAGTACTTTTGATATACTGGCATATAAGGTAAAGTGTGAGCTAAATACAACATAGCTAAAAGATGATAAAACTAAGCATGATAAAATTATAGACGGTAACTTTAATGAAGAGCATCAAAGTTGAGACATATGTGATAATCATTTAAAATTTCCTAATAAGTTAAAACCATAAAGTAGGATCTTAACTGAAAAGTTGGGACATGTATTAACATTGATTAGTGGTATTATAGTAACTGAATAACTGAGAATGAGAAATTGTCACGATTCCACTTACTGGATCATGTGGGCACCTACGTACATCTACCTCAGATATAAGAAGTGGAGAACCATGAATACCTCATCACTTAATCAAATGCGGAAGTTTAATACTTTTTAAAAGTAACCCTTAAACTTAATTATCTGAATACCAACTTGAAACCAGCTATAATTATTCAATTTACTCCTTATATAGTTTTAATCAATACATTTTCTACGTAAAAAAATGCAAAAAATAAGTAACAACGAATTCCCAGAAAACTAGCCTAAATCGATACAAGAGCACTTAACAAGGAGTAGGAACATTCATGACACAAAATCTATGCAGAATGGAGAGGGAAGGAGCCATTGCAGAGTGATCGGCTTCATTGTTGAAGAAACTCCAACTAACCTGCACCATGACTATACCACCGACTAGAGGTATAGTAAGTGTAGTATCAATACAAATCATACGTACTAATAGGTATCATTGGTTGATCAAGTTTAGAAATAAATAATAATGATAATAAATATGAAAGAAACATGATTTAACTTTAATTTCGATTACTAACGCATATTCATACAAGCATCACTACTTACACTTAGTCTCTCTATGAACCACCTATCATTTATCACTTTCGTATTCTTATTATTCAATAATTCAGTCTATCTTATAATGTTCTTTCAGTTTATGCAATTATGTCTTTATCCTAGAAGCACTAGCTCTACAAGTTTCACTCTATCATTAACTATCGAAATTGTAACAACCAAGACAACTGATAGTATCAATAACTTTACTAGAAAGGCATCACAATACACGTCACGTATATAACTATATACACAAAAAAACATGAGTTATACATAATTTAGGGCGTACCTTATATTCAACTTGGCTATAATGCCCAATCATAGTCATCAACATAACTGGTCTACTCAAGAAACCACCAGAAGCATATAAATATAAAATACACATTCAACACATATGAATAAATGTATGTATGCAATTATGCATAATTTTTCTTCCCTTCTCAACTCATCCAGAATATCATATCCGTACCGACGTGGTATCCGACTTATCATAACTAATATATCATATTCATACCATCGTGGTACCCGATCCATCATAACCAATATATCATATTCGTACCATCGTGGTACTCGATCCGTCATAACTAATATATCATATCTGTATCAGTATTGTACCCGATCCTCTATCACCAAATCAATAAACTGTATAAAAATACAAATGCAGTCAATAATTATAAGCAATGCATGAAGGCAAATCACAAACACCAAACTGAATCATATGCAAGCAACAACAATAACAAAACTTACATATTAAGGACAACCAAGTAATTACAGTCAATAATAACAAGTATGCTCGAAGTCTTATTTAGCACTTGTGCAATTTAAAACTATCAAATCCAACCATCAATCAAAATCATGTCCCAAGATCAATTTTTTAGGTATTCATTCAGAAGTGAACATTCTACCAAGATTGATATCTATACTCTAATTCATCATCTTATTTTATTAACCAATCTGAATCTCTTTTATGCACATTGAAGTAGTAATTCAGTTACTATCTAGTAACCCTTTCGTTCAAGTCACAACTAAGTTTTATAGACGATATCCCCTTTAGCCGATTATCCAACTACTCAGCTTGATTCAACTTGCAATTCTAACTAGAGTTATCCACCTTTACTCATCTTACTTTTTGACACTTGTAAAACTTAATCTTAAATTCTTAAGTTATATTGTCATGTCCTTTAATCACAACATAATCCTCCTAACCATATTCTAGCAAGTATGTCTCTTGCTTCAAACATACACAATATATTTCACCTTTTTTTAAGACATTAGAGACTAGTTTATAGATTATAAGGTCACCTAAGTCTTCTATTATTATTCATTTTAACATAATAACTCTATAATTTATCAATTAAGTCATACAAACACAAATATTAATCAAGGAATCCAAACAAAAGACAATCACATACAATTATCTTATCATTATATTAATTTCAACTAGCAATCATTCTCACTATATTTCATCAATTTTTCATGCCATAAGTATCGTGTCGCTGAGTATAATAACAATCTATAATAATATTCAAGCCTAATCAATTTTTTAACAATTTAATTTAACCAAAAACCATGTCCGAAGGCCAAAAATATGAAATCTTTCGACATTATTATCAAAATTAAGTGCATATAGACCAAGCCTACTATAAGTTAACTATAACTTATCTCGACCGAAGAGCTCAAAACAAGCAAGCCGCACCAAAGTTGTTCTTTTCTTTCCTTCATGCTTTCATTAGCCCAAATATCTAGAAACCACATAATTATAAGAGTAATTAAGCAATTACTCTATGAATAACCAATTTAGAACTTCTATCCTTGTTATGCTCTAAAATATTACTCAAAGGGAAGTTACTTATTAAAAAACTCTATCATATTCAACTCATCTCCATTAATGGAGTTTCAAAGCTAAAGATTTCATTCTATAGAGTTTAAGATCCCCAACCACCAATTTCATATTTTAGAATCATTAATTCATGCTAGGAATCATTAATGAATAATTTAGAAGTGATTCTAGGTGATATTAACTAAACCTATAAATTTTTTTCAAAATCTTATGAACTTAGGATTCAATTCTCCAAGAATTACACCATTAAAGATTGTTCTAAGAATTCTAGGATGTTAAATAATTGAAGTACGGCGAGGATGATTGAATAGATGCACCTCAATGAAGAATTTTTATCCTAACTATGAGAAAATCACTTCTTTAGGGCTTAGGAATGAAAAATTTGAGTATTGGGGTCAAAGTCTGTCGAAATCAACATTAACTACTGCCTATTACCGTTACAGTGGTGTAACGACAAGTTTCTCCATCTAGACAATATTCTATAAAATAGTCATAATTTTTTGCTCCGAATGTGATAGCAAATGATCGGACGCATTGGAAAGAAGATTCAAAAATCTTTTATTTGACGGGTATTTGAACATATAACTCTTCATATTTTAGAAGATATACTCGTTTGAAGTTGACCTAGTTTATACTTAGCTCAAAACTCAATCAGTAAAAATACTTTCAACTTAATTTTATGCTAGGGGTATTGTATGACCTTAGTACATGTACAATGCACTCTTATACTAAAGAATTAGTCCTATAACTTATGATGAATGAGGTTCTTATTCTTTTACTACAATTATTTTTAGTAACAATAAAATAAATTATTACAGAAATGCCCAAAACAACACACATACCATGATAAAACACTATTTAGAAAACTGAAGGCCTGAAGTCATAAATCATACTTTAAACTTACTAAAAATCGAGGGATGGGTAGTGAGAAATTTGTGCATCTGAAACTGAATTTGATAACTGGATAGTTAAATACTTAATCGAAAAACTGAATCAAATATTGAATATGGGAGGAAGTCTGAAAGTAAAATATTGTAAGTAAATTATATAACAATCCCCAGTAGTTTGTACTACTCCTAATATCACATAAAATAGAAAGTATCTCATATATTTGAATGTAACAATCCTCATGATGATTTTGTTATTTTTATTTATTTTTTTCATTTGATACTCTTCATAGCATTGACTTGATATTTGTCACTTGAGGGGACAGATTACACGATTCTCGATGTGACCATATGTGTTTCAGAGAGGTTTTAAAATATTGAAGGCTTGAAATTTTGGAAGCTTGATCAAAGCCAATGTTTGGTGTTGAGGTCGGTTCAAGTTTTGATGATTTCACTAGGTGTAGGTGGAGATTTGGTTCAATTCCCTAGGCTTTCGATGGTGTTTTTGTCATTTGGAATTTGGTTGAAGTTTAAAATTACCGCCAGTTTTGAGTTGATTTCGGTCAACATTTGATTTAAATGATCTTGAACTTGTGTTTTGATGATTCCAACAGGTATATAATGTGTTCTATGATCGATTTGCATTATTGATTTATGTTTATGGTGTTTGCTTCGAGAGCTTTGATTGTTCTAAGATTACGGTTAGCAATTTCTGGTGCAACCTTTTTCGTGTTCTTGAAAAAAATCTAATGATCGTTCGTGATCGCGGGATCCTTGTCGCGTTCGCAAAGGGTTGATAGTGGGACAAGTTAAATTTTCTCTTCGCGTTCACGAGGATCTGGTGTGGGCCACCTTCACAAACGTGATGGTCTCTCCATGATTGCGATGAAGGAAATCGTTGGAATCACATTTAAATACGAAGTTTGAACTTAAGTTTTATGTTTCAGTTTTGGGAGTTTTAGAGTAGGGATTAAGGTGATTTCGCAGGGTCTTCGAAGTTTCTTACCTTCTTTTTGGTTATCCCTCAATAGTTTCATCAAATTATCGCGTATAAGAGATGAATTCTTGATATTTTTTCTTCAAAATTTAAAAGAGTGTAAATTCATAATTTAAAGTTCGATTTGAGTGGTATGGACCGCGTATACTCTACCCTCCCCAGACCCCACTAGGTGGGACTACACCGGATATGTTGTTGTTATTGTTGAAGTTCGATTTGAGCTCTATTTTCGATGAAATTTCACATTTGATGAGTTTCTTAACTTATAGGTAAAAAGATTGTGAAAGAATATTTCAATTTTATCATCAGATTTTAAGGGTTGACTTTTTTTATCTGAATTCGACCCAATCCTTTATATTATACTATGGGCGTGGATGAACTCGTATTCACATATAAAACATTTTTTTATTGATTAAGAGCGTTCTGAGGCCATTCGGAAGGAAAATATTATTGTGTAACTGTGGAGACTTGTGGTTCAGTTTCGAGATAGATTATGACTTATTATTCTTCACATTTAACTTGGACAAGAACTTGTTGTATAACATATGCTACTAGTTGGATGAAATATTGCATTGAAGTATTTTTAATTTTAATTCGATACGATGATATTTGAAGTGGTTTTTCTTTAAGTATGGTTTGAAATCTTGAAGGTCTGTTGTGTATATCCTCTAGTTGGATTGTTTCATGCATTATTATACATATAAAAGGGTTAATTTGCCACGATGTGCTCTATATGGAAAGTAAATAAGATAAAGGAAGAAGTATCAACTTTGGATAAGGTTGAGAGTTTTATTGATATTAAGGCTTGTACGTTGTGCTTATGATATAAGAATTTTATTTCTATTGCACTCGTATTCACTTTATTGTCGCGATCATGCATATTCATTTATTTAAGGATCACAAGAGTTATATTATTTAAAGCATTTTTTTTTGAAAGAAAATACTCTCATTTTTATGGATGAAATATTTTATCTCACTTTTTATGTGGATAATTGATTCCATCATTTACGTCAAAATATAAGATAAAATTATTTTAGAATTAGCTAATATTTTATTATCACATACTAAATAAAATAATTTCATAAAATAATTCAAATTACTCTCTCTCTCTCTCGATCTTTAAAATAGAGAAAGAGATTACAAAATAGGAAGTCAAACTCTTATCAACAAAATGAAAGTTCAGTTAGCCAATCAATTAAGCTACTTAAATTCTCTAATTATTATTTTTATCCCACTAATCAATGACTAGTTAGTTATTTTCATATGTTAAAAACAAAGTAAAGTTGCTATATTTACAAATAATGAATTGAAATGCTTATTTATGGAGTAAATTTGAAATGTATTTGGTTAAGATCAACTAGGACTGTGTATCTACGGTGGGATTCGATTTTAAAAGTTATCGATTCTACTAATTACTTATCAATTTGTAAACATGTTAAACCGTTAAGGAACAACTAGAATATCGATTAATCTTTTTGTTAGGATATTTTATACATTGAAAGATAAAATCATAATATAATTTAATAAATTACTATATTGGTTTATCTATTAAAAAGAGCGACCAAATCGAGAATTAAATCGCTAACCCATTAAATCTAAAACAGTAAATCAATAATTAAAACGTTAAATCAATAACCCAATAATCTAATTATCAGTCTGAATTATTGATTTAACTATTAATATACACAACCCTAAGGTCAAGCAATCGACACCACAACTAGAAAATGTATGTTTTTCCAATAGCACATAAAATTTCCACCAAAAACAAATTAGCAAAAAGGAAAGAAACAAAATAAAATAAAACCAAAATTATGTAAATTACTTAAAACTACACCTTAAGTTGCTAATATTACTTAAAATCTCAACTCCTAAAACTAATTACAAAAGTATCTTCTCACACTTTCTCTCTCCAATTATATACATAACCCTATATAAGTTAAATCCTACTAATTAATTAAGGATTTCGTGTATTTTATTTAATAAACAATCCTCACATGTAAATGTTTTTGTGCAAACTCTACAAGATTATTGAATTCATTCTCATCAATAAATCCACTCTTGGTAGTGTCCGCTTCATGTCCTGCCAACCTTTTATTTGGCAAAATCTACCTCTAATGGATCGAATCATCTCTCGGAGTTCTTCTTTGCTTATTTTCCCATCCTTGTCTACTTCAAACTTCTTCAATCATTTCTTGAACTCTTTCAAATTCATTCATCAGATCTCGAATGTATATCTAGATGTAAAATGATTCGGACGAAATTTATATACATATTTCAAATCAAATCTCGAATTTTCACCATCAGATCTCAAGTCCACGACGTCCTGACCCATCACATCTCGAATCCACAACGGCTTACAAGACCGTTCAATCCTTGAGAAATTCTGAAGTTCGGAGCTTCGTCAATGGAGGTTGAAGATGATGATGTTAATGAAGATACATAAGAATGATGTATTTGTTGAAAGAGTTCGAAGATACATCACGTGATCCTCCACCAAATGTATAAAAACTATGTATATTACTGAATATTAGGCTATAGATACATAAGAAAGAAGTGTTTGGTTGAAAATCTAAAAAATAATATATCGAAATGCTTTTTTGGCTACAGATATATAAGACTTTTGTATCTGAATATCTCTGTGATATTAATATTTAAGAATTATATATTAATACTTATATATATCAGATAATGATATATCGCGAGTTTTAGTTATATATTGCGATAAAAAATAAAAAATAAAAATTTTATGTAAAAAAAACAAAGGAGCCAATTTTTTTTATAATTACATATTATACTATTGGAATTTATGAAAATTGGCCCCAGAAATTAGCCCGTGGGCCGAGCTTTAGTTCAGTCGTCGTTCTCTTCTCTACTCATATTAGCGTTCCGTTTAGCGGCAAAATAAACAGGCGATTTAAGAACCAAACTGATAATGATCAGGTTTTAGAATTTAGAATTTGTTAGGGTTTGTGATAAAACACCATATCTGTATATTCAATTCAAAGTTTTAGGGTTCAGTAAACTAGGGTTTGAAGATGTCTAAGAGAAAATTCGGATTCGAAGGATTTGGCATTAATCGGCAAACGACTTACAACTTCGAGCGAAATCAACCTCCTCAGCGTCTCTACGTTCCACCATCTTCACGCTCCGGTGGTAGTAGTAGCCACGACAATTACGAAGATACCGACTTAGATAACATTGATTACGACGAACACGACGGTGCCGGAGGAGGCAATGACAATAATGATGGTGGAGATGATGAGATAGATCCACTTGATGCGTTTATGGAAGGGATACATGAAGAAATGAAGGCTGCACCGCCTCCTAAGGCGAAAGAGAAGTTGGATAAGTATAAGGATGATGTGGATGAAGATCCGATGGAGAGTTTTTTGAAAGCGAAGAAGGATGTTGGGTTACAATTGGCTGCTGATGCTCTTCATGCTGGTTATAATTCGGACGAGGAGGTTTATGCTGCAGCGAAGGCTGTTGATGCGGGATTAGTTGAGTACGATTCTGATGATAATCCTATTGTTGTTGATAAAAAGAAGATTGAGCCTATTCCTGCTTTGGATCATAGTGACATTGACTATGAGCCTTTCAACAAGGACTTTTACGAGGAAAAGCCTTCTATTTCAGGTATACCGTGTTCTCCTTGTTGCGTCACCACAATTTTTTTTGTTATTTTGTTGATTAGAATGACATAATGTGTTCTAAAAAGCTAAATTTTATATAAGAATGAGATGTGAGAAACTAAAGGAGAACTCTGGATATTAAGTTAGTGGGTGCAGAGCACTATCAGACCAATGGCAACTTTGCAGCAGCACTTGCAAGCTCAGTATAAATACAAATTTCTCTGCTTAACTATATGTATAGATCAAGCAGAGGACAATGTGCGGCTGCACCATCTGCCGGCATATTAAATCCACCTATGGGGAAAGTAGAGCCACTTAAGTTTTGTCTCATAAGGTTGCCTCATGATCTGACAGTCCGGGTGGTTTTTTTAGAGCTTGTTATAAATAATGGCTTCTAGTACATCATGTGAAGATTAATTATGTTGGGCGGCTTTACCAATCAAAAAAGAAAATGTGTTGGTGGTTTTAGGGTTTTGGTAGTACGGAGCTATGCTGTTTTTAGTATACTTTGGAGCGAGATACAGTTTTTGTTTTTTATGGAGTTGTACTAATCCTAACGTTTCCCCGGTTCTCTGATCCTTATTTTAAAGTTTAAACTTTTAATGATGAAGCCGTTTTAGAAAGGTTGGGTTTGGGACATGTTGTGATTTGATACTACTTGTATGAGGTTGCAATTTGAATATAAGGTTGTTTAGTGCAGTCAATAAGGAGCCTAGTTCTTTACAGTGAACACTTGTAGCCATTATGTTTTGCTAGTTCTTCTTGGATTGCACGTTATCCGTTATCAGTATCTTCCTCCATCCGGGTTAATGCTTTTCTCTATGCAGGTATGACCGATCCAGAAGTTAATGAATATAGGGAAAGCTTGGCGATTCGTGTATCAGGCTTTGATGTTCCAAGGCCAATTAAGACGTTTGAAGACTCTGGTTTTTCTGTTGAGTTGATGAAAGCTATCAGTAAACAGGGATATGAAAAGCCTACACCAATACAGTGTCAAGCATTACCAATTGTGCTCTCTGGAAGAGATATTATTGGTATTGCGAAAACAGGGTCCGGTAAGACTGCTGCTTTTGTGCTTCCTATGATTGTTCACATCATGGATCAGCCTGAACTTCAGAAAGAAGAAGGTCCCATTGGAGTTATTTGTGCACCCACTAGGGAATTAGCACATCAAATATTTGTGGAGGCAAAGAAATTCTCGAAATCGCATGGTATCCGTGTGTCTGCAGTTTATGGAGGAATGTCTAAATTGGATCAATACAAAGAACTAAAGGCAGGGTGTGAGATTGTTGTAGCTACTCCAGGAAGGTTGATAGATATGATTAGAAAGAAGGCATTTACAATGTTGAGAGCAACTTACCTAGTACTTGATGAGGCTGATCGAATGTTTGACCTTGGTTTTGAGCCTCAGATAAGGTCCATTGTTGGTCAAATTAGACCTGATCGCCAAACCTTGCTCTTTTCAGCTACTATGCCCCGCAAAGTTGAAAAGCTTGCCAGAGAAATATTGACGGATCCTGTAAGAGTTACCGTGGGTGAGATTGGCATGGCTAATGAGGACATTACGCAAATAGTTGAAGTGATTCCTTCAGATGCTGAAAAATTGCCTTGGCTTCTGGAAAAGCTCCCTGGACTGATTGACAATGGTGATGTTCTTGTCTTTGCTTCGAAAAAGGCAACAGTAGATGAGATTGAATCCCATTTGGCTCAGAAGGGATTTAGAGTTGCAGCTCTCCATGGTGACAAGGATCAAGTTTCTCGTACAGAGACACTGCAAAAATTTAAATCTGGCATATATCATGTTCTTATTGCAACTGATGTTGCTGCTCGTGGTCTTGACATCAAATCACTTAAGTCAGTGGTGAACTATGACATAGCTAAAGATATGGACATGCATGTTCACCGGATTGGGAGAACAGGTCGTGCTGGTGACAAAGATGGAACAGCCTACACTCTTATTACTCATAAGGAAGCGCGCTTTGCTGGCGAACTGGCAAACAGTTTGGTTGCTGCTGGTCAAAATGTGTCCATGGAACTAATGGACCTTGCGATGAAGGTACTTTTATATTTTTCTTTGAAATGCTTAAAGCTTAGGATTGATTCTATTTTCTTGTTTTAGCCTCTTAAATTTTACCAAGTGCATTACATCACAATTCACACGACATTCACTACCACTGCTAATGTTTGGGTTTGATTTTATCAAAAAACCTAGCAGCTCCCTGTGTGCAAGTTTTTTTTAAGTAGCCGCCTCCAAATCCTCCCCCAATCTTAAAGGAAAAAATAAACCCAAAAAAGGAAGCAATTTTTCCTTCTTGAAGTCAGAACTTATAATAAAATCCCTTTCGGAGATGTTCTGTACTAGAAAACTCTGATACATTGATTTGAGAAGCTTATTTTTCCCTTTGGTGTCTGAAACGAAATACGAGTCCAATGTTGTGGTTGCTGAGATCCAATAGTGTAGGACAGTCAGTGGTTGCTAGCATTCATGGAAATGTATTCCATGGAGTTTAAAAGTCAGAAGGTATTGCTTTTTCTCTTGGAACATTTGAAGGATGGGTCAGAGATGCTTCAACGTGATCTGAAGATGACATAGACATTGCAACACAAGACATCTATAACTTCTTTAGATATAGGTCATACCTTCATGTCTGGCCGAGCTTTATGTACTCATCTTTAAAAAAAACCTAGCAGATCAAGTAGCTTGAGATGCTAAGCTTACGAATCGAATATTAACTATTTTATTTCTTGATGTGAATTGAAAAAATAGGAGTATGTAGACCTTGGCACAGTTGTTATTAGACTATGTAGTATCGAGTAGCACCTGGTAAGATATGAAGATATATTGAGAAGTATCTAGCGACAATACCCAAGGGTATGGCCTAGTGGTCAATGAAATGGGTTTAGAATCATGAGGTCTCTCCTAGTGGAGGCATAAACCTCTATACTATCTGCTACGGCTGACATAAACTCCAATAGATCGTAGATTCTTTGAGATAAAATTCTTCATTTTTTCTTTGACAAAGAAATTTTTCATGTGATTTTAGGTCTACTTATTCTGATAATGGGAACAGTCTATATATTAACAGGTATACTATACCGCCTATATAGTCCTCCGACACAGTTATAAGTAGGGAATCCTTTCCTATCTATGTTCCTTCTTACATGTTGTCTAAAACATAAAAAATACCTTCAGCTTCACTAAATATTCCTGTTTACACCAAAAACAATAAAGGACTAAGCAGATCATTTTCAACTTCTGGATATTGCAGTGCTTGTTCTCAAAACACCTCTGGTTTATCTCTTTCCAAACAGTCTACCATAAACATGTTGGGCCAATCCTCCATCTCTCTTTCTAGTTGGTCAAATTTCCATCTTTGCCCCAACTGTCTAGTACTTCCCTTGTTTATTACACCCGAGTAGATTGTGGGTGGGTCTCCCGCTTTGCCTCATAGTATGTTGGCTAGAATGTTACTGGATAGTGAATAAGAGCTTGCCTGTCACGTGGAAGGTTTCTTCCCTAAATTAATATGCAGACCTGAAATTGCCTCAAATAGAATAAACATTACCGTTAATCAATTCAGGCCATTAACTGCTCTTTACTATCATTAAAAAAAGAATCAAGGTATCATATGCATACTGGAAATGTGAAATCTCCAAGTAATTTGCTGTTCTGGAGTTGATTTCAGAATTCCCGATCCATTAACTTGTTGGAAACAGTCTGTAGCATATCATTCATCCCCTCCACATCACTGATGAAGAGGAAGGCTGACAAATGGTTACCCTGCCTCAATCCCTCTTAGAAGGGAGAAATAAAAGCTTGAGAACAAACCAGTGCTGACAATTATATTGTGCCAGTACTTCACACCCATTTAGCTCCTTCACTCGACCTCTTATATATCCTTGTTGTGTGCGTTGCGCCTTTTGATAAATGTGGTCATTTTTAATAGGTAATGTGGTCTAATTATGGCTAATCAGTTATAACTGTTGTATGGAACTTCCCTCTCATTTGGTAGGTATCCTAGTATCATATAACATATTGGTAGCACTTGACCAATTGAACCATCCTAATTTGATTCGGTATGAACCCTCATTTATTATACCGTTCTTTTGGAAGATCTAGCTTATATATCTGAATTGTTTGCAATTTGACACCTTAATTCTGTCTGAATTTCGCTCCCACCTTCAATGTTTGTATGCTAACTAAACTTGCAGTGCACATAGTTAGTCTCTCTCTTATCCTGAAACTCTTACTATCTTTTGTGCTTCTCCATATCCAATCCTTTGGTTGGCACCCTTGCTTCTCTTCTCAATTAGCATTATATCATCTGTGAATGGCTAGCACGATGGGTCCTGTATAATGTCAGTTAGCTCATCCATAACTTAGGGTACATAGCTGCAAGCTCGATGTTGTTCTCTGGTGACCAATGTTGTGGGAAAAATTATTTTTATTTCCTACTACTGTTCTCACTTTGGATGATAAGGTCTTTGGGTACCAGGCAACTGTTGTGTAGTGGCTTCTTTGTTTTGGATGATCACACTTTTGTTTAGATGTTTGGTGAATTTCCTTTACTTGTTTAAGCACCTTCTAGACACAGCATTATTATAGACATTTATTATCATTTTTTGCTCCTTGTTTTGTGCTGCTTTTTTCGGTTGTTTCTTAAAATACTCAGATCTTGTTCTGTTTTCATGATTAAATTTATTGTGTGTAAACTCTTAGGACGGGAGGTTCCGGTCCAAAAGGGATGCAAGAAAAGGAGGTAAAGATTTATTCTTATTGTTGATCTTATTGAAGATTTTCCAAATAATATATTGATGGGCACCGACAGTTCTATGTAGTAACTCTTTGTATTTTGTTCTATTGATCCCCCCTCTTTTAACAGCTGTTAAGGTTGGGAAGAGAAAATGGGATATCCTTTACATTCTTGGTTGCCTAACCAAAGTATTAATGAGAATTTTATGCTTTTTTTTTAGGTGGAAAAAGGGCCAAAGGGAGGGGAGGAGGAAGTAATAGAGGCGTACGAGGTGTGGATTTTGGTCTAGGTATTGGATACAATCCTGAATCAAATAATTCTCCCCAGAGCGCTGCTCCGAGCCGTTCTGCAGCTGTTAATTCCCTGAGGACAGGCATGATGGCACAATTTAAAAGTAGCTTTGTTGCTGCATCATCAAATTCTCAAAATCAAGGGATGAATAACACAGTTGGCGCGTTTCCGAACAAGAGCATGGCCTTGCAAGGCTTTGTTTCTGGTGGGACTATAGGTGGAAATACTAATACTTCCCATATTAGTTCCACATTTACTGCTGCGACATCTGGGGCATATACTTCTAGTCAGCCAGCTAGAGATGGAGCTAACCAGAAGAGTTCAGAGAGGTGACTATACCTACCTTATCTATATCTGGTTTTTTCAGTTAGTGTAAGTGAAGTACATGAACATTAAATTGATTAAAGTTGTCAAACTATATTTCCTTATATTTTTTTCACCCTTTCAGTTCAAAGGAGAAGTCAAGAGAAAGACGGAGGCCTTCTGGTTGGGATCGTTGATTTGTTATTTAGGTATACTGGAATGATCAACTTGTTGGAAAATGTGCTTCTCCTTTTAAATTAACCTTTATCAGTTTTTTTTTTTCAAGTTCTTTTTCCTCCTATGTATTACGTTATTGCACAGTTACTTGGTTTAGATTTATGTACTTTGTAATCTGTCTAGTTAGTATTTGATTCCTCTCCTATGGTTTTGGTGATGCAATACCGTAGGATATACTTGGTTTACGTGTCACTCCGCATCCTGGTTTGGGTGCAGCTTTTCTTTCAAACTCACCATTCGAATCGAGAAATGAAGGGACGATCCATTTTTATATCCAACATAACAAGTACTCCCCCGGTTTCAAGTTATCAAGTTCCAAAAAAAAAAAAGGTATTAGCATGCAAGTCTTGATCAGATTGGCGTCCATTGCAGAGATGGCTGGAAAGAAAGCTATGGTGCTTCTGAAATGGTTTGTGTAAAATGATCTTTATTGTTCAAGCGTGTACTTTATATGTAGCATTTGTTTGTTTTGATACATCAAAATTGTTCTTGTAACTTTAATCCCATTTGGTCTTTTGAAAAATTTGACATAGGGCTCCAAGTAGGAAGAGGCTCAGGTTTAAATTATTCAGTTCGGCTGCTGTTTCAATTGAGCCGTGTTAATTTTTGCCACTGGTGGATTATGTCGCAAAGACTTCCCAGAAATTCCGCCTCACCCATGTCAAATCTTCCATAAACACTATTTTTGGAAGGATGCGGCATGGGGTGGCGGATCTTTTTTGGAAGATCCAAGCAACATAGCTTATGGATTATCCATTTTGATTTGGCCGCTTAGTATGTTGCTTTTGCCCTTAAATTTTCTTTTTCAAAATTACTTCTTCACCAGTTGGGTGATCAATGCTGGTCTGCTGATGTAAATGTTGAAGCAGAAAATCTTGTGTAAATCTAAACATGTAAGATGACATGGTGGCGTTGGTGACAAGTACACTATCTACGGATTTTGTTAGTTAGAAAGGTACTTAGAAGGTTAGATAGTGTACTTGTTACTAGCAGTTAACACATTCTAGTTGAGTACTTAAGGTGCACGGAAACACATTGTAGATGAGTAGTTTAAGGTGCAAGGATTTTGTTATCTGCTATTTGTTCTTAATTTTTGGTGCATTTTGTAAAAGTATAAAGTATTGATCATCTCAAATAAAAGTACACCTCTTCAAAATTAATGGTCATTTTAGCTCAAAATATTATTTCAAAGAAAATGATAGTTAAATTGAGATGAAAGAATAGAAAAGCAGTTTTTGCACGAACCTCCGCCCAAGTTTATCCATCTGATAAAGTCTCCTATTTTGTTTTAGTATTTTATTTTTGAAATTCTGAAAATTGTGGCCTATTTTTCGAATGCATGCAGGAATGTTCGCTCCTATACAATAGCTTGTACTAAGGATTGATAGGAAAATTCGATTTCGGAGCTCTCTTACTAGACCCTACTCAATAGGCATTTGACCGTGAGAATTTTTAATTTTTTCTGAATATTATTTTATTTTAGTTAAAAAAATAAAAATAATAGAGTTTGGTCACGAAAATTTGTATTTGAAAAAGTTTAAACAAGAAAAATTAATTTTCACTCCTATTTCTCTTACAAAATTTCAAAAACAACTCCCATTTATATTTATTATTAAACACAATTTTAACTTCAATTTTAAAAAATTATGATTTAATGGCTAAACGTGGCCTTATTGTATCAACTCAATTGCCTTGTGTTAAAATTTTCTAATTTGATTATATTAAAAAAATTATGATTTAATGGCTAAACGTGGCCTTATTGTATCAACTCAATTGCCTTATGTTAAAATTTCCTAATTTGATTATATTAAAAATAAATGTCCAGAAATACTTATTCAGTTTTAAAAATCAATAAATTGCTTATTCATTTTTGCCTTTAGACCCTGTTTGGTTCGGAAAAAAATTATTCGAGATAATTAATTTTGGAATTAGTTATTCCATCATTTGTAAGGATAACTTATTATGATCTAAATAATGAGATAAATATTCTTGAAATTAAGTTATACTTCTTTCGAATCAAGGATTAAATAATCTTTTATCTCCATTATGCATTATAATTCACACTAAACGAACTCTTTAGTTATTAGTCATAACAATCAGTACTCAATATATTTGCATTAAATTAATTATATCAAATGGTCGTCTAATAAAATTACTACTATTTCTTAACCAGTTTTCTTTACTTCAAAATCCAAACAAAGAACGCCAACGAACATGGAAAGAAACAAAAAAAAAGAAAAAAGATAATCCTAAACCCTAGTAAAAACCGTTGCGAGGATTTTATGCGGAGCTGGAGGTTATACTTGAGAAAGTAATCGGGCCAAAATGATCCGGAATCTGACCCGTCAGATTTCAAACGAGACCCGACTGCACCTCAGAAGACTCTCTACTGCGGCGGCGGAGCGGAGCGGTAGAGACGCGCGGCTGTACCGGAGATTATCGGCTTTAGGAGCCACAAAAGGGTCAGTTACTGAGACAATAAATGAGTACATGAGAGAAGGCAGAGTTGTGAAGAAGTATGAACTGGAAAAATGCATAAAGGAGCTGCGTAAATATAAAAGATACCAACATGCCCATGAGGTAAGTAATACCCTCTACAATCTCTTCATTATTATCTCACCAAGTTTTACTAAAAATAAATAAATATAACCAGCCCCGAAATACAGGGGTTTATTGTACTTAGCTTTACCTTGCGTTTCTGCAACAGTCTGTTCCCGCTAGGAATGACAATGGGGCGGTGCGGGTGCGGGTTTTAAGCTATGCGGTGCGGGTGTGGGTTAAAGTAATTTTTTTTTAAAATGGTGCGGGTTGCGTGTATATGCGGGTTTAAAATAACAAAAAAGCTAAAAATTAATATTGTTGTCGTGAATATACCTACCTAAAATTATACGTGTTCTTTACTTAAATTTTATGATAGTTAAAACTACATGCATAACACTACAAATAAATAATTTTATAGTAGCTTTTTTAACATCTCTATTCATTTGAATAAAAATATCGTATTTGATCATTACTTGTACACGTTATACTTTTTGATAATTTTTTTAGTGAAAAGTGATATAATAGAAATTAGTTATTATTTTCTAGTTGTAGATTTGAAACTATTATGATTTTCAATGGAGTTACAAATTTTTCAAAAAAAAAAGAGAAAAAATAAAAACATGGGGCGGTGCGGTGCGGTTATCCGCGGGTATGAATGTGGGGCGGGTTTATGCGGGTTTAAATGTCATGCGGTGCGGTTTTAAAACTTGCGGGTTTAGTAAAAACCCGCACCGCACCCGCACCATTGCCATCCCTAGTTCCCGCGGCTTGAATCCATGACCTGCCGGTTACTCCAAGGCTCCCCTTCCTCATCAAGTTTTACTATGTGTTTTCAATTTAGGTGCTTACAAAGAAACTACTTTTTCTTTTTTTGGTCTGGTTACAGACTTGACTTGTCAGTGTAAGGGAAGATGTGAGATATAGGGGAGCTGTTTTAGAGAACCCTTAAAGTTGCATTGGGGGACAAAGTAAGCTCTCGTTTGACCATAGATTTTGAAGTTGAGACGTGCAATTTGAAAATCCGAGTTTTTAAACTTGTGTTTAGACATGCATTTTACTTTAAGAAAACCTAAAACCTGGCTTGGTAATCGGTTTTTCAAAATCTAATCAAATTACATGGTCAAATGGATATTTGGAGATAAATTTTCAAAGTCTTATCCAAAATAGATGGCCAAACGCTAGCTAATTAGTAATAGAATGAAATCAGCTGGTAAACTGGAATGTGTAATACTTAACATAGCTGATCCAACCAATTTATACTATGTTTGTGAGACTTGTGGAGTGTAGGGACTAATTTAATTAGTACAAGAATGAAACGCGTCCAAATGGCGTAGAACTGATATAGATGATTCATATAGCCTACTCTTAACTAATTTGGTATTAAGGTGTAGATAATTGATTGCTATAGTCTGGGAATTGGAAACATTAAGTTTAGAATGACAATCTTTATTGTATGGTGATAAGAGAATGTTTGGTAAGGACAATGGCTGGCTATTGAAAGAATGCAGGCCAAACTTCAGCTTTTCCAATGTGTAAGCAAAAATGGTTCTTAATCTGTTGTTGTCGCCAAGCTCTTCTGATTGGCTCATTAAATCTTCCTCATTCCTAACCTTTTCGAAGAACAAGCATGTTTTCAGGCTTAACCAGTTCCTGAATAAGATGTAAAAAATATCAGGAAGAAACAAGCTTGTCTTAACTTTTAAGACACAAATTGTTTGTGGATATTGGAATGAATGCCCTGAATATAGTGGTACGTGAATATGTATATTAGATTCTTATAATTGACCCCAAATAATTTGCGATACTGATAAGGCACAGTTGATTGTTGTGTTATAATAAGCTAGGTAGATCTTTTGGAGATATGCTCCAGAGAGTAGATATTTTACCTGCCACATTTGCGATATATTTTTCTATCAACTATTTGCCAGAAACGTGTTTGTGCAGACATTGTTTGGTTATGCGGTCCAGGTGGAGTATATCCACATAAAATGATTTTGAGTATCATGAGTTAATATTCCAATTTATTGATGCAGATAATGGAGTGGATGGAGAAAAGAGGTATAAACTTGTCGTTAGTTGATTATGGAGTACGATTGGATCTCATTGCAAAAGTTCAAGGAATAACTGCAGCTGAAGAATACTTTGACAGCCTCTCACCTTCCATGCAGAACCTAAGCACTTATGGAGCACTCTTGAATTGCTACTGCGTTGAGAAAAAGACAGACAAGGCATTGTCCCTCTTTGAGAAAATGGATCAATTGAATTTCACATCTAAATCATTGGCATTCAACAATATTATGTCCTTATATATGAGACTAGGACAGCCAGAAAAAGTGCCCCCGTTGGTACAGAAAATGAAAAGCAGAAAGGTTCCACTATGCACATTTTCGTATAATATCTTGATGACTAGCTATTCTTGCTTAGATGATATAGAAGGAGTGGAAAGAGTCTTTGAGGAGATAAAGCAGGAGAATGCAAAGGAGTGCGATTGGACCACATATAGTAATTTGGCTGCTGCGTATGTTAAGGCTGGGCATAAGGAGAAAGCCGAGTTAGCTCTGAAGAAGCTTGAGGAGGAGATGGAACCTCGTAATCGTGAGCCTTACCACTATTTGATAAGTTTGCACGCCAGGATATCTAATCTAGGTGAGGTTTATCGTATTTGGGATTCTCTAAAGCGTTTCTTGGGTATAACCAATTCTAGTTATCTTGTCATGCTTCAGTCCCTTAGTAAGAATAATGACATAGATGGTTTAAAGAAATGCTATGAGGAATGGGAATCAAGCTGCTCTACTTATGATATGAGACTGGCAAATAATGTCATTGGTTCTTATCTGAGACATGACATGTTAAACGATGCGGAGAAAGTCTTTCATTGTGCTTTGAAGAGATCACAAGGACCTTTCTTCGTGGCTTGGGAAATGTTCATGCTTTTCTATCTGAGCAAGCGTCAAATCGATCTTGCTCAAAAGTGCATGGAAGCAATTGCCTCTCGGATTAAGGAAAATAAATGGCGACCAAAATTCGAAACCATAAATGATTTTCTCAACTACTTTGTGGAAGAGAAAGATGTTAGTGGTGCTGAGGAGTTCTACAAGTTTCTGAAGAAGGTGAATTGCCTTAGTAGTGATGTCTATAGTTCATTGCTTCACACTTACATAGCTGCCAACAGAACAGCAGACGATATGAGACTCAGAATTAAGGAAGATGGAATTGAAATGAGCCGTGAGCTTGAAGAATTGCTTAAAAGTGTTTGTCCTGAGTAATTAGAAGTCCACCCACATACTTGTTTCTTTTCCATCCTCTTTTTTTTTTTTTTTTTTTTTTTTTTTTGTGTGTGTGTGTGTAGTTTCTCTATCTTTAAAGAAGTATTATAAAGGACTCCAAGACCTTTTCACAAATATCTTATGGTAATTCTTTTTTTCGATATCTTTTCCTCTACTAAGACTTGGTATATGTACATGTATTGCTGGCAACCTTTCATGCCTTTAAGCAGATAATATTTGCTCTCATTCAACTGTTTTTTAATTTCCTTTCAATTGCTGGCAGTTCAACCCTTAAGTTCTCCACCTTTCTTTTCAAGATTCATGCATTGTCATTGTAACATAATGATGTTGAGTTTCCACATTCGACCTTTTTAGTCCAATGGAAAAAAAAAAAAAGATGTGCACTCCCCTACTTGCAATCATTTGTGGCTGTCATTGGTGTATAAAAAATACTCCGTCCGTCGCAAATTTTCTAATTTGATTTCTTATTTTACTTATCTTTTTTCATTAATCAAGAAGAGACAAAAAAAAAAAATCATGTTTTTACCCTTTGCATTAATTATTTTTTATTCAAATTAAAATATAAATATCATTTAATAGGGGTACTATGGTAAACTAGCTATGTTATTAATTATTTTGCTTAATCAATGTGTCATTTTAATTTGGGACGGAGGGAGTATGTAATAAGTACATAATCAGTGTATAATGTATTCACACTTATTATGCACAACTTTGCGATATATATATATATACTAGAGTAGCATGGCACGGGCCCAATATTAAGATATTTTGATTATGTACGATAAGTTAGATTGATGTCAATGTGAATTATAAAACATAATACACAAAACATATTAACTACTTGATAATATTTTTGAATGAGCCAAATTATTTCACAAGATAATCATGTATAACTTACTTATATAAATAACACAATTCTATGCATTTTGAAGTTCAGATCTTTAATCATATGACTGAAATTTGTTACATTAAGTATAAAATATGAGATTAAAATTGATACATAAGACTTGACACCTATTGTATAAAATAGAGAATAATTGTTAAAAAAGATAAATGGTTATCTAGTCATTACTTATTATATCACATGTGGGTTGTAACTAATAGGTTAAAATGGCATTGTATTCCTCCATTAAGCCGACATAAACATCCTTTTCTTTCATTTCTCCTTCTTTTTTATTTGTCAACTTGTTCTTTGAAGTTAAAATTAAATTAATATTTTAAATTTAAATTTTAAGCGTTTTGAAAATTATATATATATAAAAAAACTATAAGTTACCATCTGCCATATTAATTTAAGTTATTTGACTTTGAGAACACGATAAAACATATTTTTGTAAATGTTTTATCGAACTTTGCTTTTGTATATGTTCTTTCCATTGAAACATAGGAGTCATTTGTTAGGGTGTATAAAAATAATTTTGAATAGAATGTATTAGTAATGTTTGCATTATTAATGTTTGTATTAGTAATGCTGGTATTATTCATACTAATATTATTTCTTATATACTATTTGATGCGTTGTATTAGAACTTGTCTTTCCAATCTTGGTATATTTAAACAAAAAAAAAATTAAAAGAAGATTGTATATACATTCTAAAATTCATCCGAAATTTAGCGCGGGCTCAATATATGTTATTTTTGTCTCAATTTATATGACACAAATAGAATTTAGATAATCAATCATACTTTTAATATGTATTTAGTTAATTTAAGTTGTTAACTACTATAATCTATAATATTTTTTATTTAATTTTCAAATAATATACATTACTTTTCTCGTCCAAACTTTTGTGGCATTGATAATCAATTATATTTGTAAAATAATTTAAGTTTTAAATATTTGTGATTTATAATGCCTTTCTTCTATTATAATTAAGTGACACTAATATAATTTCGAGCGTCAACCAAATATTTTATATTTTTAAAAAAAAATTAAGTTGTTAATTATTGTGATTTATAATTTTTTACATATTTTTTTAAAATACATAACAAATTAAATTATTTTTAGATATTTTAAGTTGTTAACTATTGTAATTTATAATACTTTTTATGTAATTTTTGAATAATATATGTTACTATCCTTGTCTAAAGTTTTGTGCTTTGATAGCCAATTATATTTTTTAGATAATTTAAATTTTTAATTATTGTTCTTTATAATATTTCTTCTGTTCAAATTTAAGTGACACAATGCTTATATGGTCATAATAATTAATTAGGGGTGACATAGTAAAATCACGATTGAGCAACGAAGAATAAATGTCTTAAATGACTTACAATGACTAATTAGAAGTGACATAGCAAAATTACTATAAAAATACCCGTGATTTTTTTTTAAGTGGATCTCATATAAGACGTCAAGTTAATTTAAAACATCAAGAGTTAATTTGTCATTTTTATATCTATTTTACCTTTTTATTAAATATTATTAATTTTTTAATACTTAAATGACTTATAATAATTAATTAAGAGTAATATTTAGTAAAACTATAATTGAAGCAGCTGAAGCAGACATGTCATAAATGTCTATTTTACCTTTTTAATACATAAATGACTTATAATAGTTACTTAGGGGAGATATCTATAGCAAAATCATGATTGAAACAGTTGAATCAGACATGTCATAAATGTTTATTTTATCTTTTTTAATTAAATATTATTAATTTTTTAATACATAAATGACTTATAATAATTAATTAGGAATGATATAATAAAATCACGGATTGGATATTATTAACTTTTCAATATATAAATGACTTATAATAATTAATTAGATGCGATATAGTAAAATTATGATTGAAGTATACATGTCATAAATGTCTATTTTATTTTTTAATATTAATTTTTTAATATATAAATGACTTATAATAATTAATCAGGGGTGATATAGGAATGTTGGTGAATTTTTAAAAATCAAGAAACACTAATTATTAGGTTTATTTAGTTAAAATCATAATTCAGTAGGTTTTAGATAAATAGAGAAAAATATCAAATTAATCAAATAAGTTATGTGAGTAAGATACATTTTATATATTAAGTTTTTTTTTAAATGAAATATTAAAATTTTTGCTTTGAGTTTGTGGTGATTAAAATAACTAAAATCCAACAAATAATTAATGCTCAAAGTTTTAATTAAAAAATTAATTAACTTGTAGGAATAGTATGCTTAATTCAATACGGATAATATGATTTGCATATACAAAAATAACCAATTATTATTATTTCGTAACGAATTATGTTTAACCTTATATAAGTAAAATCTTGTTAGGTATTTTTCTTTAGTTTCTTTTTGTTGGTATATATTGACTTGACACAAATTTTAAAAAAATATTTATTAAAAAATTATTTTACTAAATTAGCTTTATTAATTTTACATTAAAAATTTAAATTAGGCAAACTTGTATTTCATGAAACAAATAAGGAAGAAAGCAAATCATATGTTTGACATGAAATGTAAATAAAGAATAAAATGTATTTAATTATATTTATCATATTAATTATTACAATAAATTATTATCTTATTAATCAATTTACTTAAATATAATATATTTCAAATAATTTTATATAACCTAAATAAAAGTAGCATGTAGGTACTCACCTTCATCCTAAATACAATGAGAAATACAATTTTTATAGAATAATTATATCTTTTCAGAAAAATAGATGATAGATAGAGGGCCCAACTGTGGAAAGGAATGCAAGGCTTGAGAGTAGGGCTGGGCATAAAATACCGAAAATTGAATTACCGAACCGAACTGAAAAAATTGGTAATTGGTATTCAGTAATTTGGTATTTGGTATGGTATTTGGGAGTAAAATTTTAACATTTCGGTATTCGAAATTGGGTTTGGTTCAAGATATTAATACCGTTTGGTATTCGGTATTTACCGAATATCGAATTATATATATATATAATAGACAATAGTATTAGTCATTCCAAAAAATCTTTTGAAACTTGGTAATCTATTTGTAAAAAGAAACAAAAAGAATACTAAATAAGGCTTCTATTAAATATACTCTTTGAAGTTTAAACGTACATTTGCACTTCTCCAACTTTAATATGATAAAATCAAATACCGTACCGAATCGAAGTTTAATTTACCGATTACCGAATTACCGAACCAATGTTCATAAGTATGGTATGTGGTATCTATGTTCAAATATCAATTACCGAATTACCGAATACCGAACGCCCACCCCTACTTGAGAGCCACCTCTAGTGGCATCTATGGTAAATTTCTTAAATGACATTGTCTGTAATTAATGAGAAAAGAATAAATTTTGTTTTAGAACTTTTGATAGGTCCACCAAAAGAAGTACAAAAAAAAATCAATCTGGGCTTATAATTTTCTTTAAAGACCTTAATATCCTTAACTTTGACTTTAATATCCAATACCTGACATGTTGAAATCACTATTTCTAATATATAGAGAAAAAAAATCGACAAACTAATAGGCTACAACACCATTCAGATGAAAAATAAATAAAAAATGGCTAAACTTTTATGTGCAGGATGAACAAAAACAGAAAAAAACATTAAAAATTCAAAAAATTAAGTATAAATTATACAAATTTTCAAAAATAAATAAGCTAAACTTCCAATTCTCTTTTTTTTTTAAAAAAAAAAAAAAGTTTATGAGGACCTTAATGAAGCAAGATATCTGAAAAAATAACATCAATATGGACATCAAAATGATTGGAAGCAGAAGATAACTTACCTGAGGATGAAAACTTGAAAGTTTTGAGGTTGGGAAAAGGAGAAATAAAAAATGGAGTGGTTTGAGGAGTTACAAGAGAGAACGGGACGTATATATTTTAGGAGAGTGAAAAATGATCTTGATATATTTTACAACTAGTGTACGTACCCGTGTGATGCGCGAATAATATTAAAATAATATTTTTAATATTTAATGTTGAGATGTCTTGTTCGAGTATGTTAAATTCTATTATCTTAAAAAAGAATCAATTATGATATTGTTTCTCAATACAATATAGAAACAAAATAATTTTTTTCTCTACCCTCACCCACTTCCCACTCCTACCACCATCTCCAACCCCACTCCTCAATTTGTCTTTCAAAAAAAATTCCGTCCCCGCCTCCACGTCCTCCACCCCCTACCCCTCAACTTGTTTTTAAAAATAATTCCGCCCCTACCTCTAACCAAATCTTTAATCATATAATTATAATATATATATATATATATATATATATGCACATATGTTTTATATATTTTTTTATTATATTATTCACAATTTAAAGATATTATATTGTTTATGTTTCTCCCACCCCACTCTCCCACTTGTAATCAAATTTAAATGAGTAAAAAACAATCATCCACAATTTTAAAATATTAGATTGTTAATATTTTTCTTCCCCATACTTCTAATCAAATTTATACGAGTAAAGAAAATCATGTAATTATAAAAAAAAAAAACTTTTAGTTTTCATATTTTCTTTAATGGTCAAATACATATTTTCATATTTTCTTTAACTATTTCTTTCTAGTCTAACTTTAAATTGATTCTTCCCCTTCTCTTACTTAGATGGTGAAATAAGTAAGCAAGACTTTCTACCCTGCTTTTCTTTTCTGAAAAAATGACGAATTACACCAAATTTTGCCTTCAACCAAGCCTTTCTGTTCCGAAATAGAGAAAGATCACTCTGAAAAGTAAGCCTTTTCTTATTATACGATATCTTCACCATGGATGATAGAATTCTTCCTGGAAGCGAAGGCAGGAGCAAAGCCTATTGATTCACCAGTTTGCTAACCTACTTGTCGGTTGTATTGTATTACACACCATGCTAGTTGAGTTTTCTTCTCTTTTTCAAAATATAGAATGTTGAGTTTCTAATCTAAATTACTTATATTTGATATTCGAATATTCATTAATTTCGTTATTTGTTAGGATTATAATTACTTGGTATACGCAATTTAAGACTTTGATCGTTATAATTAAAAAAATATTTTCTCAAAATATGATCTAAAACATCTGAATATTGAGACATGAAGAACAAAGCAGTCCAATTTATCAATTAATTGACGCTCAATTATCAAAAATTAAGCTATTATAACATAAATATAAATTTACAATATCAAAAAAATAATTGCAAATATCATAAATGATTTCTATACATATTTATGTAACCTATAAATATGTTATTTCTACTTTTTATATCAAATTTAAAATAATCTTTTAGTTTAATTTTCAAAATTCTACTTTATTAGATTATAATGAATTAACAACGTCAAAAATTATCATTTAATATTGGGATAATCTAAAATCTAAGATACAATATCTTTTAATTTTGCTTCAAAATCCTAATATTCCTCGATAATATGCTTTCTTTCTTGTTTTAATTTATTTATGAGTTTAATTTCATTTTTTATTTTTAAAATTAAAGAGTTTAAATAATAAGATAACCAAATTGATTGAATTTTAAATTTATCTAATTAAGAGTTAATTTGTATTGAAATTTGAATTTAAAAATAAATATGTTATCTTATGGATAGGCAAATAAAATTATATTTGATTGAATTTAGACTTATATATTTTTACGGTATAAACTAAAATTTTATGATTTTTTTTTTCATTTATTGTTCTTCAAGTTTAAAAATCTTGTAAACTAAAAACTGATAAAAAAAAACATAAAAGAGAAAAAAAAAAGGAAAAGCATATGAAAAGTTTAAAATAAGTACAACTTATTTGTGAGAAAGGGGAAAACATATAAATATGATGGAGAAAAAAATTACACAGCTACATCGGGCTCATATACAATCCATGAAGGGCACCTTCAACACATCATAGGTTACCTAATAATAGTCTGAATATTGATTTTATTTTCAAAATTAAAGTGTTTAAATAATAAGATAACCAAATTGATTGAATTTTAAGTTTATCTAATAAAGAGTTAATCTGTATTGAAATTTTAATTTAAAAATGAATATGTTATCTAATGGATAGACAAATAAAACTAAATTTGATTGAATCTAGACTTATATATTTTTAAGGTATAAACTAAAATTTTATGTTTTTTCTTTTCATTTATTGTTCTTCAAGTTTAAAAATCTTTTAATAAAGAAAAACATGCATTTTAGGTATCAATTAAACTTTATCTTTTAATTATAACATTTTTATATTTTTTTCTTTAAACATGATCTGATAAAATGTTACGTGATACTTAACATTCTAGTATCATATATAAATAAATAAAATAAAATAAAATAATATGAACATTTATTTTAATAAAACAATAGTATAAAAATGATAGCAAAAGTTAGCTTTTAAAAGCTAAATATGTGACTCAAAATCTTAACAAATGGTGATTTTTTTTATATAATCAAATTGTTGGATAATAAAATTTTCGAGGTCGAAAAATAAATAATTCGAGACAAGAAAAATATTGCAATAATTAATTTATTGATTCCAATGCGAGTGTTACAATCTCTATGAATCCTCTAATTCGTCTTTTCAAATATAACTTCAAGGGCTTAAAGCTTGATCTTGGATTTGAGCTTGATTTGTTGATTTGAGGGTTTTGATCTTGACTTGTGCTTGAATTCAAAGGTTTTTTAACTTGTTCTTGAATACTGCAGTCTTGATCTTGAATCTTGATGAATTTAATTTGAATGTTTGAGTTTTTTAGAGAAATTACGGCGTTTGATCCATGAGCTTTCTCTTGCTACTTGTTAGAGGACTGAGATTCTTTTCTGAATTATGAGACCCCTATTTATAGTTGTGGAAAAGGAAGAATCATAATGAAGATGAACTTCCTTTGACTAATCAAATTCAAGTGACGTGGCGCCTTTTTATGGGCTTTTATTTCATGGGTTTGCTGCATCATTTTGACATGTGGCATGATCCCATTGGCTCCTTCATTTGACTTGGCATGCCACGTCATTTGACATGTGACGCTTATTTGGGCCTCTAGAATATTGCTTATTAAAGTGGGCTCATCATTTATAGCCCAAATCAATTAAAGTGAGCTCATCATTTGTAACCCAAATCAATGGGCTAGCCCAATAAAGATTGAACTTTATTTGAATTCATACATATTTGGACTCAAATAATTAATCTAATTATATTAATCCGCAATATTTATTTGGGACTAATATATTTTAAATTTAATATAATCCAAATTTTAATTTAATAAAATTTAGTTGCCCACACAATGTCCCCTACTTCAAGACTTGTCGAAATATTTAATATAAAGACTCGGCTTGAAGTAATAATTTAATACTTTTAATGACTATAGTATATTAAGACAAAAATCACAAACCAATAATATATGTTATAACAGCATATTGGCCATGAATTAACATTTTTCTTTTTAACATTACATATTTCTTTTGCCTTGGGTCAGGTGTAAACCCAAATTTGGGTTACTTCCCTTTTCTCTCATGGTATTTAATTTAATGTCACTGTATGTGCATTCCTACTTGTATTAGAAGACAAAAATGCTCACTGAGTTATTATTTCAACATGGATTGGGAATTGGCGTTTGCCGCCTTATCATTGTGCTCACAGTCCGTTGTTTATCAAAATGGGTATAGGTATTCTCCAAATTTATCGAGGATTAGGGAGTACAAACCGCCCTACAACCCCTACCTATCTCCAAAATTATTAAGGATTAGGGAGTACAAACCGCCCTACAACCCCTATAAATATCCATATATTTTTTTCATGCAAAGCATCAACTTGTAAAACTCTTTAGAGACGTCTCTTCTTCGAGCTTCAAGAATTAACATTGAGGTATATATATATATATATATATATATATATATATATATATATATATATATATATATATATTTTGTGTGTAGGATTGAAATAAATAGCAATACACAATAATCGGCTTAGGGTGTGAGAGTTTAACTTCGCCTCCGTACATTCTAAGATCGACCAATTTGTCTTCAAGATGGTGGCTTTGCAACAATAGGCTTAGGGTGCGAGAGTTTAACTTAGCCTTCGTACACTCTAAGACCGACCAATTTGTCTTCAAAATGTGCCTTTGCAACAATCGGCTTAGGGTGCGAGAGTTTAACTTTGCCTCCATACACTCTAAGACCGACCAATTTGGCTTCAAGATGGTGGCTTTTCAACAATCGGCTTAGGGTACGAGAGTTTAACTTCGCCTCTTTACACTCTAAGACCGATCAATTTGACTTTAAGATGCTAACTTTGCAACAATCGACTTAGGGTGCGAGAGTTTAACTTCACCTCTGTACACTCTAAGATCGACCAATTTGACTTTAAGGTGCTGACTTTGCAACAATCGGCTTAGGATGCGAGAGTTTAACTTCACCTTCGTACACTCTAAGACCGACCAATTTGACTTCAAGATGCTGACTTTGCAACAATCGGCTTAGAGTGCGAGATTTTAACTTTGCCTTCGTACACTCTAAGACTGACCAATTTGACTTCAAGATGCTTACTTTGCAACAATCGGCTTAGGGTGCGAGAGTTTAACTTCGCCCCTGTACACTCTAAGACCGACCAATTTAACTTCAAGACGGTCCCTTTACATAACAAATCCATCAGAATGGCAGCTTAAGGTGCAAAGGGACAAATCTTGTCCACCTTAAGGCATGAAACTTTTTATATCCTTTTAAGGATAAACACGTAAGAGGCCAGCTTAAGGTGTAAATTAAAAAAATTTGCCCACCTTAAGGCATGAAAATTTTGAGATCCTTTTAATGATAAACCCGCGAGAGGCCAGCTTAAGGTGCAAAGGGACAAATCCTATCCACCTTAAGGCATGAAATTTTTTATATCCTTTTAAGGATAAACACGTAAGAGGCCAGCTTAAGGTGCAAAGGGACAAATTTTGTCCACCTTAAGGCATGGAAATTTTGAGACCCTTCTAAGGATAAACCCGCGAGAGGCCAGCTTAAGGTGTAAAGGGATAAATTTTGTCCACCTTAAGGCATAGAACTTTTGAGATCCTTTTAAGGATAAACCCGTGAGAGGCTAGCTTAAGGTGCACAGGGACAAATTTTTTCCACCTTAAGGCATGAAAATTTCAATATCCTTTAAGGATAAACTTGTTAGAGGCCCGCTTAAGGTGAAAACGAACAAATCTTGTCCACCTTAAGGCATGTAAATTTTGAGATTCTTCTAGTTGTAGGCTTGGAGAACTTTGGCATTCCAAATCCCATTGAAGGAACTTTCTTTCTTTTCGACGGGTTGCCCCCATTGGGTCACAAATATTTAGAGTAAGTCCAAAATTTAATTAGAATAGTTTCATACTTGGTATTCATATGGTAGATACTGCAGGAACATATATATATATATATATATATATTATTTTTTTTTTTTTTTATTTTTTTTGACACTCATGCAACTGAACTCAGAATGAAATTCTAAGCGCCTACGTACCTCAGTAAAGATGATCAAGTCACAACGTACTGGGTGAGTGTTTTTTTTTCTTTTTTTTTGTCCTAACTTTTGCCTAGCCCGCCTCTTTCGAGGTTTTCAACCTAGCGGACTTTCATTTTTTTTTAGCCGTACACAGTTTATTCTCTTACGGGCCAGGAGTGGACATGCAGTTTATACTCATGCCTTAAGGAGTGTACATGCAGTTTATACTTGTGCCTTAAGAAGTATACATGCAGTTTATACTCGTGCCTTAATAAGTGTACATGCAGTTTGTACTCGTACCTTAAGGAGTGTACATGCAGTTAATACTCGTGCCTTAAGGAGTGTTTTTTTTACTTCAAGGATAGTACTTCTTCAAGAACTTGGCGTTGATGGGGCCAACCCTTACGTCATCTACATCGACAAGCTTGTAAGAACCATTTGAATATGACTCTTGTACGACATATGGTCCATCCCACTTCGGCGTGAATTTCCCCCCAGACTTATGAGAAGTGATAATGGGTCTTCTTACTACAAGAACTTGATCTCCAACTTGGAATCACCTCAAGCGAACCCTTTTATTAAAATAAAAAGATAGCCGGGCTTGATAGCATTCAAGATTTTGAGCCTCCAGCCTCTTCTCATCAAAATCTTTTAACTCCACAAGACCCAACTTAGCATTTTCTTCATCAGTGAGCCCTTCTTGAATAACCAGTCTCAAAGAAGGTATTTGACGCTCAAGTGGCAGGACGACTTCAACTCCAAAAGCAAGCGAATATGGGGTTGCTTGTGTTGGTGTGCGGTAAGTTGTTCTATATGACCATAAAGCTTCTTCCATTCGCTCATTCCATTCTCGTTTGGATTTGGAGATGACTTTTTTCAACAAGTTGCATAAAGTCTTATTGAAGGCTTCAGCTAGACCGTTGGCGGCAGCATGGTACATAGAAGACTTGCGCTGCTTGAAGCCAAAAAGATCACAAATCTTATTCATCAGTTTATTATCAAACGACTTACCATTGTCAATTATTATATATTGAGGGATTCCAAAGCAGTAGACGATATTCACTCGGATGAAGTTTGCAATATTTTCTTTCTTTACTTCGTTAAGAGCAACAGCTTCGACTCACTTTGAGAAGTAATCTGTCGCGACCAAGATATATAAGTGTCCACCAGAAGATTTTGGTAGTGGACCAACAACATCCATTCCCCAAGTATTGAATGACCAAGATGCTATAATTGGGAGTAGTACTTCAGGAGGTTGATGAATGAAATTCGCATGGAATTGACAAGCTTTGCATCTTCTAGCATAGTCCAAACAATTTTTCACCATCGTTGGCCAATAGTATCCCATCCTTTTAATGTGAAAATGGAGTTTCGATCCAGACTGATGTGATCCACAAACTCCCGAGTGTGCTTCTTGTAAAGGTTGAATTGTTTCTTCCTCTCCTAAACATCGTAAGAGCACTCCTTCAAATGATCTTCGGTACAGTGTGTCTTTGTAGTAAAGGAAGCGAAGTGCACGACGACGAATGTCAGTCCTTCTCCTTGGATCCTCTGGAAGTATCCCATAACATAAGTAATCAATGATAGGTTGTCGCCAATCTTCTTTTGCAACTTCAGATATGGAAACAAGGTATTCGACTTTACTTTTTTCATCCTCAATTGATGGCGGTACTACCCATTCTTGGCGGATAGTAACTTACATCTGATTTGGAAGAGTCAGGGTTGACGCTAAAGCAGCTAGGGCATCAACTTGCTTATTTTCTCTCCTTGGCACATGTTGGAGGGTTACTTCTCCAAGCCACCCCATCAACTTCTGTACATAATCATGATATGGTCGTAGCTCAGGCTTTCTAACTTCATAGCTTCCCAAAAGTTGCTTGATCACTAATTGGGAGTCACCAAACACTTATAATTGTAGTTGTTTTATGTCAACTGTCATCACAAGTTCAAGTATTAACGTTTGATATTCAGCAACATTATTAGAGCAACGGTTTGTTAGGATAAATGAGTATGGGATGACCTCTTCTTGCAGAGTGACGAACACCACCCCGACACCAGCTCCATCTCGATGTGCGGCCCTATCAAAGTATATTTTCCACGGGGGTCTGGCTTCAATAACCATTGCATCTTCATCAGAAATTTCATCACTCAATTCCCAATCATCAGGTATTGGGTGGTCTGCCAAGAAGTCAACCAATGTTTGTCCCTTTTATGGCCTTTTGGGGAATGTACACAATCTCAAACTGTTGAAATTTAAGGTACCATCTTGCAAGTCGGTCACTAAGGACTGGTTTCGACATTACAAACTTGATGGGATTCGCCCTAGACACAAGACGAATAATATGGGCTTGAAAGTAGTGTTTCATCTTTTGGATTGAGAAAGCCAATACCAAACATAACTTTTCGATTGGAAAATACTTTATCTCGTTTGGTGTCATCATTTTTCTCAGATAGTAAAGAGAGTTCTCTTTGCCTTCACTATTTTCTTGAGCCAATAGTGCTCCGACTGACCTTTTTTGTGCCTCAATGTAGAGTATCAACGATTTTCCAAGTATGGGTGCCGCGAGAACTGGTGGCTTCATTAAGTATGATTTGATACTCTCAAAGGCATTACTACAAGCTTGGTCCCATTCAAAAGGGGGTGTCCTTCTTCATGAGGCGACTAAATGGTTGACATTTTCCAGCCAGGTTTGAGATGAACCTCCTTAAATATGCTAGCCTTCCTTGAAGGCTTTTTTACTCATGAATATTTCGAGGCTCGGGCATCTTCAAAATTGCATCGACCTTGGCTTGATCAATTTTGATTCCTCGATGTCGCACAATGAAGCCAAGAAAATTTCTGGAAGTAACTTCAAAGGCACACTTCAATGGATTCATCCTAAGTTGATAGCTTCGAAGTAACTCGAATACCATTCTTAGGTCTTTTAAGTGGTCGTCTCTCTTTCTTGACTTTACCACTAGATCATCCACATAGAATTTAACATTTTTATGGAGCAGACCATCAAAGATGTTCTGCATAGCCCTTTGATAAGTGGCGCTAGAATTTTTCAAACCAAAAGGCATTACTTTGTAGTAATAAATAGCTTTGGGGGTACAAAATCCAGTGAGTTCTTCATCATTTGGCGCCATACGAATTTAATTGTAGCCGGATGAACCATTCATGAAGGACACTGCCTCATAACCAGTGGTGGCATCAATCATCAACTCTGGTATGGGGATTGGAAAGTCATCCTTAGGGAAGGCATTGTTGAGGTCCCGAAAGTCGTCACAAACTCGAATTTGGCCATTCTTCTTTCGTACTGGAACAATACTTGAAATCCATGTGGGATATTTGACTTCATGAATAAAGACAACTTCAATGAGTTTGTTAACTTCATTTTCAATTAGAGGGACCAACTCCGGACTAAAGTGTTTTTGGGCTTGTTTAATAGGACGAGCACCATTCTTGACTGCCAACTGATGGACCGCTACTTTTGGATCTAATCCAGGCATTTCCTTATAGCTCCAGGCGAAGACATCCATATATTCTTTGAGTATGTCCATATAAGTGATTTCCTCCTCTACTTTTAGAAATGCACTCAGGTAAGTTGGTCTTGGGTTTTCATCGGTTCCAAGATTAACTTTCTTTATGGGATCTATTATGGCCTTTACTCCTTCTTGAAATTGCGATGGAGCATCTCCAGCATCTTCCTCCTCTTAAGGATCATCGTCGTTGATGGATAATGATAACACCAAAAGGCATCTTCTATTTCTTCATCAACCTTCATTTGAGATGAGACATCTTTATCATTCTGGATCGTAACATGATATGAGGAGCCAACACTCTCTTCATCTTCTTCGCTTCGCTTGGTATAAACCACAGTATGCGTCTTTAATTTTAGCACCTCATTGCATGATACTACCAGTTCTGTCTGTCACTTCATTCTAGAAGGAATCAAACTTTGGAAATCCTTCTGTATTTTAAGTGAAGAGGGCATCATCGTGCTTTGACGACTCCTCTTACATTTGTTGCTTTTCTTCTTATTTAGAGGTCCCAACCTTTCAAACACAGAAGTTCTTGCAGTTGACCCTCTAAGTCGGTCAAATACAGAGGGTCTTTTATTAGCAGCAGTGGATTCTTCTTCCACGGTGATGTAATTACTGACTGCCCTTCTTATGGAGATGCGAATTGGAGATGACTGCGTGTATCCTAGGACTTCACGTTCACTGACGAAAGTTTGCCCAACCTTGATGGCTCATTAGGATTGTATCCAGCCTTTACAAATAACTTATATGCATTTGGGTCAAAGCCTTCTTTCGTACGCTTCATAGGATGTGTCATATCTTGTGACAGATTTTGAGCCACAGACTCTTCAAGAAGTCTTGAGGATGGATTTATTGCATCAATATTCCTAATAGGTAAAGTTAGCCCCTTTAGCACATTATCTTGGGAATCCGATGGGTGATCTTTCTCTTTCCTTACCTTCAGTACGTAGACGGGTGTTGCCTTTTTTTTCTTATTTGAAGTGGAGAGAGGCTTCTTGGTGGTGACTTTTTCGATATTCACCGCGACCTTCTTAGATTCAAGATCGTCACACTTGGTCTTGGTGACATCTTCAACCCTTTTCTCATCCACAACATGCTTCTTTAAGTAGAATTTTGCATCAGCAAAATGTGACTCAGCTTCAGTGAATGGCTTATCATCGGCAACTATCTTTCTTTCCACTTCACATTCAAGGTACTTTAAGCATTAATAGTAAGAGGACGAGATAATTTTGTTCCCACGCACCCAAGGCCTACCAAGCAATATATTGTATGAAGTTTTGGCATCGATCACATGCATCAATGGGTTTGATTGAAAATCATCCATATGAATCCCCAACTTGATACATCCCATGACCCTCTAGCCCCCTTGGTTGAAGCCTTGGATCATTATACGACTTTCGTCCAGTTCGCTAGTAGCGATGCCAAGTTCATTCATCGTGCGAATAGGCAGGATATTGACTCCAGATCCCTCATCTATTAAGATTCTATTAATCTTCTTTCCTAAAATTTGACCCACCATGTATAAGGGACAGTTATGTAGGCCTCACCAAGCAGAAGATCGTTATTTGTGAATGTGATTTTTGTATCACACATATGTGCCTCTTCGCCAAGAGTTTCAACAAGTTTTTCGGAAGATGAAAGGACTTTCATGGGTAGATTATCACACTTTGCCCCCTCTTTAGTGGTATTAAAACAAGACGTCTCAAGGTTGACTTGGACAGTCTTTACACGAAACCAACTCGGTAAGAATTTCTCCAACATTACTGGACACCGTGGGTTTTGAAGGTGAAGCTCTGTGACGGTCGTCCTTTTTGGAAGTTAAACCAGCTTCTGTTTTCTTATTTTCTTCTCCATTCTTCTTCTGGTTGGATGCTTAGCCGACTCCTTTTGCAGACTTGTCCTCTTGTGTCTGCGCCTGGTCACCAGAGTCCAACCTTCATCATCGACTTCGTCAACTGAAGACCTGTCTCTAATATTTTCTCATTATGCTCTTCGACACATATTTGGACTGGATCGAGCGAGCCAAATGTGATAGAGATTTGATGAGAACTGGCTGTCTCATCATCGAAGAAATTTTTTTTCTCTCTTACCAGTTGCATGACTTTATCTTTAAAGACAAAGCACTTTTCCAGAGGATGACTTATGAGCCTGTGATATTTGTAATAATTAGGGTCATTGGTCCGCCCATCTTCTTTAGGACGCTTCATCTCTGGGAGTTCAATGAGTTTATGCTGAAGGAGTTCATTGAAAATCTTAGCAACATCAGAATCAAGGAAGGGATATTTCTTTTCTTGCATTTCCTTTAAAGTTTTCTAATTCGGTCGTTCTCCAGAAGTCGTCTTCACACTTTGCTTCTTGCTCACCTTTGTGGTGAATTTCACAGGAGACACATCAACATTCATAGACTCCTTGTTGTCATTTTTGGGGACAAATTTTGCCCCATCTTTTGGGTTTCTGCTTATCCTTTCCCTTTCGAGGGTCATGGATAGGCTTTGATCTCTTTCCAGTAGAAGACATGCTCAACTCCATATCATGAGCACGGGTATCTATCTCTTCAAAGGATTTAGGCTTAATGCCTTGCAAGATATAGAGAAGCTCTCAGTGCATTCCTTGGACACACATCTCTATTGCAGAAGCTTCGCTGAGCCTATCCTTATAGTTTAGGCTAACATTTCTCCATCGATTGATGAATTCAATAACTGGTTCATCTTTTCTTTGCCGAATATTCGTGAGCTCTACCATGCTAACTGTACGCCTTGTGCTATAAAAGAAATTTAGGAACTCGTGCTCCAATTGCTCCCAGCTATCGATAGAATTAGGATCAAGGTCCGTATACCAATCAAAGACGTTTCCCTTTAGGGAACGAACAAAATGTTTGAAAAGATAGTCACCGTAAGTTCTAACATTATTACATGTCTCAACACAGTGTGTGACATGTTGTTTTGGGTTCCCTTTGCCCTCAAATTGTTGAAATTTGGGGGGTTGATAGCCGGCAGGCATTTTGAGGCTATCAATCCTTGTCGTGTAAGGCTTGGCATAAGCAAGGGAAGACTTAGAGACAACATCATACTTGTCTTTGAGGGTCCCTTCAATGAATTCCCTCAATTGCCCAATCGGGATCATTCCCTCAGAAGAAACTTGCACCTCTTTAATCGGTGGTATTTGTTTCACAGGATTTTCTGTCTCATAAACCTATGGAGATTTTCCAGGTGCATGGCTAGACTCTTCGTCTATCAGACCTTCCACCCTATCCACTATCTTATCAATTCGAGCATCTTGATTCTGAACATATTTGGTTAGGCCATCAATTGCCTTTGCCAGATTTGCAAGCTGCTTCTTCATAGATGAGGCATCAGTTACCATCGCTTGCATAATCACTGGAGATATTAGAAAGTAGCACGGATTATCACATAAGTTGATCTTTGAAGTGCTCAATTTATGTGGTGTAGTCGGACATGATGAGTTTCTTGAACAACCATCGCTCTTTGCGCTAGAGTATTTTGAACCGGAATGCTCAAGTAGAGCTAGAGTCTTCTTAAGTGATTCCGCGACACTGCTTCCTTCCTTCGAAGCATTTGTATTGGACTTCGTTCCCTTTGGGGTTGAAGATCCAACAACTGAAGTTGGTGCGGACGACACTGGATATGTTTGTTGTCTTAAAAAGCCTGCCTTGCTCCTCGTGATAGCTCTTAAGCTTCCGAAAGTAACACCAAGGATGCTCTATACTTCAACAGAGAATTTTGAGTCAGCAGCCTTAGAAGCAGTTGATTGAGAGTTGACCTTCTTGGAAGTCATTTCAGTGTTGTTGAACTTTGCAGTTGAAAAAATTGAGATGAGAGGTAGAGATTGTCCCACTTGGGCGTGCCAGAATTTGTTGGACAATAAAATTTTTGAGGTCGAAAAATAAATAATTCGAGACAAGAAAAATATTGCAACAATCAATTTATTGATTTCAATGCGCGTGTTACAATCTCTATGAATTCTCTGATTCGCCTTTTCAAATATAAATTCAAGGGCTTGAAGCTTGATCTTGAATTTGAACTTGATTTGTTGATTTGTTGATTTGAGGGTCTTGATCTTGACTTGTGCTTGAATTCAAGGGCTTTTGAGCTTGTTCTTGAATATTGCGATCTTGATCTTGAATCTTGATGAACTTGATTTGAATGTTTGAGTTTTTTAGAGAAATTACGGCGTTTGATCCACGAGTTTTCTCTTTCTAATTGTTAGAGGTCTGGGGTCCTTTCTGAATTATGAGACCCTTATTTATAGTTGTGGAAAAGAAAGAGTCATGATGAAAATTGACTTCCTTTGACCAATCAAATTCAAGTGGTGTGGCGCCTTTTTATGGGCTTTTATTTCATGGGCTTGCTGCATCATTTTGACATGTGGCATGGTCCTATTGACTTCTTCATTTGACTTGGCATGCCATGTCATTTGACACGTGACGCTTATTTGGGACTCTAGAATATTGCTTATTAAAGTGGGCTCATCATTTGTAGCCCAAATCAATGGGCTAGTCCAATAAAGATTGGACTTTATTTGAATCCATATATATTTGGACTCAAATAATTAATCCAATTATATTAATCCGCAATATTTATTTGGGACTAATATATTTTGAATTCAATATAATCTGAATTTTGTATGGATTTTGATTTAATAAAATTTAGTTGCCCACACAAATGTATTTATTTTTATCAAAAATCAAATGAACAATATTCAAATGACAAATTACTTACTTGAATTCAAGCCCGTATATAATGAAAAGAAAATAGCCTATAATTTGACCATCACTCTTCTACATATAAAAATGAATATTTTAAATCAAAAATATTTCATAAAAATGAATAATATGAAGATTGCAACAAATAAATTTATAAGATAAAGCTAACGATTAGTAAAGAAAATTGAGATAGAAGGAAGTTTAGTGTTATATAGATTGCACAAGTATATATATATATATAAAGATTGGGAAGTTATAATTCTACTCCAACTCAAATTTCATTTAAATTTGAAATTCAAATATCATATCAATTTAGGTGATTATATTTAAAAGATACTATTATCCTACTTCTATATACTACTTACTATTACTGACTAATGCTTCTATTACTACTACTGATTATACAGATATATATTAAGAAAATAAAACTACATTCCAATGTAAATTTCATCTTAATTTAAATTCAAATCAAATATAATATCTATTTGTTAAAAGAGGATCAATTTATTGTTCTTCCTTATCCATATTTTTTCAAATACGATACATACTTATCTTAGAATGTATATATTTGAATTAAGAGAAATATTTGAAATCAAAATGATTAATCGGCATATTTTTTTTAAAAAAAAAATTACCATGTTTTTCTTTTTACTTTTTCCTTATATCACTATAACTATGTACTACCACTACTGCAATTTATTTTTTAATTATTATCATTATTATTATTAATGATAATATTTTTTATCTTTAATTTTTAATATATAAATGAATAAATTCAACTATATTTTATATATATATATATTTTTATAGATTATTATTATTATGAAATAGTAAGAGTTCAAATTCAAAATTGAATGTGATGTCAATTTGTTAGAAAGATAAGATTTTAAAATATTATGATTATCTTATAGTTTGAATGTGATGTCAATTTGTTAGAAAGATAAGATTTTAAAATATTATAATTATCTTATAGTTTAAATTCAAGATTCTAATTTACTATTGTTATTATTTTAATTTAAATTTTAAATCTTTCAATTATTCTCTTTTAAGAAAACGTGTTTGATTAAATGGGGCATTAAACCAATCCTGTTATAAAACAAGAAAGAATAAAGAACAAGAGTAGAGAGAGCAAAAAGAGTAATTCTTATTTCTTCTCTTGAGGATGAGAGATTATATGATTGTAAATACAATGAACAAAACCCCTCTATTTATAGGGAAAATTTACTCCTAGTCTGAGTAAAAGACGGATGCTTCAAATCCTAATAGATATCAAAGTAGATCTTGATAGATCTTGATAGACATTCACTATAATATAAATACATTTATAACACTCCCCCTTGAATGTCTAATTGGTAGATAATGTGCCTCGTTAAAACCTTACTAGAAAAAACCCAGTAGGAAAAAAAATCTAGTGAAGAAAAAAGAGTACACATCTCTAATAATACACATTTCGGCCGCCTCATTAAAATCCTTACAAGGAAAATCCAGTGGGAAAAAACCTCGTAAGGAAAAAAGAGTACAACGTGTATTAACTCCCCCTAATGAGAACATCCTTAACCTTTGCATCTCGATCTTGTGCAACATCTTCTTGAAAGTTGCAACTGGAGAAGATTTGGTGAATAAATCAGTCACATTGTCAGTTGAACGAATCTGTTGCACATTAATATCATCATTTTTTTGTAGCTCATGTATGTAGAAAAGCTTTGGCAAAATGTGCTTCGTTCTATCTCCATTTATGAATCCTCCCTTAAGATGTGCTATGTATGCTGAATTATCTCTGTATAAAATTGTGGGTAGATTGTCATATTTCACACCACATTTTTCTCGAATGAGATGTATCATGGACCTCAACCATACACATTCTCGGCTTGCTTCATGAATAGTTATTATCTTAGCATGATTCGATGAAATAGCTACGATAGACTGCTTTGTATATCTCCAAGATATGGCAGTACCACCACATATGAACACATAGCCTATTTGAGACCGAGCTTCATGCGGGTCAGATAAGTACCCATCATCAGCATGACCAATAAGATCGGGACTGCAATCTTTAGAATAAAACAAGCTCATGCGTTTTATCCCATTTTGATGTCTCATAGTAGGAGCAGAAATATACCTTTCTAACAAATTGTCTGAAAAAGTTATAGGCCTTGTAGTATCTGCAAGGTACATGAGTGCATCAATTACACTAAGATATGGTACTTCATAACCAATTCAATTCGATATATTTTGAATTTCAGCAAATAATCTATTGCTTTGAAAACTCTTCAAGAGTTCCAATGATGTTCAAGCAATAAGCTTATACAATATAAGGTTTATAAATAAGTTTCCCAGAAACTTTTATATGCTTCAAGCAGTTTGAATCCTTAAAAGTTTTCACATAAGTTTTGTCAAGTGACAATATTCAACATTTCATGAGTGACATCTTCAAGTGCCTAGACTGCAAATCAAATAAGTTTTACGCTTACCAAAATGCATCCTTTCATGTCACTTGATAAATGTTTCTACGTCAGCATGCTTAAATAAACGTAGAATTCAGATCCTCGTAATCTTTCATAATATTGCGCCAATATTGTATCAAGGATATTGATGATATATCATTTTGTATCGGTTCACAATACGACATAATATTTTGAGATCTCATCACTTCATTATTTTCAGGCACATGAACCTTACATAAGGTTTCATGAAGTGTTATGTCGTAGGCTCTTCAAGAGTTCATTGCCTTCTTATTATGATTATTTGCTCCTTATTTTTCAAGGACTATTTCATTTGGAACCGATTAGTCTATCACGCTTCACGCATGCATAGACTCTGTCCTTTTGGAACCCAAAATAAGAGCACTTGCGCTTAATATGAGATGTTTTTGGCATTTGACTTGAATTATCTTTTGGATGAGGATCTGGTGATAATTCCTAACATATTTCATAGTGCTTATAATCTCCCCCTTATGTTAGGAAAACTAACATACATCCTCTACTTCTTTGAGAAATCCATCGTTGTGCATTATGGTATATTCATTAATCGTATACCGTACATCAAAATTATTAGATGGAATAATTGGTTCCCGAACTTAAACCAATTGAGAGGGAAGAAATAATCATAATTTATTGGTTTAATGCATACAAGTGTTATTGTATGCAACATATCACATTTCAGACCAACACATGAAACTTTGTTCTCATTAGCGATGGTTTAACTATTTATCAAAGGCATTCAATGCCAAACCATCATCATCAAGATAACTTTCTTGATTGCACAATCTGAAAATTATGCTCAATTTATATTGAACAAGTAACTTTATGAATGTCAAACGTAGGTTGACCATGAATGTACATGTGATCATTTTATTGATGCATCTTTTTAATATATCACATGATAGGTGAACGGGCCCTTATTCACCTTTTATAATTTTCAGATTTGAAGGGATCCAATCTCAATATTAGTTGGTCCAACCAACTTATCATGAGAACAAACGACATAAACAATTCTTGAAGAATCTTCTAGTTCTTCAATTCATGCACATCTTCGAGATGTCACAATCGTTCATATCAATTTATGAACTTTTATTCTAGTAAACTCCAAGTTTACCATGACATGTACTTTTTCTTTAGTAAATTTCAGATTTACTATTTCAGAAGTAGATTTCAAAATTGTTCAACCTCTTTCGGAGGAGAGTTGTGATACAATCACAATCAAGTGCACGTTTGCATTAATAAGTTTCTCATTCCTCAGGAATAGAATATAATTGTGCCTTAAGCCTATCAAATTATGATAGCTTATAACCTCTTTCAAGATTTTGCTACTTCAGAAGCAAATCGAGGCATACATATGATGTAGAGAATTTTTCTCTAGCATATCTTATAATCATATATGCGTGTGAAAATATCATCACTTTTAATGATCATTATTATATTCGTGCATTCAATCACTTGTCTTCTTTCAGACATATTATGCACTGCTACCACATACACCTCAAGAATGAAGTAAGTTATCATATTTCAGACTTATCATATATTGGTACCACATTCACTTCATGGAATAGAGCATATTCAATGGGTCGAATTTCATGACTTTTCACCCAATATCCATTATTTTGCCTTAGCCATCACAATATCATCAATATGGTGTATTGAGATTCAAACTCAATATTTTATCCATATAAAGGTGTCTTAGGCATAAATCGATGAGGCTTGAACCCAAATATTATCATCCCTTTTGATAATATTGTTCTTGAGGAATGAATTTAAAACATAAATGGTTCCAAACCATTTATTTTTCCTCAAATCCAACAATAATTATATCATTAATAGAAAAATACAAATAACATAAGGAATTACTAACCTTGACCTTTAGATTTATAATCTCACCTTATTTGACAGAGTCTCGTGCTGATAACGTGTTATAAAATAAGAAAGAATAAAGAACAAGAGTAGAGAGAGCAGAGAGAGTAATTCTTATTTCTTCTCTTGAGGATGAGAGATTATATGATTGTAAATACAATGAACAAAATTCCTCTATTTATAGGGAAAATTTACTCCTAGTCTGAGTAAAAGACGGATGCTTCAAATCCTAATAGATATCAAAGTAGATCTTGATAGACATTCACTATAATGTAAATACATTTATAACAAATCCTAAAAAATCTCTACAATCTTAACTAATGCATTTTATATTTTGAATTTTAAAATTAATAGCTAAAGCATTCCTAATAATTCTCCACAACAACGTGATGAATTTTCCTTTTTAAAAGTTAAAACTAATAACTATCCCCAAATTTCATCTAACAATTTAAAATTTACCCTATTAGATATTTTAATATTATATACTTAAAAGTTACTCGCCTCTTTTTACATCTATCTTTTGGGTTGAAAAGATTCATCAATTAATTTTTAGAACTTAGTTAGGACTCTTTTTTTTTCCTCTTTTATTTTCAAATTCAAATTTTAATATTCTTTAATACAAATTTTTTATTACAACACTTAATAATTTTGTCCTAAGAATTGTCACGTGGCTTAACAATAGCTTGCCACGTGACTTCTTCTTGTGCTTCGTCCTCTGCTTTATTCTTAAAAGCTTGTCCAAAACTCTTCAAAATAATAAAAGGACCATGACCCATCCTTTTTCAATTTTCCAAACTTTAGAAGAAAAAAAAAACCCAAAACAAAAATCAATAGGTACTTTGTAAAATAAGTCTTGAAAGTATGTATCTTGCGAAATTATATACATATATATATATATATATATATATACATATATATATATATATATATATATATATATATATATATATATATATACACTTTATTACCATATTGATATGAGAAAAAGTTGCAAAATATAATACTTTCCTTATAGTTTTTAAATATCAAATTTTTATTTTAAAATTTCAAATTAATCTAATCTAATTTAATTTAAACAATCAGTCATATTAACTTTTGAATAGCAAAGGTGAGCAATTCATTTCTTCTCCAATCTCCAACATCAGCACAAAATCTCAATCAACGGCCTACATTTACTCTCAGCCAAACAATTTAAAACTTTGCTCTAAAATTTTCAAATTTCCCGCCCGTCACCTCTGTATAAATACCAAATTTTCAAAATTCACCATTGTACTGCATCTCCAACTTTTCTCAATATACACTAAAGATGGCGTGTACTAAGCAAACAGCTCGCAAATCCACCGACGGGAATGCATCAAGGAAGCAACTAGCTACAAAGGCTGCCAGAAAATCAGCTCCGGCTACTGAAGGAGTGAAAAAACCTCACCGTTCCGACCGTGAACTGTGGCTCTAAGATAGATCAGGAAGTATCACAAGTCTACGGAGTTGTTGATCAGGAAGTTTACGTTTCAGAGTCTGGTGAGGAAAATTGCTCAGGATTTCAAGACGGATATGAGGTTCCAGAGCAGTGCTGTGGCTGCTCTACAAGAGCGTACCTTGCTGGAGTGTTTGAAGATACTAATCTGTGTGCTATTCATGCCTGAGAGGGTTACAATTATGCCTAAGGATATTCCGCTTGCTAGGAGGATTCGTGGTGAAAGTGCTTAGGAAGAAGAAGATTGTTAGAGTTTATCTGTTCGTTGTTCCTTGTTTACGTCTGATCGTTGGTTGTAAAATGCTAGGTTTGTTGGAATGCCTCTGTTCTTCCCATACTTATGTAGCTATTGCTTTTCACTTCTGTTGATTGTTGCTAAGTATCGGGGCTGTGTATAGTTATTTTGAGAGGCACAAAAGGATTGATTACCAAATACTGTTGCAATGAACTGCCCGTCTTTGGAAATTTCTTGTTTTGTTTAACATTTTATATATGAAGGAAATGGAGCCCAATACTAGCATTTCCAGAGATTCGAGTAATGCAGTGTTTGAACTTGCACATAACTTATATCATTATTTGAAACTGAGATTGATTTGGGTTTGTTATCAAAAGCCAATGTGTTGCAGGAGGTGGTTTGATGTTTATGTTTTCACTTTTTGTCAGTAAAAGTTGAACTTGGCTGCACTTGTCATGGTAGCCATTTGATGAATTTCTGCTCGACTTAAGCTTCTAGAAAAATTAATTTGTGCTGCTGCAGCTGTTGTATTTATACTGAGATGATTGGACTATTGTGCGGAATCTCTCGTCTTCCACAAGTCTTGCATAAATTTCGGCCTCGTTAATTTGGGTTGTCCATATGTGGTGTAGTTGGAACTATTCGTTATTGTTACTATTATTTTTTGGGTGGGGGTGGGAGAGCTGGGGTGGTATTTGAGTTTCTTTTTGGTTTTGATGCTCTTACCTACTACATAGCCATTATAATTTACAGTTTTGTTGAATGAACTAGATGGAACTTGTAGTAAAATAGACAATATAGGCAACAATTTCTCAATGGAACAAACTTCTTAAGAGAAACTTGTTTGCAACATGAATTTCCTTGTAATCATCCGGAGTACCAGTGTAACACTTTACACTTGAAATGTCATTTTCCTGCAACGGAATCACAGAGTGCTTTCAATTATATGCTTCAACTTAAGCTCGTTTTTACATTGCTCTAATGCTGCCAAATTATTCTAAAAGTTAGTTTATCATTATTTTTTGAATCCTTCACTATTTCGTTCAACATATGTTGGAACCTCACGATTAGTTGCCATATCATGTAAGAAATGAATTAATTCAGTTTTCTGGTGGAATCTTCGTGTTCATGGCTTGTGGTAGGGTGCTAAACTTAACCTTGGGAAGTGCCATCTAAGTTGTGCAAGGTCGCAAAACGTTCATTCTCAGGTATTTCACCTTGATTATATTGGTGAAACAATTTTTATGATTTCTCAATGCTGCACTGCTCTAGGAAATTACATGTATGTTTACCAATGTGTTTAAAGTAAGCTTAACACTTCTGCAACTCCATGACATTATATAGAGTGAGAAGTATGCTAAAGTATACCTGCTTTTTGTTTTGGTAAGTCCTCTTAAAGGACTTTGTTGCTCTATTATAATTTCACTTTGATTATTAATTCTTTTGCTTGCTGTTACCTTGTGAGTCTGATATCAGAGAAATGATTCCTGAGCTGAACTTGTGCCTGAGCTGCAGCACAGTTTGCCATTACCACATTGATCTAACTGATAAGAATTGCCAATTTGAATTGATTAGTGGAGGAAGGGCATAAGAAAGAACATTTGATTGGTTATTGATCTAAATGTCTCGTTTCAATGTGTTTACAGATTTTCTTATATTCATGTTATATTCTTGCGGGGAGTGAAAGCTATACAATGAATATGATAAGCATAGCACTTGATGAAAAACTTTTGTGAGCTATAGTTTTATGTGAAGACAGAAGTTCTTGTGTTAGGCACTTAGTCTTTGGTGATCAATAGACTAACTGATAATATTCACAATTGTCGCTGATACATGTTGAAACACATGGTTTCATCGATTTGGAATTACCGTCTCTCTAATTTTCTTTAAGGTGTTCAATAAGCCAGGCCCTTGTCTTACCTAAGGCTGTTAGTTTCAGTCTGACTTGAAGTAAGTTTATGCATGTCGATTGAAAATGGTTTCATCAGCGGTTTCCTTTTCTCACAACTGAAGAAGGTAAGTTTTGTTTTCACTTCTAACAAGATGACTGCTGCTGTATAACATGTCAACAAAGTGATGGTACCATTCAACTTAATACTGGGATAAACTGTATTACAGTCGTATACAGTATACTTCCTCGAAATCTTAAAGATTTTTAATCTGACCTGACACTATCTGTGGATATCAATCTCTATAGCTGTTATATGCCTTAAAAGAGTTGTAAATTGAGTAGCTTTTTCTATATTCAAGATTTGGAACTTTTAAACTTAGGTAGGTTAGCAGATGGTGAGGCCAAAGACGCAAGACCCATCCGATTGCATAGTTACCATCCCTAACAACAACCACGCAATTACAACCCACACAAGTTGGTTCCGGCTATATGAATCCTCACTTCTTCGTTTAATCTCATTACATATCCTCATTGTACTAATTGAAAAAAAGTGAAAAAATAAGTTAAATAATGGTAACAATAAGATCCTGATGTTGAACTATTTGGACACACGGTGTCATCTTAATAGCATTCAGGTTTTATGAGCTTTTAGTTTTATCAGTTCTCTAAAGACTTCATACTTAACTTTCTTACTTCGTCCGCCTGCAAATCTATAGATTAATGCTTTTGCTTCCTGTGCTTTTGAATTTATAGATTATGCCCTTGGTTGCTGTTAGTTTGCATGCTTGTACCATTTTCTTAAGTTTGGAAATTGTTCTATTTACAACATCTGCTAGAGGAATGGCCAAGAGAAATCCATTTAAATTAGGAGAGTACTCATCAAAGTGCCTAGACTAGGTTAGTAGATGGTGAGACCAAAGACTCGACTACCATCCTGATTGCATAAGTACCGGTGTTGGGGAAAATGTACCCTAAACCAAGAGTTCATCCAAGATGATAATGTACGATAACTAAATTTTGAATCATCATAGAGAATTAAGACTTAGATTTATTATTAGTTGCTTTAGGACTGCAGTATTTATTTATTTTATTTCCTGTAACTCTTTTTAAGTTATTAGGAGGTAGTTAGCATGGTTAGCACCATGAATTTAAAGTAGGGACATTATCTATTTCAGTTTTTTTTTAAAAAAGAACACTTTATGTCACTACTCTTGGAAAAAAAGTAAATCTCTCTGCACAAGTTTCTCTCTCTCAGTGATCTTCTTCATTCTCTTGCTTCTTTTCTGTAGCAATCTAGATATCGTTTGCATAGTGTTATATGCGATTTGTCTATTTAAAACTAACATTTGGTATCAAAGCTTTCATCTTAAGGGATCTGTGATTGAGTTGGAGAAGTCATGGATGCAGAAACCAGTTTCTCGCCAATCGCTCCGCCGGTCTTTGATGGAGATAACTATCAGGTTTGGGCAGTACGAATGGAGACATACTTGGATGCTTTAGATCTATGGGAAGCTGTGGAAGAGGATTACGATGTTCCAGCCCTACCGAATAATCCCACCATGGCTCAGATTAAAGCACACAAGGAAAATAAGACAAGAAAATCAAAGGCCAAGGCATGTCTATTTTCTTCTGTATCGTCAACAGTTTTCACACGAATAATGTCTCTGAAAACTGCTAAAGAAGTATGGGATTATCTTAAGGAAGAGTATGCTGGAGATGAGAGAATAAAAGGTATGCAAGTTTTAAACTTAATTAGGGAATTTGAATTGCAAAAAATGAAGGATTCTGAAACAGTGAAGGAGTATTCAGATAGACTTCTTAATATTGCAAATAAAGTGAGGCTACTTGGCTCTACACTTGCCGACTCAAGAATTGTTGAGAAGATTCTGGTAACAGTTCCTGAAAGGTATGAAGCAACAATTACGACCTTAGAAAATACTAAAGATTTGTCAAAAATTAGTTTGACGGAGTTGCTCAATTCCCTGAAAGCTCAAGAGCAAAGAAGACTCATGAGACAGGATGTTACAACATAAGGGGCTCTTGTTAGTAAGCACCAGGTTGACGAATTTCCGAAGAAGAAAAAGAATCAAGGGTTGAGTGAAGGAGAAACATCAACCAACAACAAAGGTAAGGGAGGAAGTGCGAAAAACTTTCCCCCTTACCATCACTGTGGAAGAAAAGGCCATCCACCATTCAAGTGTTGGAGGAGACCAGATGCTAAATATAAGAAATGCAATCAACTTGGACATGAGGCGGTGATTTGCAAAAGTAAAGCCCCTCAGCAGGAAGAAAATGCTCAAGTTGTTGATCAAGAAGAGGAGGATTTTCTTTTTGTTGCAACATGCTTCTCAAGTAAGATCTCAACAGATTCTTGGTTAATTGATAGTGGGTGCACTAATCACATGACTCATGACAAGAGCCTATTCAAGGAGTTGAAGCCCACTAAAATTTCCAAGGTTAGGATAGGAAATGAGGACCATCTTCATGTCAAAGGAATTGGAACCATAGATATCAAGACTGACACAGGCATAAAGAAAATTGCTGAAGTTCTTTATGTTCCTGAGATTGATCAAAACTTGCTAAGTGTAGGACATCTGATGGAAAAAGGATTTAGACTTTTCTTTGAAAATGATCACTGCCAAATCAGTGACACTGCTGGAAATAAATTTTTCAGGGTGAAGATGAGTGGAAGGAGTTTTTCCTTTAGTCCAACAGAGAAGGAGAAACTTGCTTATTCCATGAAGGCAGATGTAACGGAAATCTGGCACAAGAGACTTGGTCACTGTCATCTACAAGCATTATTGTTACTGAAGAAGGAGGATATGACAAGAGGACTACCAACTCTCGTTGATCACTTACCAAGTTGTCAAGCTTGTCAATTTGGTAAGCAGAATAGGAAACCATTTCCTAAAGCATTATGGCGCGCTTCTCAAAGGTTGCAATTGATTCACACAGATGTTGCAGGACCTCAAAGAATACCGTCCTTTAATGGTAGTCTTTACTATGTTATATTCATTGATGATTATACAAGATTCTGCTGGATTTTTTTCATGAAATACAAATCAGAGGTGGCTGGAATATTTTGGAAGTTCAAGAAGATGGTGGAAAATCAAAGTGGTTGCAGAATCCAATCTTTGCGTTCTGATAATGGAAAAGAGTACACTTCTGAAGAATTTAACAAATTCTGTGAGGAAGAGGGTATTTCTCATCAGTTTAGTACTCCGTACACTCCGCAAAAAAATGGAGTTAGTGAAAGGAGGAACATGTATATAATGGAGATGACGCGATGCATGTTGCATGAAAAAGAGTTGCCAAAAAGGTTTTGGGCTGAGGCAGCTAATACAATAATATTTCTCCAAAATCGACTTCCCACTAAAGCGTTGGAGAGTAAAACTCCATTTGAGGCTTGGAATGGATTCAAACCATCTCTAACCTTCATTAAAGTATTTGGTTGTGTTTGTCTCTTTCATGTGTCGCAGGTTAAAAGAGACAAACTTGATAAAAGGGTCATCCCGGGATTCTTTGTGGGTTATAGCTCATCCTCCAAAGCCTACAAAATTTATGATCCACAAACAGGGAAGATGATTATTAGTCGAGATGTGCACTTCAATGAAGAAGAGAAATGGGATTGGAAAAACAATCAACTTTCAGTCAAAGCTTCAGAGGAGCAGACATCCGATCAATGGCAAAATGAGTTAGTAGATGATTCTCCAGTTAGAGGTACAAGATTACTTTCTGACATCTACCAACAAAGTAATGTGGCAGTTTGTGAGCCTGCAGGGCACAAGGAAGCGCTTCAAGATGAAAAATGGAGAAACACGATGGAGCAGGAGATGCTAATGATCAAGAAAAACAACACATGAGAGTTAGTTGACAGACCGAAAGATAGAAAGGTCATTGGAGTAAAATGGGTATTTAGAACCAAGCTTAATTCTGACGGTTCTATCAACAAATACAAGGCTAGGCTTGTCGTCAAGGGATATGCCCAAATATTCGGTGTCGATTACTCGGATACCTTTGCTCCAGTAGCGCGACTAGATACCATCAGAATGTTGCTAGCAATAGCAGCACAAAAGGGTTGGAAAGTGTTCCAACTAGATGTCAAATCTGCTTTTCTAAATGGTGTATTGCAGGAAGAAATCTATGTAGAGTAGTCCGAGGGTTTCATTGAGCAAGGAAAAGAAGGAAAAGTCTGTCTGCTTAGAAAAGCTCTTTATGGCTTAAAACAAGCCCCAAGAGCTTGGTATAGCAGGATTGATGATCAATTGTTGAGTTTGGGGTTTGTCCGAAGTTTGTCTGAAGTTACTCTTTATGTCAAACACAAGGGAACTGATCTGCTTATTGTTTCCCTTTATGTTGATGATCTCTTGGTGACAGGAAACAATGTGCGGCTGGTTGAAGAGTTTAAGAAGAAAATGATGCAAGTCTTTGAGATGACAGACCTAGGACTAATGACATACTTTCTAGGGATGGAAATCAAGCAAGGTTGCAATGAAATCTTTATCTGCCGAAAGAAGTATGCTAGGGAGATACTGAAGAAATTCCATATGAAAAATTGCAAGGCAACAAGCACACCGATGAATCCAAAGGAGAGGTTGAGCAAAGAGGATGGAACTGATAGAGTTGATGAAGGAAACTTTAGAAGCTTGATTGGACGCTTGATGTATCTCACTGCTACACGACCCGATATTTTATTTGTTGTAAGTCTTTTGTCTAGGTTTATGCATTGTGCTACTAAAATACATTTGCAAGTAGCAAAGAGAATTATAAGATACATCAAAGGTACTGTCGAGTATGGGGTCAAATTCAAAAAGTGTGAGAATTTCAAGTTGTATGGATTCTCAGATAGTGATTTGGCCGGATCCACTGATGACATGAAAAGTACATCAGGATATTGCTTCAGTCTGGGATCGGGCATTTTCTCTTGGTGTTTCAAGAAGCAGGAAACTGTGGCACAGTCCACGGCAGAGGCTGAATTCATTGCAGCAACAACAACAGTAAATCAAACCTTATGGCTGAGAAAAATATTTTCTGATTTGCATATGGAACAAAAGGTTAATACTGAAATTCATGTTGATAATCAAGCTGCAATAGCTATTTCACATAATTCAGTGTTTCACGGGAAGACTAAGAACTTCAACATTAAGCTTTTTTTCTCGAGGGATGTGCAGAAAAAAGGAGAAGTTATTCTTGTTTATTGCAAATCTGAAGATCAGCTTGCTGATGCATTTACGAAATCCCTTCCTGTCAGAAAGTTTAAGTTCCTAAGGCAGCAACTTGGAATTTGCAGCTCCTAATGCAAGGAGGAGTATTATTAGTTGCTTTAGGACTGCAGTATTTATTTATTTTATTTTCTGTATTTCTTTTTTAAGTTATTAGGAGGTAGCTAGCATGGTTAGCACCATGACTTTAAAGTAGGGCCATTATCTATTTCAGTTTTTTTTTTTAAAAAAAGAACACTTTATGTAACTACTCTTGGACAGAAAGTAAATCTCTCTGCACAAGTTTCTCTCTCTCAGTGATCTTCTTCATTCTCCTGCTTCTTTTCTGTAGCAATCTAGATATCGTTTGCATAGTGTTATGTGCCATTTGTCTATTTAAAACTAACAAGATTAAAAGATAAAGAAGACAAATTTAAAGCTGAAGCAAGAGTAACAATTCGTAGACTTAACTAGTAACAAGCCTTACTTCATTCATTTGCTTCTGCTTAAGCTTATTTTGGTATTGCTACTTGGCTAATGCTGCCAAGTTATGAAAATTAATAAGCTTTCCTGCCACCATTTTACTTTTTGAATCCTTGTATATTGAATTTAATACATGTTGAGCCAGGACATTGGTCGGCATATCAAGTAACAAAAACTGATTTAGCTTGATTCTCCTATGGAATCTTGACTCACTGTATAATGCTCTTCACTTTTAATGCGGCGCTGAACGTAGCCTTCGGACATGCCATCAAAGTAAAATCTTCATCTGCAGGTCAGTATATCTTGATTTTAGTGGCTAATTACCTTTGGTACTGGCAGATAGAGCTTGCACAAACATCTGAATTCTACAGTGTTGTTGCAGAAATTTAATATGTATGTTTTTAGAAAGTTTAACCATATTATCCTATGGAAGTTTGCCCGACTGTTTTACTATGATCCTGGTGGTGAACTATTTGGACACACTGTGTCATCTTAATAGGATCCAGCTATTATGAGCTTTTAGTCTTGGCAAGTCCTTTTAACAGTTTCCTTATTAACCTCCTTGCTTCGTCCGCTTTTGAATCTACAGATTAATGCTTTTGCGGGCTGAATTTGTAGATTAGTACTTTTGGTAACTGTTACTTTGCAACATTTTCTTAAGCTTGGAAAATGCTTGGATTACGACATCTGCTCGAGAAATGGCCAAGAGAAATCCATTTCAATTAGGAGACTAGTCATCAAAGTGCCTAGAGTTGGATTAAGATGATAATAAACTACTGAAACTATGAGTCATATATAACAGAACTTTAAAGCATGAATACAATTACACCATTTAGGAAATTGCAACTAAATTATTTCAAATAAAAAATAGTAGCCACGCGAATGATACTACTACTGTCCACAATTTGTAAGACACAGAAATACTGCTGCAAAATTTACAGCACAAATTGAATCATGAGATATCAAAACTTCCTTCTATTCCAGCAGCGTCGTGTGGGAGCACACGTGTCTTTAGCAGGTTTAGGCATATCATGAAAGTCGACCATTATGATCCTTCTCTTGGCTTCACTTTGCTCTGCCAACCTTTCCTCAAATTTCCTCTTGCTTGTTGCAAACTTCATCTCCGTGTCTCTGATGCTTTGTGTTTCTTTTCTCTGCATTGGTCTTGTAATTGCACTGCAGTTGCTCTGTTTCTTTGGTGAAAAATCAGGAAGAAGTTGTTTCTGATTAGGAGTAACTTGTGCACGCTTGGTGGCCTCATTATTCATCTTCATCAACGGCGGCAACATGCTCTTCGATAAACCAGTGGTGCACTCTTTCTGTTCTTCTCTCTTGTTTTCTTCAATCTTCCTGAAACCATTGTCAGTCTGTTTCTTGATTTGCTTGTCTCCGTCAAGCTGCTCCTCGAAAGAAAAATCAGAAACAAGTAGTTTTTCACGAGGACGAGGAGCAACTTGGGTGGGCATGTTCCTCTTTCGTGCTCCTTCTTTATCAGCATCTAGTTGTTTGTCGACCAAGTCAATCTCGGATCTCATAGTAGTAGTATTATGGGGCTGTTGTCGTGTTCGTTGTTTGTCAGCCTCCAATTGCTTCTTGACCAAGTTAGTCTCGGAACTTTTGTTCAACTCTTCCATTGCATTGCAATTGTTGTGTTTTTCCAGTGGAGCAACTTGTGTACAACTGTTGATTTTCACTCTAAACTTCAACGACGGTTTCTGGGTACTTTGTGTCTGTTGTGTCTCTTCCTCAGGCTCTTTTTCTTCTTCGACCTTTGTGACTTCATCTTCATCACCAACACTGTCTTCTTCTTCTTCTTCTTCTTCTTCATCAAGAGTACTACTGCCATCATCTTCACTATATTCATCTCTATCGGGGTACAACAACATCTTTATAAGCTTGTTTTTACGCTTCTCAAACTGAACGGCATAATTGTATTGACCAACTAAGATAGCAACTTCAATCAAATGGAATATATCATCAGGCTTCTTCTCGATGGAGAACTCACTCAAGAACATTGCTTCGATGTCCATTGTTGTTAACGTATACTTTTTAGGAGGCTCTGAGATAGTAATTTGTAGTACCCTTTTAACTGCCACATCTCTCTTATATATAGGAAAATTTAGAAACTTTTTTACCCTTTTTGCTAAACATATTCGAAATTTACTTTTCTTACCTTACAAGTATTCAAGAAATGGCAATTTTTTGTACCTCTTTTACTTTCTCTTCAAGTAAATCAAATTTTAGTAATTTCTTGTGCCATTTTTTACTTTTTCTTCAAGGAATGTAAATTTTTGTTTAGGTTAGGAAATGATTTTAATAACTTGTTCATAAATTTTTATTAGGTATTTAAATTAACTAGATCAATATAAAATGTATAAAGAAGATTAAATTATTGAAAAATAACAACTGGACTTAAACAAAATATAATTTTTTTTTTCCTTTGATTTAAACAATGAATACTCAAATAGAAGGCTTTTTATTGGTAAATTAGATATAATAATTCAGAGTTGCTAGTTGAGATAAGGTACGAGTAACCTCCCCCCTCCCAAAATTACATTCGAAGTTTTTAATTACATTTTATATTTTTGTGCTTCTTTTATGCTGAAATGTAGGGGCGTGCAATCGATCGGTTCGGTTTGATTTTATGTATTATCGGTTCAGTTTATTGATTTTTGTTTTTTAAATATGCTAAATCAATAACCAAATCAATAAGATATTTTTTATCGATTCTTGATTTGTCGATTTTCATTCTTTATCGTCTCGATTTTCGGTTTAACCGATAAGAAAATTCTCATAAAATAGAAAAAGTAATAACTAACATGAAAAGAAACCGAATCTTAGTTGCAACCAAAATCCTACATGATGTGTTTTAATTTACAAGAATCTTCAAGCTTGAACTAAATATTTGTTAGGAGAAATTATCGGTTTACCAATAACCAATAAGAAAAAATCAAAACTGAATCAATAACTCAATAATTTTTTTTTATAATACCATTAAAAAACTGTTAACCAAATAACCCAATAAGAAAAAATCAAAACCGAACTAATAACCCAATAATTTGTTTTATAATACCATTAAAAAACTGTTAACCAAATAATCCAATAACAATAAATCAATAACAGTTTTATCGATTCCGTTTACTGATCGGTTCGATTTTTGTACAACCCTATTGAAATGCCTGTCATGTCAACACGCCAGCAACGTCATCAAAAAGGAGCACAAAATATAGAAAAAAATGAGTTTATGAGGTAATAGAATCCCCGTAAAGTTTAAGTATATCATAACAATTTCTAGTATAGTTTCGGAGGTGGAGGTACTTGTGCGTTATCTCGTTGCAAGTTAGTATATAATATTTTTACGACTTTAATTAGGAGATACATTTAGTGAAATAATATAACTAACTTATTTAATATCATCGTGAACAAGACATTAAGAGGAGTCTTAATTTATAATTCATCATATCATACAACGATAAATATCAGTCAAAAACTTTATTATATTAGTGTTTGCAATAAATTTTTGAGTACGAAAAACAAATTACAATTATAAATAGAATATGAAAACGTGGTCTTATTTATCAAGATTATGAGTATAATTTTTTGAATTCTCTTGGTTCCTCTTAATTTTTTTCTGTAATTCATGGACTGCTATTGAAGATTGATTGAAATCGCCTTATAAAATCTAATTTTGAATTTGATATAATTTCAATGTCACAATTAGAGGCACGCCAAAAAGAGATTCAAATGGTAAAAAGCTAAAATGGCATGGAAAGGAACTTTTAAGGAAAATTATCAAATATTAGGGATGCGTATCAATTGGTTTGATTCAATTTTGTGTATTACTGATTCAGTTTAATGGTTCCGATTTGCAAGCACGCTAAACTGATAATCAAACCAATAAGATATTCATAATCGATTTTCGGTTAATCAATCTTAGATCGTCAACGATTCATTTTTTCTATTTTACCAATAAGAAAACGATCCTTTTAAATTTTTTCTCTCTTGTTTTTGTGTGTGCGTGTGGTGTATGTATGTACCATGCATAAAATCCACGCAAGTTACAAGTAGATGCAAATTCAAATACGTTATTACTAAAACAAAATTGTTTATTCTATCCGGTTAAGTAGCAAGCTTGAACATAGCAACAAAAGTATCGATCTCTCATAAAGAAAAAATAAGATCAAATCAAAATTTACACCGATGGATAGAACCCCACCAAGTTAACAACTTTATAAAGAAAGAACAACACTAAGAAAAAAAAACTATAAAATAAAAAATAAAAAATATTATAATAGGGTAATCTAAGGCCACTATTATATAATTAGGGATAAAAATATAATTTTAATATAATTTTATTGGATTACTAATTTAACCATTAACTCAAATTGTGCAATCAAAAATCGAATCATAGTCCAATAAAAAGAGACACAACCATTTAAAGATTATCAACCCAATACCCCAAATGCCGATAAGTCAATAATATTTTATCAATTTGATTTATTGATTCAATCGATTTTTGCACACCCACTATTAATATATAATAGTCTTAGTATACGCGTTCCCCACACGTACTGTACTTCATCTCTAATCACATCAAATTTATCTCTTCAATCATAAATACCATCAAGATTTCAATGGATAGAAAAATTCTATGCATAAACTTGTTTTTTTCTATGTATGATAGTTTGAAATTAGTTTTAAAATCTGTAAAATAAAGATAAAAATAAAAGTAAGTGACTTGAAAATCTCATAACACAACGATGAGTATAAAAAGTTCCGACAATCAAAAAAAATTCAAGTAGTTAACAAGTCAAAAAAAATTATTAACTACATGAAATTTAAAAAAAAAAAAAGAAGGAAAGAATGATGATAATGAATCAAGAATATAATTTGAATTAAAATCCAAATAAGAACAAAACTAAAAGTAGAAAAAGCCGAATGTTTATGTTTCTTATAAAGTTTGATTAAATATATTACTTATAGAATTGTAGACATTCTTTTTACATAAGGTAGAATTTTAATTGATTTAAAATTGTTAAATATATAATTTCTTACCTAGATGAAATAAGGACTTTTTAATTAATTTAAAACCTAAATAATCTATAGTATTGACTTAATGTTTTTAAGAAAATCCTAACCAACTTCGAATTTTAAAAAGAAATCCAAATAGAAGTCATTAAAAATAGTTTTGAAGAAAAAAAGTCATCACACGTACTATACTATATTCAGACAACTTATTAAAAATGAAAATTTACGTGGTTTGAGTGAAGTTTTAGTTTTAGTTGATTTTGGTTGTGTGTATGAACAAAATTAATAGTTAAGGAGTTTTAAAATAGTATATGGTAAAGAGTCTTAAAATATATGGTAAGGATTCTAATTTCAACAAAATTCGTATAAGAAGAACAAATTTAATGAATTTTACAAATTTATAATTTTTTTATATATTAATAATAATTTAAGAAAAAAGTGAAAAGATAATTTTGTCTATTGCAAAGATTTTGAATGAAGGACAAAAAGTTCAAATCACTTTAAAAAGACCTTCATATTTTTAATATATTATAGATATAGATTAATATATTATAGATTATAGATATAGATTATTGATTATAGATATAGATATACATAAATTATAGATATAGATTATCAAATAAAAAAATTATTTATGGTGTGAAAGCTTTATTACATGCATGAAAAAACATATATAGTCATATTGTTGAGATGAGATTTAAGGACTCTATTTAAAACCTATTAGTTCTCAAATAGGAGTTTATTATATTCGTTTGTTACTAATTACTTTATTAAAAAACGATTTTAAGAAGTTACAAGCTGCAGAATTATTTTTTACATTCCAACTAGAAAAACTGGAAACTCAAACTAACTCGTCTAATAATTCTCTACTTCTTCTCCATGGCATTTGACTTTTTTTAATACATAACTGCACACACTCTCACATGATGAACTAAATTGCTTGAAATACTCCTCACACAAACATTTTCACAGTGATGGATGAGAAGGAAAGGCTAAGAACAAGTAGAGGGGAGGGTAATATCAGTTGTTGAGGGTGCTTAAGTGGCATGTCATGTTACGCCCACCTTATCGAAATGTCAATGTCTAACGGAATTGGATGTTCACCTTGAACAATCCTAACGAAGAAAAGGTATATATAAATTATTTAGGTGATGCTAGAGATACTTAATTAGAATTCAGAGCCTAAATGATAATTTTTTTCATCAAAATTGTGGAAGGGTAGCAAAAAAGGAAAAGAAACCAAATGGGGTAATGGCGCGTGCAAGGTTGAGCCACGACTTAGTATAATTCTTAACAAAGCCGTTAATTTTCTTTGAGAAGGCGTGACTGCAGGTTCCCCCGCCCCCCTCCCTCCCAAAATTTTATGGGGTATCCTTCTAAACATAGTATTTCTTATTGTTTTGATTTTTTTGTGCTGAAATAATTGTCATGTCAGCACAAAATAATTCGCTACTTAGTAACAACATCAGCAAAAAGGAGCACAAAAATTTTAAAAAAAAAATATTTAGGAAGTAATAGAACTCTCATAAAATTAAAGTATGTTATAGCAACTTCGGATAATAGTGTTGGGGTTAGAGGTACTTGTGCCTTGTCTCGTTGCAAGTTAGTAAATAGTACTTTTACGATTTTAATTAGAAGATACATTTAGTGAAATAATATAACTAACTTATTTAATATCATTAGGAAGCAAGACGTTAAGAGGAGTCTAATTCATAATTCATCATATCACAATGATAAATATCAACCAAAAACTTTATTATATTAGTGTTTGCAACAAATTTTTGAGTACGAAAAATAAATTACAATCATAGACAGAATATGAAAAAGTGATCTTAATGTAATACCTTATTATCATAAATTAGTGAGTGTTTTAGTTTAAAAAAATATAATTATATAAGAAAAAATGAGTTAAAACCCATATTAATTAGAAAGGGGAAAGGAATGGGCAATGCCCATATACCCGGCCCAAACCAAATAAGAAAGGGATTAAAAGAAGAAAAAATTACACAAATCTCATATTTAAGATATCATATTACACAATATCCCTTAATATTTTAAGAAATTACATAAAATCTCGAATTCATATTTACTAGTGATACATGTGCTATATGTATCTGTATACATATGTATATACTAATGATACATATACATATGTATAACTAGTCCATATATATCACTGCTTAATATATGTATCACAATTCAAAATTTTGGGATAAGAACTATCCGAAATTTATTAAGTTACCCTTAAAAGAATTGGGGATTTGAGGGGGAATAGGTGGGTTTATAAGGCCTCCCCTTTATGCTGCAACTAGGCAGCAACAACAACAACGTGCAAAACGCACCTGTAGCAGCAAACAACAACAGCAAAGAAAAAAAAAAGCTTGTCCTTTTGGCTGAAGAAGAAGAAAAAAAAAAGAAAATTCTTTGACAAATTCTATTGGGTTCAAGGTAAATTTCTTACCTTAGTTTATGTATTTTGATTCATATGTTTTATGGCTTCAAGTTTGGGGATTGATTTTGATTCATATGTTTTATGGCTTCAAGTTTGGGGATTGAGAGTTTAAGAACAAGGAATTCCAAGTGATAGAGAAATCCTTAAATCTTCATGAACGGAGCGATAATATTAGATGATTGAATTGTAATTTTTATACCTTCGAGTCAGGAATCTTGTAAATCCTTTCCTACATCATTATTGCGATAACGGGTATGAAATTCAGTGAATTGAAAAATATCATGAAACCTTAAGGGTTGGGTAGTCTAATTTTATCACGAGCTAGTCTAAAATAAGAGATTTAACACGAGAATGGATATGATGTGATTATAGTTTTGATCCAAGAAAGTGATACGAATCGTTCGGGGTGAAAAATTTGGTATTCCGACACGTGTACTGTGAGTAGTAATCTTACCATAATTTGTATTTGTTAACTTGCATATTTTACTTGATTTTGATGAAAACAATGAGTTACGAAATGCTTTGAAATTGCATGTGGGGCAAGTCATTTACTTGATATGATATTGAAATTGTTATTTGAGATATGATATTATTACTGTGAATATTCTTCACTTACATGAGAAATATGTATTTTGACATGTGTTTTTATTCAAGTTTACATATAACATGAGTTGATATGAACTTTAAATTATATGTATTATTATGAAAAATGCTTTCATATGAATATCCTATTGTTTACAAAGAATTTATAAATGGGAGTAGACCTTGATTTGAATCCCGTAGCTAACGGCGGGATCGTTAGACCTAGTTCACCTTGTATCTACTGATGACTGTTACAGCCCTCGCTAGTGGGAAGGTAGAACTAGCATACCGTTACTGATATGATATTTTAATCCTTTATGAGGGGTCCACTGTTATGGGCTATTCTTGATGAAGAAGAATGTCACACTGATTACATGATTCATTCCTTGAAACCTCCCAAATATGTATTATTTGATATGATACGATGCTTTTTGAGTTATTACTGAACTATTGGTTCACTTGGCTTACATGAAACAATGATATTGTTTATTGTTACTGTTTTTTGAAAGAGCATTATTTCATGATATTTTATGACTTGTCCCCATTTAAACGGTTGTGGTTAAGTGTTATTACTCACTGAGCTAGCGTCCCACTCCCTGCTATTATTTTTCAAAGAACGCAGGTGATTGCGAGAATTACGTTAGCTAGAGAGTTCGAGGTAGCATTTTCCTGGTGAGCCCTGCATTTGTTCGCTTGGGCAGGAGTTTATTTATTTGTTATGTTCTATTTCTTGCAAACTCTTAGAGTCGCTCCGTAGTCATGTCTTTAGAGCTTTGAGTATTATTTCATTATTTTGGATTTGTGGAGTATTTGAACTCCCTCTCATGTTTTGGAGATGGATTTTATGTTGTTATTGGGTGGTGCTGGTGACTTGTTGATGGTTTGTGATGGATTGTGTTGGTGTGATTGATGTGTTGGTTGTGGTGTTGTTGATTTGAGACAGGGAATTTTCTTGATAGACCCAAAAACAGAGGAAGCTCTACCCGATTTTCTGTAGAATTCTGACGAGGCTTGCTTTGGAGTCCTAAACTCCTTAGCGCCGGTCATGATCCTATTCTGGGTCGTGACAAAGTTGGTATCAGAGACAGGTTAATTCTGTGACTATGGAGCACACGGTAGTAGTAGAATCTCAATTATGGTTATGTTGCCGGCCATTTCTATAATCGTGATTCTGCGAGGGCGTGATAGAATGTGTCTGTCCTTCTTTCTCATTCCTCCTTATGTGTGCAACTGATAGAGCCAACTAGGTGAATATAACTTTGTTTATCTTTCTATCGTATGTCTTGCACTTAGACCATCTAATAACAAGACTCGTCCAATAGTTCGGGAGGCATCAAGGACCAACCTTGTAAACACCCGTCTCCGCAATTAAGGGGAACAAAATGTAGTTGGAAAGTCCAAGAAAGATGTTGTTATGCCTCTAAGATCGATTTTCATGCTCATGTGACATGTAAGAGATCTATTTTCGGGAAAGAGTACTACTCCGCCCCTTTAGCAGCTTGGGAGTGTTACTATTAAGACACTTATCTTCCGATAACGAGCAAGAGAGATTAATGGACATAGAGTCAGGTAGTAAATAGGGCCCAAGACCAGCTTAGGCACCTACAAAGATTCAGATCTTCCCGGGAAGATGTATCCTTGAGAGGTTCTAAAGATAAAATCTTCAGAGTTCATTGGTTCAAATAGTGCAAAGATCCTTAAAAGATTTTTTATAAAGATTCATCAATGAAATACTCAAAACTTTTGGAGCCATGGGATGATCCAGTGAGAGGTCTATAGATAAATGCCATACAGAGTAAAGGTCATGACCAGCATAATGTATGCTATTGTACTGTAAATAAGGTTGACTCGAGCAACCCCATTCACTTGGGGAACAAGTTCACCAAGGTCTACATCGATGATTTCCTTTCCGAAAGTTAAGCGTGAGCCTCCTAGGTGTTTATGAAATTGATTTAGATGTCAGATGTACCAATGTATGTCACTAGACTTTATCAGTTGGCTAGATGCAGGACATTAGAGCTTTGCGAAAGGGATGGTTACTGTTTGAACCAGACAACAACATCTTATACAAAAAACTTTGACCAATTTTTGTGACAATTTTACCTGCCCAAAGGATTTAAAACATGGATATGGTAAACATGCAACCAAGGATTAACCCAAGAAGGTCAAAAGTAGAAAATCTTTCAGTGTAGATATAATACAAGCCGATGTGTTAGAATTCAAGGACATCTTAACCTATTGAGGTATCATTTTGGCATTGGCAGCCCTATGGATGACTCCCTGTTAGTTTAACATGGGTATAAAGCTAGTCAGATTCGAATTAAGAGAAGGGATATCCTAAACAATTAATTTTAATCTACTCGATGTGGTCAATTCCGATATGATATCAGATGTAGATGGGTTATCTATTTCGACGAATTGCTTGCTTTCCAGTGAAGATAGTTGTGGAGATACCCATTGAACCTATTTTAGTCCAGAAAAAAATAACGCAGGAGCGTTACAAAGATGAGTAAGTTTATTATCTTTTATAATGACTTACCAGTTATATAAACGAAAAAAAAAAATATTTTGTGAGAGTCTCTTATTATGGTAAAGGATTAAGAGATCAAACACTCAATTTTGAAAGGTATAATTAGTGAGAGAATTTGGTTGATTATGCTTCATGTAGACTGACTTTCCTCAACTACCACCTATAAAAGAAATAGATTTTGGTATTGATATAATAACGAACATATAGCCCATGACGATATCTCCATATCCTTGACATTGGTGGAGTTAAGAGAGATAAAGAAATACTTGTTGGATCTACTGGGAATGACTTTATAGGAGAACCACTAGTATCACCATGGGGTATTCATAATGTTTGTGGAAAAAAAAAATATAGAACGGGTCCTTGAGATGGTGCATTGACTCAGCTAGTTGAGAAGGTAATAATGCATGATAAGTACTCGTTATTTGATAAAGATGACATGTTTGATCAATTACATGCAACCTCCCATTTCTAACGACGATTTTTGGCTTAGTTATTATCAGCTTAAAACTAGAGAAAACTATATTCCAAAACATGTCTTTAAAACTAACCGAACCTACAACTATGGTTATGTAGATAATGAATAAGAAGTTCAAGTTGTTTCAAGAAAAGTTATTATAGTGTTTATTGATGATGTTATGGAATGTTCTTATCGCCAGGGAGAACATGAGGAATATATCAAGGATCATATTGCAAATGTTGTGGAACCATCAACTTTATATCAAGTTCTCTAAGTACAAATTCCAGCTATGCGAAATGACATTGCTCATGCTTATCGTATCTAAGAATAATATTTTAATGGATACAAAGAAAATAGGAGCAATTCAAAAACGGCCAAGGTCCATTACTCCTACATAGAGTCACTACTTTTGGGCTTCGCAGACTAGTAAAAAAGTTTCATGTGAGATTTCTTCAGAATAGTGGTCACTGACCAAGAAAAAAAACAACAAGAAAATCAGTGGATGGAAGAAAGTGAGCAGAACTTTCAGATTTCAAAAAAAAAAATGTTTCTCACTGCACAATATTATTCTAACAACCAGAATCTGAGAGATTCACAATGTCCTTGGTGTTTTGAGATGGGGATTAGGATTTTTTTTTTTCATAAGATGTTTGTATGACGATTAATAACTACATCGATATTGGATGTGAAGATTGGAGACATTACTTATATGATAAAATCTATGATATTGACACCAACCACAAGAATTTCATGTACAATTTTTTTAGTAGAGAGATTCGAACCCTTGGCAATGCCGATATATGTAATCACTCAACGACTATGATTGTCCTATTTTATATTATATGAAACGGGTCAATATGGTGACTGAAACACATAGTAGAAATTCCTGGGTAGTTGGTACATATAACTCCTGGCTTTCAGTTAAAGATAGGCACTAGAAGTGCAGATATTCGTTTTAGCCCAGAAAATTCGGGAACACCATTGACTTGTGTTGAAGTTAAATATTTGTAGGCCGAACACATAAGGATATCAATATGAGAATGTGAGGTTATTCAAATAATGAGATAATGTCCTAACTAGTAAAAGTAATGGTATGATTCTTGGCAGGGACGGCGTTCTCCGGCTAGATAGCCAACTATGTACAATAGATGGAGATGGATTGAAATGGATTATTTCTTGAGGAAGACCACACTCCAAATATACTATACACTTTGGATTCATTGAAATATATCGTGACCTGAAGCAAATTGTATGGGTATGAAGGTATGAAGAAGAAAAAAAATTATTTTATTTCTATTTATTTAGCTTGTTAATTTGGAGTAAAGACCTGCTAGCCTACTAAAATTGCTCGGGATTCCGGAGTGGAAAAGGATAAGGATTGCTATGGACTTTGTGATGGAGCTACCCGTGACTGTCAGATACAGAGAATCTTTCAACTTTTGGCACCCTTCATGTTGGCTATACTACATATAATAGGAAATGCATTAACAAATTTATGTGAATATACTTCATATGATTTCATGGTGTTCCAGTGAACATCACCTTTGATAAAGAATCGAGTTCCACTTCGCACTTTCAGAAATCTTTCCTAGAAGCATTGTGAATATGGTTGGAACTTGGTATCGGATTTCATCTGCAGGTAAAAGAGAGTCTGAACGTACTATATAGAACTTGAGGACATGAGAGTTTGCATTTTTTATTTCGGAGGTACTTGGAAGGTTTACCTCTCGCTAAGCGTCCGTACAACACCTTTCAATAAATATTCAGATGGCTCCATATGGGGCCTTGTACAGCAGACGATGTCATTGCTTTATCAAATAATTTTTATCCAGGGAGGCTATGTATTAGGATCAGACCAGGTATATATACAAAAAAAAAAAAATTATGGATAAGGTTCAGTTTTAAGACAAATTGCTCATCGCTCAAAGTAGGCAAAAGTCTTATATGAATAGGGGAAAAAAACTTTGAATTCAAAGTTGGGGATTAGTTGTTCCTAGGAGTGTTTCCTATCAAGAAACGATGTGATTAAAAAAAAAAGAGGTAAATTTAGCCCAGGGTTTATAAGACAATGAGATATACTTGAACAGGTAGAAGTAGGGGAATACCATTTGACACTTCCCCGTTAGATATCTTTTATCCATTCAATGTTTCATATCTTTGTGCTAAGAAAATGTATGTCAAACTCCTCTCGTGTGGTTGAAGCATCGACTTTTCAGCTTGGTGAGACGATGTATGAGGAAAGCCGATGGCTATGACGGATAGACAGTAAGAGAGTTATTGTCAAAAGAGATTGTACCTGCAAAAGTCTTATGGGGAAATCATTCTGTTGAAGAAGATACATGAGAGTCGGAAAATGAGATGAGACTCAAGTACCCTCACTTGTTTCGGTCTTCAGGTATTCACTTGTTTTGAAATTCGAGGACCGAATTTCTTAAGGTGGGGAGAATGTAATACCCCATTATCATAAATTAGTGAGTGTTTTAGTTGGAAAAAAATATATTTATATAAGAGAAAATGGGCTAAAGCCCATATTAATTAGAAAGGGGAAAGGAATGGGCAATGCCCATATACCCGGCCCAAACCAAATAAGAAAGGGATTAAAAGAATTGGGGATTTGAGGGGAATAGGTGGGTTTATAAGGCCTCCCCTTTATGCTGCAACTAGGCAGCAACAAACAACAACGTGCAAAACGCACCTGTAGCAGCAAAGAAAAAAAAAAGCTTGTCCTTTTGGCTGAAGAAGAAGAAAAAAAAAAAAAAATTCTTTGAGAAATTCTATTGGGTTCAAGGTAAATTTCTTAACTTAGTTTATATATTTTGATTCATATGTTTTATGGCTTCAAGTTTGGGGATTGATTTTGATTCATATGTTTTATGGCTTCAAGTTTGGGGATTGAGAGTTTAAGAACAAGGAATTCCAAGTGATAGAGAAATCTTTAAATCTTCATGAACGGAGCGATAATATTAGATGATTGAATTGTAATTTTTATACCTTCGAGTCAGGAATTAAGGTAAATCCTTTCCTACATCATTATTGCGATAACGGGTATGAAATTCAGTGAATTGAAAAATATCATGAAACCTTAAGGGTTGGGTAGTCTAATTTTATCACGAGTTAGTCTAAAATAAGAGATTTAACACGAGAATGGATATGATGTGATTATAGTTTTGATCCAAGAAAGTGATACGAATCGTTCGGGGTGACAAATTTGGTATTCCGACACGTGTACTGTGAGTAGTAATCTTACCATAATTTGTGTTTGTTAACTTGCATATTTTACTTGATTTTGATGAAAACAATGAGTTACGAAATGCTTTGAAATTGCATGTGGGGCAAGTCATTTACTTGATATGATATTGAAATTGTTATTTGAGATATGATATTATTACTGTGAATATTCTTCACTTACATGAGAAATATGTATTTTGACATGTGTTTTTATTCAAGTTTACATGTAACATGAGTTGATATGAACTTTAAATGATATGTATTATTCTGAAAAATGCTTTCATATGAATATCCTATTATTTACAAAGAATTTATAAATGGGAGTAGACCTTGATTTGAATCCCATAGCTTACGGCGGGATCGTTAGACCTGATGCACCTTGTATCTATTGATGACTGTTACAACCCTCGCTAGTGGGAAGGTAGAACTAGCATACTGTTACTGATATGATATTTGACTCCTTTATGAGGGGTCCACTGTTATGGGCTATTCTTGATGAAGAAGAATGGCACACTGATTACATGATTCATTCTTGGAAACTTCTCAAATATGTAATAATTGATATGATATGATGCTTTTTGAGTTATTACTGAACTATTAGTTCACTTGGCTTACATGAAATAATGATATTGTTTATTGTTACTGTTTTCTGAAAGAGCATTATTTCATGATGTTTTATGACTTGTCCCCATTTAAACGGTTGTGGTTAAGTGTTATTACTCACTGAGCTAGCGTCGCACTCCTTGCTATTATTTTTCAGAGAACGCAGGTGACTGCGAGAATTACGTTAGCTAGAGAGTTCGAGGTAGCATTTTCCTGGTGAGCCCCGCATTTGTTCGCTTGGGCAGGATTTTATTTATTTGTTATTTTCTATTTTTTGCAAACTCTTAGAGTCACTCCATAGTCATGTCTTTAGAGCTTTTGAGTATTCTTTCATTATTTTGGATTTGTGGAGTATTTGAACTCCCTCTCATGTTTTGGAGATGAATTTTATGTTGTTATTGGGTGGTGTTGGTGACTTGTTGATGGTTTGTGATGGATTGTGTTGGTGTGATTGATGTGTTGGTTGTGGTGTTGTTGATTTGAGACAAGGAATTTTCTTGATAGACCCAAAAACAGAGGAAGCTCTACCCGATTTTCTGTAGAATTCTGACGAGGCTTGCTTTGGAGTCCTAAACTCCTTTGCGCCGGTCATGATCCTATTTTGGGTCGTGATAATTTATCAAGATTCTGAGTACAATTCTGGATTTCCTTGATTCCTCTCTTTTAAAATTTTTCATGTAATTCGAGGATTGTTATTGAAGATGGATTGAAATCGCCTTATAGCATTCAATTTTAAACTAATAAAATTTCAATGTCAGAATTAGAGGCACGTTAAAAAAAAACTTCAAATGTTAAAAAGCTAAAATGGCATGGGAAAGGAACTTTTAAGGAAAGTTATCAAATATTAGGGATGCCTACCGATTGATTTGATTTGATTTTGCGTATTACTGATTCAATTTATTGATTTTCAATCTTTAAGCACGCAAAACTGATAATCAAATCAATAAGATATTCATTATCGATTTTCGATTAATCAATTTTAGATCGTCAACGATTCATTTTTTCTATTTTACCAATAAGAAAATGATCCTTTAAAAAATTTCTCTCTCTTTTTTTTTGTGTGTGTGTATGTACGTATATACTACCTTCATAAAATCTACACAAGTTACAAGTAGATGCAAATTCAAATACGTTATTACTAAAATAAAATTGTTTATTCTATCTGGTTAAGTAGTCTTAACCAAGCTTGAACGTAGCAACAAAAGTATCGATCTCTCAAAAAGAAAAAAAAGATCAAATCAAAGTTTACACCGATGGGTAGAACCCCTCCGAGTTAACAACTTTATAAAGAAGGAACAACACTAAGACGAAAAAAAACAACTATAAAATGCAAAACAAAAAAAATTATAATAGGGTAATCTAATTAAGGTCACTATTATATAATTAGGAAAAAAAAATATGATTTTAATATAATTTTATTGGATTACTGATTTAATCATTAACTAAAATTGTACAATCAAAAATTGAATCATAGTCCAATAAAAAAATACACGACCAAATGCCGATAAGTCAATAATATTTTATCAATTTGATTTGTTGATTCAATCGATTTTTACACCCCCACTATTAATATATAATTATCAAATAAAAAATTATTTATGATGTGAAAGCTTTATTACATGCAAGAAAAAATATATATATAGTCATATTGTTGAGATGAGATTTAAGGACACTACTTAAAATCTATTAGATTTCAAATAGGAGTTTATTATATTCGTTCACCTTCGTTTGTTACTAATTATTTTATAAAATCCAAGTAAAGAAGAGATTTTTTTTAACCAACAACATTACTTTATTAAAGAACGATTTTAAGAAGTTAAAAGTTGCAGAAGTATTTCTGACAATTCAACTAGAAAAACAGAAAACTCAAACTAGTCTAATAATTCTCTACTTCTTTTCATGGCATTTGACTTTTTTAATACATAGCTGCACACACTCACATGATGAACTAAATTGCTTGGAACACTCCTCACACAAACATTTTCACTGTGGTGGATGAGACGTGGATGAGAAGGAAAGGCTAAGAACAAGTAGAGGGGAGGTTAATATCAGTTGGGGTGCTTAAGTGACATGTCATGTTACGTCCATCTTATCAAAATATCAATATTCAACGGGATTGGGTGTTCACCTTGGACAATCCTAACGAAGAAAGGGTATATATGAATCATTTAGGTGACGTTAGAGATACCTAATTAAAATCCGGAGCCTAAACGACAATTTTTTTTCATCAAAATTGTCGAAGGGTGACAAAAAGGGAAAAGAAACCAAATGCGTATGGCCTGGGGCAAGGTTGACCCACGACTTAGGATAATTCTTGACAAAGCCGTTAATTTTCTTTGAGACAGCGTGACAAGCAACACACTTGCAAGGCGTGTCAAACAATTATAATAATTTCAGAGTTGCTAGACGAGGTATGAGGTACCCCCGCCCCCTCAAAAAAGAAAAATTACTAAATTTTACGGGAGTTCTATGATCCTTCTAAACACACTTTTTTTATATTTTTGTACTATTTTTATGCTTAAATAGTTGTCATATCAGTACAAAAGGAGCACAAAAATAATTTGTCACTTGACAACAACGTCAGCAAAAACATGCACAAAAATACAGGAAGAATGAATTTAGGGGTAATAGAACTCCCATAAAATTTAGGTGTGTCATAGCAACTTCGGGTATAATTTCGGGATTAGATATACTTGTGCCTTGTCTCGTTACAAGTTAGTATATTATACTTTTACGATTTTAATTAGAAGATACATTTAGTGAAATAATACAACTAACTTGTTTAATATCATTGTTAAGCAAGACATTAAGAGGAGTCGTAATTTATAACTCATCATATCACAACGATAAATATCAACCAAAAACTTTATTATATTAGTGTTTACAATAAATTTTTGAGTATGAAAAATAAATTGCAATCATAAACAGAGTATGAAAAAGTGATCTTATTTATCAAGATTATGAGTACAATTCTGTGAATTCCCTTGATTCCTCTCTTTTAAATTTTTTCATGTAATTCGAGGACTGTTATTGAAGATGGATTGAAATCACCTTATGAGAAGGAAAGGCTAAGAACAAGTAGAGGGGAGGGTAATATCAGTTGTTGAGGGTGCTTAAGTGACATGTCATGTTACGCCCACCTTATCAAAATGTCAATGTCTAACAGGATTGGATGTTCACCTTGAACAATCCTAACGAAGAAAAGGTATATATAAATCATTTAGGTGATGCTAGAGATACTTAATTAGAATTCAGAGCCTAAATGATAATTTTTTTCATCAAAATTGTGGAAGGGTAGCAAAAAAGGAAAAGAAACCAAATGGGGTAATGGCGCGTGCAAGGTTGAGCCACGACTTAGTATAATTCTTAACAAAGCCGTTAATTTTCTTTGAGAAGGCGTGACTGCAGGTTTCCCCCCCCCCCCCGCCCCCTCCCTCCCAAAATTTTATGGGGGTCCTATGATCCTTCTAAACATATTATTTCTTATTGTTTTGATTTTTTTGTGCTGAAATAATTGTCATGTCAGCACAAAATAATTTGCCACTTAGCAACAACGTCAGCAAAAAGGAGCACAAAAATTTAAAAAAAAAATGAATTTAGGGAGTAATAGTACTCTCATAAAATTAAAGTATATCATAGCAACTTCGGATAATAGTGTTGGGGTTAGAGATACTTGTGCCTTGTCTCGTTGCAAGTTAGTAAATAGTACTTTTACGATTTTAATTAGAAGATACATTTAGTGAAATAATATAACTAACTTATTTAATATCATTGGGAAGCAAGACGTTAAAAGGAGTCGGAATTTATAATTCATCATATCACAATGATAAATATCAATCAAAAATTTTATTATATTAATATTTGCAACAAATTTTTGAGTACGAAAAATAAATTGCAATTATAAACAGAATATGAAAAAGTGATTTTATTTATCAAGATTCTGAGTACAATTCTGAAGTTCCTTGGTTCCTCTCTTTTAAAAATTTTCATGTAATTCGAGGATTGTTATTGAAGATGGATTGAAATCGCCTTATAGCATTCAATTTTAAATCTAATAAAATTTCAATGTCACAATTAGAGGCACGTTAAAAAAAAAATTCAAATGTTAAAAGCTAAAATGACATGGGAAAGGAACTTTTAAGGAAAGTTATCAAATATTAGGGATGCCTACCGATTGATTTGATTTGATGTTGCGTATTACTGATTCAATTTATTGATTTTCAATTTGTAAGCACGCTAAACTGATAATCAAACCAATAAGATATTCATTATCGACTTTCGATTAATCGATTTTAGATCATCAATGATTCATTTTTTCTATTATACCAATAAGAAAATGATCCTTTAAAAAATTTTCTCTTATTTTTTTTTTTTTTTGTGTGTGTATGTACGTATATACTACCTCCATGCATAAAATCCACACAAGTTACAAGTAGATGCAAATTCAAATACGTTATTACTAAAATAAAATTGTTTATTCTATCTGGTTAAGTAGTCTTAACCAAACTTGAACGTAGCAACAAAAGTATCGATCTCTCAAAAAGGAAAAAAAAAAGATCAAATCAAAATTTACACCGATGGTTAGACAGCACTAAGACGAAAAAAAAAACTATAAAATGCAAAACAAAAAAATTTATAATAGGGTAATCTAATTAAGATCACTATTATATAATTAGGGATAAAAATATGATTTTAAAATAATTTTATTGGATTACTGATTTAATCATTAACTAAAATTGTACAATCAAAAATTGAATCATAGTCCAATAAAAAATATATGACCATTTGAAGATTATTAACCCAATACCCCAAATGCCGATAAGTCAATAATATTTTATCAATTTGATTTGTTGATTCAATCGATTTTTACACACCCACTATTAATATATAATTATCAAATAAAAAAATTATTTATGGTGTAAAAGCTTTATTACATGCATGAAAAAAAATTATATAGTCATATTGTTGAGATGAGATTTAAGGACACTATTTAAAACCTATTAGATTTCAAATAGGAGTTTATTATATTCGTTCACCTTCGTTTGTTACTAATTATTAATTATTTTACAAAATCCTAGTTTTAACCAATAATATTACTTTATTAAAGAACGATTTTAAGAAGTTAAAAGTTGCAGAAGTATTTTTGACAATTCAACTAGAAAAACAGAAAACTCAAACTAGTCTAATAATTCTCTACTTCTTTTCATGGCATTTGACTTTTTTAATACATAGCTGCACACACACTCACATGATGAACTAAATTGCTTGGAACACTCACACAAACATTTTCACTGTGGTGGATGAGAAGGAAAGGCTAAGAACAAGTAGAGGGGAGGGTAATATCAGTTGGGGTGCTTAAGTGGCATGTCATGTTACGTCCGTCTTATCAAAATGTCAATATCCAACGGGATTGGGACACCTTGGACAATCCTAACGAAGAAAGGATATATATGAATCATTTAGATGACGTTAGAGATACCTAATTAAAATCCGGAGCCTAAACGACAATTTTTTTTCATCAAAATTGTCGAAGGGTGACAAAAAGGGAAAAGAAACCAAACGGGTAATGGCCTGGGGCAAGGTTGACCCACGACTTAGGATAATTCTTGACAAAGCCGCTAATTTTCTTTGAGACAGCGTGACAAGCAACACACTTGCAAGGCGTGTCAAACAATTATAATAATTTCAGAGTTGCTAGACGAGGTATGAGGTACCCCCGCCCCCTCAAAAAAGAAAAATTACTAAATTTTACGAGAGTTCTATGATCCTTCTAAACACACTTTTTTTATATTTTTGTGCTATTTTTATGCTTAAATAGTTGTCATGTCAGTACAAAAGGAGCACAAAAATAATTTGTCACTTAGCAACAACGTCAGCAAAAACATGCACAAAAATACAGGAAGAATGAATTTAGGGGTAATAGAACTCCCATAAAATTTAAGTGTGTCATAGCAACTTCGGGTATAATTTCGGGGTTAGAGGTACTTGTGCCTTGTCTCGTTACAAGTTAGTATATTATACTTTTACGATTTTAATTAGAAGATACATTTAGTGAAATAATACAACTAACTTGTTTAATATCATTGTTAAGCAAGGCATTAAGAGGAGTCGTAATTTATAACTCATCATATCACAACGATAAATATCAACCAAAAACTTTATTATATTAGTGTTTACAATAAATTTTTGAGTATGAAAAATAAATTGCAATCATAAACAGAGTATGAAAAAGTGATCTTATTTATCAAGATTATGAGTACAATTCTGTGAATTCCCTTGATTCCTCTCTTTTAAATTTTTTCATGTAATTCGAGGACTGTTATTGAAGATGGATTGAAATCACCTTATAGAATTCAGTTTTAAAGTTGATAAAATTTCAATGTCACAATTAGAGGCACGTTAAAAAAAAATCAAATGTTAAAAAGCTAAAATGGCATGGGAAAGGAACTTTTAAGGAAAGTTGTCAAATATTAGGGATGAATATCGATTGGTTTGATTCGATTTTGTGTATTATTGATTCAGTTTATTAATTTTCGATTTGTAAGTACGCTAAACTGATAATCAAACCAATAATAAGATATTCATTATCGATTTTCGATTAATCAATTTTAGATCTTTAACAATTGATTTTTTCTATTTAACCAATAAGTGAATGATCCTTCAATCTCCCTGAACCCATAGAGTTGCTTGTCTCCATCAAGCTGCTTCTCGAAAGAAATTGTTTTACACGAGGAGGAGGAGCAACTTGGGTGGGCACATCCCTCTTTCTTAATCCCTACTTTCATGCATAAAAGTCTGCACAAATTATGAATAAAAACAAATTAAAATGTGCTTTCACAAAAAAAAGAAAAGAAAAATTGTTTTCTTTTTTTATTTAAGTAATAAACTTGAATATACAAGCAATAGTAGCAATCTCTTAAAAAAAAAAAGATCAGATCAAAGATTAAAGTGGTGCTGGGTAGAACCCCACAAAGTCAGCAACTTTATAAAGAAAACAACGTAGCACGAAGAATATATATAAAATGCAATGAAAAAAAGTATGTATTTAAAATTTAAGGTAACTATTACATAATTAAGGATATAAATATAATTTAATATAATTTTATTGAGTTATCAATTTAACAATTAACTAAAAAACTTTAAAATCAAAATCATAATCTAATAATTTTTTATAAAATCATATAAAGACTGTTAACCCAATTACCTTATACCAATAAAACAATAACTTTTTTTTTTGTTCGTTTTATCAGTTGAACCAATTTTCACACAACCCTATTGAATATAAAGTTATTAAAGAAATTAAGAATAAATTTATTTATGGTGTGAAAAACTTTATTGCATATATGAAAAAAAACATGATATAAAGTTGTCTTTATTTATTCATGTTGGTGTAATATACCACAAATTATAATAATTACAATTGAATTAACAAAATGAACAAAATGAAGAAAAATTAGATAATCTTCTTCTTGGCTGAGGCGCGGATATCTGGCTCTCTTTAAAGAGATTCAAGTCCACTGCGGCATGATCTACACCCATTCAGCAGTATATCTCTTGACTTGTTCCCTCCAGAATACAACAACTAATCAACAATGTACAACTCAAGCAACTCCGGATTAGTTGAAGAGTTCAAAGCTTCACCACAAGAACATTTTCCTTCAACATATATTTACTCTCTTTGTGTAGTGAATATAGTTAAAGACTTAGAATATTTTTCTTTGTCTCAACTCTCTCTTTCATTACTACACACTATAATCTTTTTCACTTATCATATTTCCTTGTACATGCAATAACATGCAAGACCACCTCTATTTATAGATGAGGTATTCATCCTTGTATTGAATAAGAAGAATAAAGAGGGGTAGTAAAAAGGAAAGATCAATAGTCTTTAGGTTAGAGTTACAATAAAATAATGAGAGAAGTTACAAATAGAGGCGGAGCTAGCCTATTAAAGGGGAGTTAGATGAACCCCCTTCGACAAAAAATTATAGTATTAATACATGGTTAAAATAATTTTTATTTATATATTCTAGATGTTGAACCCCCTTCGATGAGTTTTTCTTTAGATTTTGAACCCCCTAGCAAAAATTTTGACTCCCCTCTGGTTACAAATTACTAAAGGCCACATTCTACCATCATTAATAATTAGAGTAATGTGGATAGATAAATAGTCTTGTTGTTACATATGTTACATGCAACTAAAGACCATGGAGTTACAACAACTAATGGTCATATGAGCTACAAGATATAATGTGATAGATTATGGACAAATAAAGTGTTAGAAGTTACAAGAGTTATCAAAATATAATGACACCACTTTCTCCACTTTATGTCCATAAATTATCATACAAATTAAGATTTTAATACTAAAATGCATAATAACACCAACATGCCCCCACTCATTTTAATATTTAAATAAGAGTGTTCTCCAATTTAGTTGAAGGGAGACTATTGTGCATAATGAAGGTGTGATCTGCAATGAACCTTCACTTAGTAAAACAATAAACTTTACTCCAAAGTCAGTAATGGTCTCAGACTTGAACTATGACTGCTTAAGGGAAATAAAGTATTACTGCATACACACAACAATCAAGGTATTAACATAACCTTTAATAGCCAACACATTACGGTCATGTGCTAGCCCGATTTTTTATGAACGTTTTTAAGAATAAGCCTTATTCTCATAGGAAACGGCCTACTTCCACACTCACATAGGTAAAATCTGTCAAGGATGGTCCTATAATTTAACACCCCACTCATACGAGATATAAAATTTCATCAAGAGTTCTTAGAATCAACCTTCACAAATCATTACAGGAACAAAATACACTCACATCATAGGAAGAATTAAATAATAGTTTATCTCACACCAAGTCATCATACGATTCGTTCTTCCCATTGAACCTGGTTATAAGATCTCTCTAGTCCCCAGGTTAGGTTTCCTCATATATGACTCATGATTTTTTATAGGCTTTCTTCCTCCCCCTCGATGTGTTTCAGACCATTTATCTTGCCAAGGCCTTGACTAGTTCATCTGCAAGATTATCACAAAATTAACACAATTAATATTGGTATGTCACTGATCAATATGATCTCACAATATTGTATTTTTCTCCTTATGATCTGAATTTATCATTATAATAATAGTTTATGCTCTACCAATAAATTTTGGTGTTATCACAATAACTCAAAATTAGAGAAATCAATTTCTCGACATAAAGTGATTGATCAATTTACTTTTTCACTAGTTGAAGCTAAAAAAGTTAGTTCAACCTCCATAATTGAGTTAGCAAATCATAATTTATTTCCTTATTTCAGTAAATAACACCAAGTTATTTTTTCATTTGCATCAAAAATACTTTTAAGTACAACATGATTTATTTTTTAAAAATAAGCCACAATTTTTTCAGGTAAATATACCTGATTATGCTTGTATAACCCGCTTAAATACTTTTACACAATTTAGGTCAAGTACAACTAGCCACATATATATCTCATAGTTTATTAGGCTAGTAAACTCCTTTTTTATTTATCACATCACTTTTACATATTTGAATCAAAAGAAGTTGCATGACTCATGAAATATATTTTACAATTTTTCTTTTTCACCATAAGGAGACATGTCAAAGAAAAATTCATCACATAATTTAGGTATTTTTCATTCCAAAAATGAAAGTTATCTCACCCAAATATTTAATGTCAAATTGGTTATTCAATTTATCATTTATTTGATAACATGCATGTTAGAGCCAAAGACATTAATAAATATACAAATAGTAACATGTGATTTATTCCAAGACTAATATTTGCATTTGCAATTTCTTTTTTTTTAAAACATTCTCAAAAATACAAAAATCACATTTGTCATGATAATTTTTTTCTCATTTCATTAGCCCCCACTATTTTGAGACTTTAAGACAATATATAAACTTTCATGAAAAGTATCATTTTATTCATGAAAAATAATAGGTAACTTTTTACCTTTCCTCTGCAACAAGTAGAAAAGTTTTTACCTTTCTTCCGCTTGATTTGAGGAGTAGAAAGATATTTTACGTGACTATCTCTTGTCATTCATCTTTTGAGATCTCTCATCTTGATATCCGCGATTTTTCAAACTGTAACAAAACATGAATTTCCTTAGAATTGTTGGTGTAATATACCACAAATTACAATAATTACAATTGAAATAATAAAATGAAGAAAAAATAGATAATCTTTTTCTTAGCTTAGACGCGGATATCTCGCTCTCTTTAAGGAGACTCAAGACAACTGCGGCATAATATACATCGATCCAGCGGTATATCTCTTGACTTGTCCCCTCCAGGATACAACAGTCCATCAACGATGTACAACTCAAGCAACTCCGGACTAGTTGAAGAGTCCAAAGCTTCACCACAAGATTACCTTCATTCAACATATATTTTTGAGAATTTAATAAAAATAATTTTTTCAAAAGAGAGTTATTATATTAGTGAAAGAGAGAGTTGAGACAAAGAATATTCTAAGTCTACAACTATATTCACTATACAAAGAGACTAAATATATGTTGAAGGAAAGTGTTCTTGTGGTGAAACTTTGGACTCTTTAATTAATCCAGAGTTGCTTGAGTTGTACATCATTGATGAGATGTTGTATCCTGGAGGGAACAAGTCAAGAGATATACTGCTGGATCGGTGTAGATTATGCCACAGTGAGCCTGAATCTCCTTAAAAAGAGCGAGATATCCGCGCCTCAGCCAAGAAGAAGATTATTTATTTTTCTTCACTTTGTTCATTTTATTATTTCAATTGTAATTATTGTAATTTGTGATATATTATACCAACAACTCAATATATTGTCCTCTTCTACTTCTCTCCTCTTCCTCCTCCTCCTTTTCCTCCTACTTCGAATCTTTTCTTATGAAATTGTTTGTTCATATATTGTAGATAAATTTTCTTTATTTTTATTTGATATAGAAGGCAGTCGAGTTAATTATATCCTACATATTTTAGTTTAGCGATGATATACGAAATCAGATTATTATTGCACTCTTTGTACATGTCTCTTAGTTATGGGTGATGTGATTAATTCGTACAAGAACCAACTGAAACATCCAACCTTGCATCTATTTAATGCATTAAAACTTAAAACATCTTTGTTGTGAAACTCATGATTTAATTTAAAAAATCTATCCAAACATCTGAACATAAATAATAAAATAATTATATTTGAATGAACTAAATTACAAAAGTACAATTGAGAAAACTATACAAGTAAATGACTAGAAATGTACAGTTAAATCAATGACTATAAACTAAAGAACTCTTTTTCTTTTTTGGAAATTTACCCAATTTTTTCAAGAGTTCCAAAAAAATAATTTGAAATACTCGTCTTAAAAGTATCATTTTATGCCTCTTTAAGAAAATTATTTAATAAAAACTCAAAGGGTATCTGTGTACTTTTGGTGCATACAATTCACATTTGTAAAAAAAAAGACCTTTATAATATATTTGATTCAATTTGATTCATAATTTCACAAAATTTTTCTGCTTCTATGACAATATGATACCCAATTAAAGGTCTCATGAGAAACTGGGACAGAATTGAAAGGGGAAAAAGTAAAAGAGAGTAGAGGATGGAAAAATAGAAGAGAGAAAAGAGAGAATTCATAGCATTCGCATATCAAAAGTAAGTACTACATCCCAGCAACTACTACTTATAGTAGCCTAATGAAAACAAGAAACGCAGAATTGTTGAAAGTATGATTAACTATTTTTCCCGCCAAAATCAGTGGATAAAAGTGTGATTTGAGCCAACTCGTACGTGACGTGGTTGGCAGTTGTACCGTTAGCCTCTTGCAGCTTTGGGTTGTAGGTAATAAAAGAGTTTTAAAATGAGGTGTAGGTGACACAAGTCTTAATAATTGAGTGGAGGTGACAATTACTTTATTATGGATTAAGAAAATTGGGTAAGTTTGAGAATAGCCTAGAAGTTTTTAAATTTACACTTTGATCCAAATGTTTACCTAATATAATGGAAAACGAAGAAAAAAAGGTGTCTTTCTCTCTCTTCTCATTCATTGTTGTTTTCCCTCTCTTAGCGATTTTTGTTGTTCATTGTTGCTGCTGCTTTATTTGTCATCTTCTGCTTCATTATCACCATCTTCTACTTCATTATCATCTTCATCTTCTTCTTGTTGACCATTGTTGTTGTCGTTACTGCTACTGTTGCTATTTGACCAATTTCTTAGGTAAAATTTAGTTTCGTACATCACTTTTCACTTTGGCATTACTTCATTGGGGACTTTGATAAGTCAAATTATGATTTTTAGTTGAATTTGTCATATGGGTAAATGCTATTTTGTTGTTTTTTCAACAATAAATAGCACACAAACATGAATACAACATAAGAGTCATCTATTTAAATAGATCAATAATCTGTTGCAACAGATGAGACATCTGTTTCAACGGAAGACTCATATGTTGGATTCATGTTTATGGTTCTATAGTGTCGTAACATGAATCGAATAGATGGGTCATCTATTACAACATATGACCCATCTGTTGCAACAGACTATATATCTGGTGCAACATGATAAATATTTGTTGCAACAGATTAGTAACCTGTTGCAACAGAACTTGAACTCGATTCCAACAGACGTGTTATCTGTTGCAACAGGGTAAATATCTGTTGCAATATATTATTAACCTATTGCAACAAAACCTGAACTCGATTCCAACATACGGTAAATATCTGTTGCAACACATTAGTAGCCTGTTGCGATAGAACCTAACCTTGATTCCAACAAATCGTCGTCTGTTGCAACAGGTAAGTCATCTATCACAACAGGTTAAATTATCTATTGTAACATGTCACTCATCTCTTAGAATCAGCTTTAAAGGTGTCTTAGTACCGTAACATCTATCCCAACAGATGTTTTATCTGTTGTAATAAATATTTAGTCTATTGCAACATATGATTCACCTATTACAACAGATGACTCATCCATTGAAATCAACTTCAGGAGCGTAACATGAATCCCAACAGGTAAGTAATCTGTTGCGACTGATCACTTACCTGTTGGAACAGATTACACATCTTGTTGGGATTCATTTATGGCACTATGAAATCACTATTAACTTTTTTTAACAAATGACTTTATTTAGGTACCACTAATGGAGGGATCAATAACAATAGGGGTGTATTTTCATGGTCAATGAATCGAGAAGAGCAATCAATATGTATGGCGTTGGAAGGAAGGTGAAATGCTAGAGATGATAGCTATGACAGTCCAAAGTGATGTTTCGTATAATGATTTTGTGAACTTAATCATCTGCTATTGTGGATTGAATTGTCAATCGAAAGAACTCGTCAGCAGCTACATACACAACTCCTTTGAAAATCAGAGGGTACTACCTTTCAAGATAACCGATCAGGTTCAGTTGCGTGCTTATCTTAGTTATTCATCCAGGTCGGTGTTAAGGGTGTACATGGTTGAAAAGATGAGAGAGAATGAGAACCAGAACGTAGAAGAATAAGAACAACAACAATACATCTTTGATGATAGGTTGGATGATCTAGACATTAATATTCTAGATGATGATCAAACATCTACGCCCGTTGATGCGACCAATACGGTGGGCAGTTCTTCTCGATCAACACAGTCTGGCAATCTTCAAGACGACGGGACCATCTTTTTCAATGAAATGTCATTCAAGGACAAGAATGAACTATCTACCACATTGTTTATTTCTTGCTTGAAAAAAGATTTCAAAATAAAAAAGGTGATTAATTCAAGCAGTATTTTTTGCTACAAATGTGCTAATCCAAACTGCAAGTGGTAGTTGAGAGCGGTGAAGTATGTAAGTTCTAACAGATTAGTCATTCATAAACATGAAAAGCATCACACATGTGGTTCGGAGCTGATACAAGTACGACCATGAAGATATACATATGTGAGAGCGTAATGAACCCGAGACTTGGAGTGTGAAAGTGAAGGACTTAAAACACACCAACTCAACCTTAATCTCACACTTGAAGTGCAAAGAGGAGCCTTGTAACAGAACAAGATAGCCCTACATTACACTTGAAGGGCTCCTATCTCTAGAGGGGAATTTTGAATATTTTAGCTTCTATTTTTGTAATGGCTATAAATAGAAACTTTTAGGGGTTCATTCACTAATTATTGATGATATTTTGTAAGTCTTGAAATAAATGGAACACAAGTCCTCTCTCTTATGAGGTAAAACCCAAAACTAGGGACCTTTGGCAGAAACTAGAGTATGGAATCACTCTTGTTGCATTGTTGGCTTGATACGTTGGTGTTTAGAGGAGGTAAAGTCCCTCTTGTGTCAACGTAGGAGTTAGGTGTTTGTTGTGTGTAGTGTTAAGGGTCCAAGAGTCCACCAAATTCTTGGGTTCTAAAGATTATACCATCACTTGTCTAACTATCTAGCCCATTTGTTTCATTGCAATCGTGTAGTGTTGTTCTTATGTTCTTGTAGTCGTGTGTTTGTTTTTCTTATAATATTATTATTCATCTTGTGTTTATCATTTTATTATTGTTAACTTAGCTTGGATTGGCTGCAAAAAGGTATCAAACACCTAGATATATTGTCATTCTTGCATTGTATTCTTGAATCCGAGTGTGGTCTCCATTTGGTCCACGGGTTATTGTGATTTTATGGACTATTTGGAGTGTGTATTCATGCGTTCCTTATTGTTCTTGTATCATTTGGTATCAAATCATGGCTTGATCTTGTTCCTACAAGATCAATCTTGGGCTTGCTTGTTTGAAAAATAAAAAAAATATTAGAAGACTGAAAAAATAAAAAAGAAGCAAATTTGTCTGTGTTTGTGTTCTTGGCCAAAATTGTGTTATTGTTGTGTCTTGGCCGAGATTTTTACTTGTTTTGTTGCTAGTGTTAGTTTTCTTCATCTCTAACACTCTTGAGTCTAAATCTAAATTTGAGCTTGAAATATTGATCTTGTTATTGTGAACATAACTTGGCCGATTGTGTTGGCATTGTTGTTGTGGCTTCACCTTTGGCTGTGTATTGGTGACATTGTCGATTGTTGTGGACATTGAAGTTGTTGTTATTAAGCTTGGAAGTGAATGTTGTTATAAATTGGCGGCCTAAGAACATTTTGTTGAAGTGTTGTAGTCTTGGCCGCGTGAGATATTTTTGTTGTGAGGTTGGCCGTGTGAAATTTGTTGGTGTTATTGGAGATTATTGTTGTAGTTCTTGGTGTTGTTGTTGTTTTCTTGATATTCTTAACATGCTTCATATATTGTTGAAGATAAAGTGAATGCTAAATCCAAAAAGTTGAAGGAAAAGGGTGTATTATTTGTTAGTCTTGAAAGACACTACAACCAACAAAGACCTATCAATCAAATCTCAACCACTCTCCAACACTTTTCCATGATTTAAGGATCCATGTTTTAAGAAGAAGTACAAGAAAAAGTCAAGTCTTGAAAATTGAAAATTGAAAAAGGCTCCAAGGTTTATTTTTCCCTCCTAAAATAAAATTCCACCAATTCAAATTAAATTTTTGACCAAGACATGAACATTTGAGAATAACAATTCGTTAGAAAGACCGTAACCAATACGTGGCTGCCACATCATCAAGTTACTGTTCACGCATTAAATTTTGGCTCAAATTTCAGATTTCGTAGTTTCTTTTTGTTGTTCCTTAATTTCAATTTCGTTGGTTCCAATACTAATTGGCAAACTAGTACTCATTTACTAGATTGTTAGTTAATCTTTGTGTTCGTTCATTCGTGTTAAGAATTTGTTGTGTGCTTTTCTCTTTTGTGAATTCGTTGTATCTTGTTGGTTCAAGTCCGTAAAAAAAAAATCTTTGAGTCAATTCAAACGAAAATCTATTCCGACCAAGGAGTAGACTCACCCCTCGACTCATCACAACCTACAAGCCGACTTGCAACACTTGTGAAACCAAGTGTGAGACAATCAAAGTGTGTGAGAGTGTGGTGAGGATTTTATGAACTAAGTGTTTTCTTTTTTTTTCTTTTGTTTTGTAAGTTTGTTTTGTTTTATGTATAATTACAATGGAACCCGCGGCTTCAACCACTCAACCCATGGACAACAATGTCACCAATGCCATTTTTGCCCTCCTTGACACTATGTCCTGAGACCTGGCTATGATAAATAAAAGGTTGGATCGTAGGGTAGGTCAAAGAGAGCAAGTGGGATTCCCGGAGACACGTCAAGAGGAAAGTTGTAGCTTATGTGAGATACAAGGTAAAAACATTATCCTCTACACTCCTATGAACTAAGAATATTGTGTTGTGGCTAATAGTAGCCAAATGGGTGTAGATGCGGTTTTACCTAAAGTAGAGGTGTTTGAGTCTTCCTTTTTTGATACTCTTGGTGTTGTTAGGTCGCATAAGGACCAAACTATTATTGTAGGTACGCAAGCACTAGCTGATCTTTTAGATAACGAAATTGATTTTCCTCGTGAGAATGATTTGTGTCCATCTAGTGCGAGCACTTATAACTTGACTAAGGTTTTATTACCAAGTGACGAGAGTATTCCTCTTCACACACAAGTTGACCCTTGTGAAACTCAAGGTGAGTATACATTGGTATGTGAGTTACCAACAACTAGTGAGGGTGTGCAAAATGATCAACTGGATGATGATGATCCTGATTTGCTTGAATGTGTAAAAAACCCAAGTTTTGATTGTCCTTGTGAAGACGATTTCGATTGTGGTTCCTAAGCTTTGTGTGATGGTTTGTATATATGTAGGGACTACTCTCTTGAAAGAGAATGTATTTCATGCCTAGAAATGTTATATACTCCTTCGTGTGTTTCCTATGTTGAGCATACTAATGACAATGAATTTGAAATTAGTAAGTACTTGCATGAGGACACCATAGTTGGATTTGACTCGTGTACCACCTTTCTCTACCGTCTTTGTGCTCATGATATTTTCCATAGGGATATAGAGAGTATGCCTAATTTTAAGGACAACACCTTAGGGGAAAGTAAGAGTGGCCGAGACCTAAGTCCTTGGTTACTCCACCCCTTTGATCTCGATACCATCTTAGGGATGAAAAGGATTACTCTTGGCCTATTTTCCTTTTGTCTTGATGCTTTTCCAGGCCACTTTCTTTGTAATATTCGTACTAATCTTTTCATGCTTAAAACAAAGGACCCGTGGCTATACTTCAAGTTTGTTCTACCTCGGCATGGCATGTTGATATGTGTATTTTGTTAACCCTAACCCTTATGTCATGAGGATGTGTGCTTGTTTTTATTATTTTGATTTTGCAAGGCATGGATTCGAGGTTGAATCATTTTCAAGAAGGGGAGGATGATACAAGTACGACCACAAAGATGGACGTATGTGAGAGCGTAATGAAACTGAGACTTGGAGTGTGCAAGTGAAGGACTTAAAACACACCAAACCGAACTTAATATTGCACTTGAAGTATAAATAGGAGCCTTGGAACACAACAAGACATCCCTACATTACACTTGACGAGCGTTTATCTCTAGAGGGGCATTTTGGATATTTTATCTTCTATTTTTGTAATGGCTATAAATAAAACCTTTTAGGGTTTCATTCACTAATTATTGATGATATTTTGTTAGTCTTGAAATACATGGAACACAAGTGCTCTCTCCTTTGAGGAAAAACCCAAAACTAGGGGCCTTTGGCCGAAACTAGAGTGTGGAATCACTCTTGTTGCATTGTTGGCTTGATATGTTGGTGTTTAGAGGAGGTAAAATTTCTCTTGTGTCAACGTAGGAGTTAGGTTCTTGTTGTTTGTAGTGTTATGGGTCCAAGATTCCACCAAATTCTTGGGTTCTTAAGATCATACTATCACTTGTCTAACTATTTATCCCCTTTGTTTCATTGCAATCGTATAGTGTTGTTCTTGTGTTCTTGTAGCCGTGTGTTTGTTTTTCTTGTAATATTGTTGTTCATCTTGTGTTCATCATCTTATTTTTGTTAACTTAGTTTGGGTTGGCTGTAAAAAGGTGTCAAACACCTAGATATATTGTCATTCTTGCATTGTATTCTTGAATCCGAGTGTGGTCTCCATTTGGTCCACGGGTTGTTGTGATTTTGTGGACTGTTTGAAGTGTGTATTCATGTGTTCCTTGTTGTTCTTGTATCAGGAGCATATCTCGGGCTAAAATCCTCACGCCACGGCAAAGGTCCTCGGTGAATATTCCAAGAGTTGTTTCCCCAATGGCAAAGGCTCTTCTACAAGGGTTATGACCAATCAACTCCTTACAGAATTGGGTGTCTTGGTCAGTTATAGGAAGATATATACGACCATAGGGATTGCCAAGGACTTGGTTAGGGGGACACACAAGCATGGGTATGCAGTCTTGGATGCCAACCGTTACATGATTGAGTCCTCAAATCCCAGAAGTAAGACTACATCGCATGTTGATGAAAATGGAAGGTTCAAGTACTTTTTGGTATCCTATGGTGCTTAGATTCAAGGTTTTCGACATTTGAGAAAAGGCATAGCCGTCGATGGTACCTTCTTAAGGAGGAGGTATAATGGATTTCTGCTAGCGGCGGTGGCGCAGGATGTAGAGAATCATATCTTTCCTGTCACTTTTTGTGTAGCGGACAAGGAATGTGATGCCTCTTATAATTTTTTTTTTTGGAACAACTGCAAAGCTGGATCGAAGATACCGAAGAGTTGTGCTTTATTTCGGATAGGCATCCAAGTATTCCAAAGATGGGTTTAATTTTCTTTACTTTAGCTTACTTTGGTTGATGTATCAGGCATCTTGGAGATAACATTCGGACCAACTATCACAACGAAAGGGTTGTGACCCTTTTTTATAGAGCAGCTAAAGCATATAGTAGAGAGGAATTTTTAGACCATTTCAATCAAATAACGGATGTGAATCCCAAGGTAGAAGAACTTCTCATATGTGTCGGTTTTGAGAGATGGAGCCGAGCATTCTGTCCGGCAGATAGGTACATTCTTATGAATTTAATGTCTTGTTTGAGTTACAAGTTTAGTATGATGTCGTACTAAGTGATTCTTTTGTATAGGTACAATATTATGACATCAAACATAGCTGAATCGGTGAATTCATTGTTTGGTGATGAAAGAGAATTTTCCATCAAGGCTCTGTTTGAAAAAATAAACAAGAAGTATGGCCAATTTTTAACGAAAGACATGTGCAGTTTAAGGACGCAAAAACCCCATTTGTTCTAGAAATGAAAAAATAATATCAATGAACATCAGTCTAGGGAATATGTTATTATCTCATCAAATAGCAGATTACAAATTCAGTATCACCGGTCATGGTGTTGTTGCCACGATCAATCTTCAAATAAGATCTTGTATGTGCAGAGTTTTTGACTTGGAAAAAATACCCTGTCCATATGCTATGGCAGTGCTTCGAGCTCAATACGGTCCAAAATATGGACCTGAAATTTACAAGCACTCCTCTCAATATTATTCGGTGGAAAAATATATAATGGAATATAGTGGGCATATTACTTTGATGCCTCCCGAAGAATCTTGGGTTGTTCCTGCAGAGCTTGTAGGGAGATTAATACCTCCTTTATATATTGATCCAAGCACTATCAAATCGGGAAGAAAGCCATATAAGAGGAGGCGTGGAGTCGGAGAATCATTTTCATCAAGAAGAAACAAGTACTCCGTATGTAAGCGCGCTGGCCACAAAAGAACTACATGCCGGGATCGTAATCCACCATGATCGTTGTAATTGCAAAAACTTGTGTTGTTATTTGTTGTGGACTTTTATATATTTAACTCATTGTTGTGAACATGGTGTTATCATTTATTATATATAAAATATCTCTTTTAATAACTTGTGCATCAATAAAAAGAGGCAAAACATGAACTAAATAATATAGCAGACCATAATTATTTTCAATAGATTACCCATTTGTGGAAACAGATGGATATTAGCTGGAAGAACATAACACAGTTCCATTAAACTGGAATGTTTCCCTCCAACAGATGACAAATCTGTCGCAACAAATGGATAATCTATTGACAGAAATTCAACCGATGACCAATTTGTTCCAACACATGATCCATCTGTTGAAAGAACTCAAAAGCCAAAATTGCTATTGCTACTGGATTCAAAATTACTCCTTGTCTCCAACCGTCGACATGTTAACATGCATGTTTAGAAGAAATAGAGAGAATGAAAATTGAATAAGAATTAAAAAGTCAAAGCCGACTAAAAATAAATTTTTTATTAAACAAAAAATAAAATACATTAGGTATAGATCCGATATAAAAAAATTAAAATATATATGCTAAAAGAAAAAACACATTCTAATTATTATTATTATCATCATCATAATTAATGACAGCCAGCCAATCAACTCATCAGCAGGGCCCTCATCATCCACTGCATCTCTCTGAACATTGTCGTTCTCACGGCGAACAACTCTCTCTGCAGGTCATTAACCTGCCTCTGAAGTTCCCGCACTGTGTCGCGCAGAATAGAATGTCCCAAACAAGATCAGTCATATCTAGAACACGCACGAATTGAAAAATATAAAGAAAAGAATCCAAATGTAATACAACATATACTATCAACTGGTAGATTTACACCGGAAAAAAACTTACCTCAACGAGAAAGGAATATGCTCTTTGAAGAGAAGTGGATGAATATGTCACACGAAAAGAAAAAATGCAAGAAATAAATAAAGTTGAGTAGAAGAAAGATTAAGGAGGGACCTATTTATAGAGAATTGAATCTGGATGTGTCAGGACAAAAGGCACAACTGTTCAGCTCCATTGTATTAGTTACATTCAAACTAGTGGCATTTTGTTTTTTGTGAAAAGTTGCAACTTTTTCTTTTATATTAATACGTCTTACCTTTTCAAAATGGTTTGAGACTTGATAACAGCCGTTATTATTGAGATGTTGTAACAGATCATCCATCTGTCACAACAGATTTACCATCTATTGCAACAGATGGTCTGTATGTGCAACAGATAGTCTGTCAAAATAGATTTACCATCTGTTGCAACAGATGGTTTGTATGTGCAACAGATGAGACATCTATTGCAACATATGTATTATCTGTTACCACAGATGGACCATCTATAGGAGGAGATGTTTTGATTTCTTCTAACAGTTGATTCATCAGTTACAATGGATGGAGAATTCGATTCATCAGCTATTTTGAATGTGTTAGATAAAAAATCACTACTCTTCACCTCTTTTTTAATAGTCATCACATGCGTGCAGATGAATAAATACTGTCTGATCTGTCGCAACAAATTTACCATCTGTTGCAACATATGTATTATCTGTTGCGACAGATGGACCATCTGTTGGAGGAGATGTTTTGATTTCTTCTAACAACTGATTCATCAGTTTCAACAGAAGGAGAATTCGATATGTCAGTTGTTTTGAATATGTTAGATAAAAAGTCACGACTCTTCACCTCTTTTTTAATAGTCATCACATGCGTGCAGATGAATAAACACGGTCTGGTCTGTCGCAATAGATTTACCATCTGTTGCAACATCTGTTGCAATATATGGATTATCTGTTGCGATAGATGAACCATATGTTGGATGAGATGTTTTGATTTCTTCTAACAACTGATTCATCAGTTGCAACAGATGGAGAATTTGGTTCATCGGATGTGTTAGAAAAAGTCACGACTCTTCACCTCTTTTTAAATAGTCATCACATGCGTGCAGATGAACAAACACTGTCTGACATGTCTTGGTGGGGTAGGAATAATAAGGTGCGTGCAGATGAATTGATCCACTTTCATGCGCGGGAGTTATGTATTATTAATCAGGCTACCGTGACAGACACACATAAAGTACAATGATTTTGTGAATGCAGTTTTTTACCGATTAGACATTGATCCTTCAAACAAGATCCAACATTATACAATTTAGTTTGATAGGTGCGAAATGATAAGGCCGAAGGGTTCCAAGACAGTGGAGTCGATACCCTGTTATAATTTAATAACAATTTATGCTCATATTTTTGTGTCAAGTTTGGGGAAGGGTTTAAATTTTTGGCTTTAGTGTAAATATCAAATAGTGATTGGACTGATTTTAATCGCACAATGGACTTCTTGAAAAGCCTCCGAAGCCTCGCACTGCAGCAAACAACGATGGAACCAATAGAAATTCCCCTGGTCCTAATTTATATGAATGGATTGCTCAAGGGGACTGTTATATAGCTGAAGGTGCTTGGGAGAATACGTGTACAGGAAGGGGGAGATGGAGAAGACCATATATCATCTTAGACCTTGTTTAAGAGGAAACATAGGGAAGCAAGTAAGGAACTTCTAGCGAATCTGACCAATGAAATTGATATGAGAAACAAAAAAAAACTGAATGAGCTTCAAATGTGAAAGTGTATCCATATATAAAAATCCGTCAGAAGAAAAAGAAGAATGGTCAAGAGGACTGAAGCTGGTCACTTGCTAGAGACTGCAACTAGCGAACGTGACCTTAATGAAGACTCACAAAGTGCAGGACTAGAACTCTAAGGAAGAAGCTTCACGAGCACAGGAGATTGGTAAGATTTTTAGTCAAGAATGAAACCTGAACCAACAACTGCAGAAGTAAAAATAAGGGAAGCCAAGGCGTCAATTTCTGAAGTCTAACTTGCATGCCATGCCTTATATTTGTGGCTATGATCAGGTTAATGGCAGTAGAAACAAAAAAGTTTGAAGTTAGGTAGAAATCCCATGCCTTGTTGTTTCCACTGCCTTTGACCTGACCAGAGCCATAAACAAGAGGCATGGGATGCAAGTTTACCTTGAGAAATTGTCACCTTAGCTTGATCTCTTATTTTTAATTCAGGAGTAGTTGGTTCAGGTTTTCAATTCTGACCGACAATCTTACCACCTTTCGCACTTGCGAAGTTACTTCCTTAGAGTTTTGGTCCTACATTTTGTGGGTCTTCATTCGGTCCATGCTAGCTAGTTGCAACTCCCTAACAAAGTGCACAGCTCCAGTACACTTGAGCATTTTTCCTTTTCAAGAACGACTGATGGATTTTTATTTTTTGAATACACTTTCACATTCACAGCTCATTCAGTTTTTTCATTTTTCATGTCAATTCCATCAGCCAGTTTCACTTCACTTTCCTTCCTACCCTGTGTTTTTCTTTAATAAGGTCTGATTTGATATATGGTCTTCTCCACATCCCCCTACCCATACAGGTATTCTTATAATAACCTTCTGTTGTATAGTCTCCTCGAGCAATCTATCCATATAAATTTGGACTAGGGGAATTTCTATTGGTTCCATCGTTGTTTGCTGCAGTGCGAGGCTTCGGAAGCCCTTCAAAAGTCCATTGAACCCTTAAAGTGAGTGCAATTGTTATTTGAATGTTTACACTGCCACCAAAATCCTTAACCTTTCTCCAAAATTGACACATAAACATTAGCAAAATCTTCATTAAACCATAATAGGGTATCGACACCACCTACTTGGTCCCTCAGCCTTACAAGTTCAAACCTAACAATCTTAACTATAAAATGCCATATCTTGTTTGAACGATTAACGCCTAATAGGTAAAGAACCAACATTCACAAAATCATTATACTAGATGTGTGTTTTCACGATAGGTTGATCAGTAATACATACCTCCCATATATGAAGTGGTTCCATCTGCAAGCAGCTTATTCTTCCAAACCCATCTTTACTCTAGCTTTTAAAGCTGGTCGGACAAAAGTTGATCCAATTTTACTTTCTTTTATCTGCAAACAAGAGAAATACATTTGATGTCAAACAAGAGAAGAAACAAAAGGGTAACACAAAATTGAATGAGGCATCTGTTGCAACAGATGGGATGACATGTTACAACAGATGGGTTGTCCGTTGGAATAAATCAAACCAGCCTTGCTACTGGTTTGATTTCTTCAAATAGTTACTTCGCATGTTCCAACAGTTGATTCATCGGTTGCAACAGTTAAGGAGACTGTTGGAACACCACCTACAACAGCATCAACAACAAAGAAACAACACCATATGTTCAAACACCATCAACAACACAAATACCACATGTTCCAACACCACCACCACCCCAACAACAACAACACCAAAGTAAAAAATAAAAGACATAAAAGAACTATACTGACAACAAGGCTTTTTAAGTTCTCACAACAGATCACTTTTTTTGCATATTTTAATAAAAATAACGATTCGTTCATTCAAGACTTAAAAGTTACCTTTCCTTCAATTTTTTCAATAAATAGGAAACTGCTAACGGGTAAATCATTAATTGCAACAGTTGTAAATATCTAATTTAAATAACATACAAAGAAGAATACGAGAAGGAAAAAATAATAGTGAACCATACCTACAATGTCAAAAAAGCAAAAAGACCAGAACATCCAGTTCAGTCGAGAAAAGATATTGATAGGTTGAGATCCGAAAAGATCCTCATTCAAAAAAAGAGGGAAAAGAGAGGAAAAAAGAAAAGAAAAAGAATTGAGAATAAAGAAGAAAGAGAGATGAGTTGAGTTTCTCGTCTCGAGTCTATGGCTGAAGTAGAGAGTATTCTACGCCCTCCGTTTCATATTAGTTGAGTTGGCCCCTATAGTTGGCACATCCATTAAGAAAAATATTTATTAGGGGTCTATTTTACCAAATAGCCTTATTAATTATGATTTGAAAATATAAAATTGAATATATATACTCTACAACTTGTTTAGTCATTTAATGATAAGGGTATTATTGGAAGAACATATTAAAATCCTCTTTATTTCATCATTGGGACAACTAAATTGAAATAAATATTTTTAGAAAGAGGATCAACTAAAATGAAATAGAGGGAGTAGATATGGGTTCTAAATATTCATTAATAACTTTTGAGGGGCACGAGGAGACGGTGACATTGAAAAGACTAGATAAAACTACTCACTTAGGAGATTTTTGAGTTATCCAAGTAATATTTTTTACCGCCTTAGTATTTTATTTTTTATCTCGGACAGAAAATACCTAAATTGCTTTAAAAAAGGATCTTAAAACATAAAAGTCATACTTTGCAACAGATGAAAATTTTTGTTTGAAAACTTCCAAAGCTCGGTCATTTGTCGCAACAGATGATTACAAAAGATGGGTAATCTGTTGCAACAGATGACTTAATTTGTTTGATTAATTTCAACAGATGGATCATCTGTTGTAACAGGTTGAACATTTGTTTTTATACAATTTCAATTGAGTTTATATGTTCAACTAATACCTTAATTGATCAATCTAGGACTAAGGGCGAGTTCTCATAGGGTCAACTACAACTTCAATTGAGTCTTTTGGCAAATGAATGATGAAACGGTATTGCGTTCCTCCCGACAAGATTTGTCGATCGATCACTCTGAGGTGGAGAAATTCTTATTACCTAATATGTTCAACTAATACCTTAATTGATCATAGGGTCAACTACAACAGATGGTAGTGCCTATTTGATAATTTACAATAGATGGGTAATCTGTTGTAATAGATGACTTAATCTATTCAATTAATTCCAACAGATGGGTAATCTGTTGCAACAGATGACTTAATCTGTTTGATTAATTTCAACAAATGGGTCATCTATTGCAACAGGTTGAGCATTTGTTTTTATACAATTTTAATTGAGTTCGTATGTTCAACTAATGCCTTAATTGATTAATCTAGGACTAGGGGTAAGTTCTCATAGGGTCAACTACAACTTCAATTGAATCTTTTGGTAAATACATGATGAGACGATATTGCATTTCTCCCAACCAGAGTCGTCGATCGATCTCTCTGAGCTGAATCGATTCTTATTCCCTTATATGTTCAACTAATACCTTAATTGATCAATCTAGGACTAGAGGTGAGTTCTCATAGGGTCAACTACAACTTCAATTGAGTCTTTTGGCAAATGCATGATGGGATGGTACTGCGTTCCTCCCAACCAGAGTCATCGATCGATCACTCTGAGTTGAAGCGATTCTTATTTCCTAATATGTTCAACTAATACCTTAATTGATCATAAGGTCAACTACAACAGATGGCAACACCTATTTGATAATTTATAATAGATTGGTAATCTGTTGCAATAGATTAATTAATCTGTTCGATTAATTCCAATAGATGGGTAATCTATTGCAACAGATGACTTAATCTATTTGATTAATTTCAACAGATGGGTTATCTATTACAACAAGTTAAACATTTATTTTTATACAATTTCAATAAAGTTCATATGTTCAACTAATGCCTTAATTGATTGATCTAGGACTAGAGGTGAGTTCTCATATGAGAAACTACAACTTCAATTGAGTCTTTTGGCAAATGCATGATGAGACGGTATTATGTTTCTCCCGACCAGAGTAATCGATCGATCACTCTGAGCTGAATCAATTCTTATTACCTTATATGTTCAACTAATACCTTAATTGGTCAATCTAGGACTAGTGGTGAGTTCTCATAGGATCAACTACAACTTCAATTGAGTCTTTTGGCAAATGCGTGATGAGACAGTACTGCGTTCCTCCCGACCAGAGTCATCAATCGGTCACTCTGAGCTGAATCAATTCTTATTACCTTTTATGTTCAACTAATACCTTAATTGATCAATCTAGGACTAGGGGTGAGTTTTCATAGGGTCAACTACAACTTCAATTAAGTCTTTTGGCAAATGCATGATATAATGGTATTGTGTTCCTCCCGACCAGAGTCGTCGATCGATCACTCTGAGGTGAAGCAATTCTTATTACCTAATATGTTCAACTAATACCTTAATTGATCATAGGGTCAACTACAACAGATGGCAGTACCTATTTGATAATATACAATAGATGGGTAATCTGTTGTAACAAATGACTTAATCTGTTCGATTAATTCCAACAGATGGGTAATCTGTTGCAACAGATGACTTAATTTGTTTGATTAATTTCAATAGATGGGTCATCTGTTGCAACAGGTTGAACATTTGTTTTATACAATTTCAATTGAGTTCATATGTTCAACTAATGCCTTAATTGATTAATCTAGAACTAGGGGTGAGTTCTCATAGGGTCAACTACAACTTCAATTGAGTCTTTTGTCAATCTTATGATGAGACGGTACTGCGTTCCTCCTGACCAGAGTCATTGATCTATCACTCTGAGCTGAATCGATTCTTATTACCTTATATGTTCAAATAATACCTTAATTGATCAATCTAGGACTAGGGGTAAGTTCTCGTAGGGTCAACTACAACTTCAATTGAGTCTTTTGGCAAATGCATGATGAGATGGTACTGCGTTCCTCCAAACCAGAATCGTTGATCGATCACTCTGAGGTAAAGCGATTCTTATTACCTTATATGTTCAACTAATACCTTAATTGATCATAGGGTCAACTATAATAGATGGCAGTGCCTGTTTGATAATTTATAATAGATGGGTAATCTATTGCAACAGATGACTTAATCTATTCAATTAATTCCAACAGATGGGTAATCTGTTGCAACAGATTGAACATTTGTTTTTATACATATGTTACACTAATGCCTTAATTGATTAATCTAGGACTAGGGGTGAGTTCTCATAGGGTCAACTAAAACTTTAATTGAGTCGTTTGGTAATCACATGATAAGAGGGTTAAAAATTATGCATATCTTTTATAATTTTAAAAAATAATTAAGATCAATTCTGACCAAATTATCATTTTCAAAACTTGTCATTCTTTTCCAAAATACAAATCAACCCATACAAATCATCCATTTGCGAGAAAAATATTTCATCATTTCAAATCTCGAGTACTTGCTCTTTTCTCTCTCTTAAAAATACAATAACTACTCAACAAATTGCTCAACCCTTTACAACAGATCAATTTTCTTCTCATTTCCGACCACATAGGTGTTATTTTTGACTTTATTCTTGCTTGTATCAGTTGTTTTCTCTGTCTTCATAGGTAACAGAGTTCGAGAAGAGTTCTATATTTTTTCCAAAAAATAAGGGCTTTTAAGTTAATAATGAAAAAAAAGACTTTTAGTTGTATTATCTTCGATAATGGGTTTACAATTTTAAATTTTGATGATAAAATCGTAGGAAAAACTCGAGAAAACCTTAGTTTTTATCGCAACGTTTCGTTGACTATCGTGGTATTATTGGACAGTGGTTGTGGTGTTGGTGGTCATCGTGGTAGTATTGGTGGTGTTTTTGGTGGTTGGTGGTGGTTGTGGTGGCTGTTGGTGGTGTCGGTATTTGTGGTGTTTGTGGCATTGGTTGGTTGTGTTTGTGGTGGTGGTTGTTGGTGTGTCAGTATTGGTGGTGTTTGTAATGTATTTTTTTAAAATTTATGCATACATCAGTTGTAATGTAATTTTTGTTTTTCTGTTGTTTGTAGGTAAAACATGTCTCCCAAAAGAAAAGAAAGTGAAAGTGGATCAACTTCTGACCGCCCAACAACAAAGGCTGCTGCAGTACAGAGAGATTCAGAGGAGATTCTTGAACAATGTTAGTCAGGAAAAGTGAAGCTGAGGAGAGATATGAAAACAACGTTGAGAGAGATGGACAAGGGTCTGTAGATGGTGATGAAGAAAATAAAAGTGAGAAAGAGGAGGAATTAGAGAGTGAGAAAGGGAATGATCATCAACATGATGATAATGGATCACCAATGGGGCGTGAATTAATATCGACATTCCAGCATGATCCTGTCAAAATAATTAGTATTGATAGGTTTCAAGTTGCGATGCTGATAGATGACCCTACAGTAGAACTAACTGGTGAACTTGTACTTAAACATCAGTTGGGGGGAAATTTTAATTATTTTAGGAATATTATGAAGAAGGAAAACGTAGACGAACTTTTTAAGAGAAGGTACTTTGGACGTTTTCTTAAGCTGCCCGAGGACCCTCCTACCCATTTCCAAATGAGGATGGTATATAGTCTTCTCAAGTGCAGGATCAAGTACGTGGGGCAGATAAAGATTCGGAGGAGGGGGGAAAAATAGATGGATGAAATCTGGATCAACTACTATGGCATGTCGGTTTGTTTTGGTTTTCGAGAGTTTGCCATAGTGACGGGCTTGAGATGCGATCGTCCAGAAGAACCTATTGCCAAGGCAAGCAAGACAGCCAAACGACCCAGCAAAACCTACAAACGCAAGGAAAAAATAGATGGGTTGTTGGACATTGCTGGACATGGCTACAAAGAATCGGATTTGATGACAGATCTCAAGGATAAAACCATACCAAAGAAGTACAAGAAGCAATTATGCTTAGTTTGGTTTGCCCATTCGATTATATTAGCAAGAGGCGTCAACAAGGTCATAGAAGATGATTTGTTGGCGCGTGCTAAGGATTTTGATCAATTCAACAATTATCCCTGGGGATATGACAGCTTCTACTTAACTGTCCAATATTTACTGACAAATCTATCCATAGGGACGACCACATTATACGGCTTTCCTTGGGCTTTCATGGTAAAATTAATCACTATTTTTTACTCATTTATTAATTTATATTGAATATAGTTATTATGACTTTGTTTTACCTACTTCCTGTTTATATTTTTTAGGCTTGGGCATTTTAAGCCATTCCTCCCCTCCGAAAGCAGGTAATGGATTACCCGAATAAAGTTTCTTATCCAAGGATGTTTAGGTGGTTGGCTACAAAGAACAAAATAAGAATTAAGGAGGTTGATTTCTTTAACCCTCTGGATGATGCAGTATGTCTTCTTCAAGTAAAATAATTTGACTCAATGAAAGATATTGAACAGATGTTATATCTGGTGCAACAAATGTTATATCTGATTCATCAGATGAGACATCTGTTGCGACAGATTACCCTTCATGCCAACTGGTACAACAGATGGGTAATATGTTGCGACAATGATTAATATCTTGCATCAGATTATCCATCTGTTACTTTGGTTCTCTGAAATCGACTCTTAACAGATTAACCATCTACTGCAAATTATGCAACAGATGGGTAATCTGATGTAACATATTATTAATCCATTGCAACATACAGATTATCTGTTGTATAAGTTGTCTGTGTTAACATGTAACCCAACTATGAAAATTATTATATTTAATGATTCAAATGTATCTGTCTTTTTTATAGGTTGTGCATCCATGGATCGTGCCTACTGAGCAGAAGTTGGGGATAACTTCTTTTATTACTCGGTCATGTTGATACTATAGCAGACCCAATGGTGGAGTTAATAAAGAAGGAATTGGCTGGATCAATAGCCATAAGAAGATCAGTTAGGCAAGGTCAGCCTAGTGTTGAGGCTCTTTATGACCAAACTACTGAAACAGATCCAGGTGCTTCTTCTAGGGGTGTTGCTGGTGGAGTTGATATTGGTGGCAGGCATGTTGATGCTACTCCCAGTCGTGATGTTGAGAATGTTGATGCTCGAGAAAAAATAAATATGTTTGAAAACACACCTCTCACAGGTCCCTCTCCCCATTACACAGGTCTCTCTCACCCCTCTTCACCCTTATGTTCTCATTGAAAATGCGAAGAATGTAAGGACAGTCAGGATAAACTTTTTGAAAAAGTAGAGGCTATCTCTAAAGCTGTTGAGGAATTGAAATCCAAAAGGGATGTCATACCATCCACGAAAGTGAGGGAGTCGTACACTTCTACAGTGGCAGTTAGGAGGAAGAAAAGAGCAATTAGCCAAGTACTCTCCAATTGGAAATCCAAAAAAATTGCAACTCTTCCCTTTTCAAAAGTTATTAAAGTTCAGGGGCCATTCAAGAAGGTGGACATATACGTGGAACTTGGCGCCAAAGAGAAGAGGGATCTGCAATGGGCCAAGCAAGGCACAAAAGATTACCCCATCCATACTTTTTTCGCCGAAGACTTCAGAAGTATGATAGATATGCGTATGCAGTACGTGGACAGGGTAAGTTTACTTTTCCTAAGCTAGCCTTCTAATCTACTTGTCATTCGTTGTAACATATGTGTATTCTAGTACAACTTGTGGTGGTTTTGTTGCAACATATTACCCATCTCTTGCATAAGTTGCCTTAGATGGGTAATCTGTGAATAGATTCAAAGAACCCTATGCAATAGATGGACCATCTGTTGTATCTTTCACTATGTTTTCCTTCTTTACAATTACTAACCTATTTAAAAATTGACTTCTTATTTCACAATATGTTGAAGAAATTCTCTGCCTCATGAGGGGAAGGCAATTAGCCTACCCGGAAGCTTATGATGTTGCCGATAGGATAATAAACCTCGGCTTCTATAGGAATCTCAAGGATAGGTACGATTATCTCAGTAACCTAGCATCAACTCTCGGTGGCAAGGGATTTTATTCGTTACTTTCGGGGTTCCAATGGGATGAAGAAATGATAAAATATGTTAGAGAAGGGAGGCCAAATCTACACGGCAAGAGCTAGACCGAGGCAAAGAGGATTCTTGGAGTTATGAACGTGGATCACGTACATTATAGATCTGTTGAGATACTTCTCGAGGGAAAGATCAATGTTTATAATGCAATTTACCTGCCTTGGACGAGGTCAATTTTTTTACCTATATACAACCACTGTTGGAGTTGCTCCCCATCTTGTTGAGGCAGAGTAAACTGATGGATCATTTGCCGACGAAATTATTGATGAAACAGCCATGGGATTTTAAAGGTCAAAACAAGGACATGGACCTTCCAAAAAATGAAAATGTTGTCGCGTGTGGGTCGCACGCTCTTGCACACATCGAATGTTTGCTGACCGGCACAGAAATGGCCGAGCCAACGACCTTTCTGTGTGACAACGCTGTGACAAACATGCAAGAGGTCTGGGCTTATGGGGTACTAACTGAACGCTTGAAACCTGTGTATAAAGAAGAGCCTGTGAAATAATAATTTTTTTTATTTCAAGTCACTTCACTTTACATACTTTACATTACATTACATACATACATACATACATACATACATACATACATACATACATACATATAGGGGCAATTTTTTTTGTCTAGTGATAGTTGAATTTTTCACAATGCAACTGATTGTTCATCTGTTATAAAATATATTCTATATATTCTGACAGATAATTTATCTATTGCAATAGGATGGTCCACTGTTGCATTATGCTGATATAGTCTTATTTGTTTCAATAGTGGGAAGACCTATTTGATAATTTTCAACAGATGACCTACATGTTGTAACATATGTCTAAATTTGTTTGACATTTTTCAATAATTACTCTTGAATATCCATGTGCTCAACGACACCAAACCAGTAGCAAATACAAATACGCCACCACAAAAATTTCAGCAACTAGGCTTGAATATCCATGTGCCCAACACCACCAAACCAGTAGCAACAATGCCAACAATGTAGTATCTTCTTGCTCGATTTTGTTTCTCTTCAAAAGCCTTAACTTTCTTCAACAAACCCCAGATTACTCGATTTGCTTGTGAAGGGTATCGTTCTTCATACCAATCAAAGTAATCACATCCACCCAACTTCTACAAAAACAAGACCACAATTACAAAATAATTACAAGTCAATAAGTAATCAACTAATTAAATAAAAAAAATATTACTTTTGAAATCTTACAAGTAAAAAACCTACGACCTGGATTTTGTTGAGTCCAAGAAGTCTTCAATATAGCTTCATGACCACACTTAAAATATCAAAAATCTTTGTCACAAAAAACAGTGGAAAATGAGCTCGACATTGTCAAGCTCAGTTGGAAAAAATGAAAAAAATACGCAAAAAAATATAAATAATTGAGATGAATGTGGATAGAGAAAAAAAATGAAGAATAAAAGGAAGATTTGGGAATTTAGGGTTAAATTTTTTTAAGAAGATGAATATATAAGACAATGGGAGAAAAATAACCGTTGGGGGATAAATCAGCAAAAATGAGGTTCAACGAGCCTTGGCTGCGTGAATTACACGCGAGCAACCAACAGGGAAAAAAGTGACAAACTGACACATTTGATGCCTATTTTATTTTACCTGTTTAAAATGAACACTGTCTACTTGATGCCTATTTTATTTTAGGTGTTTAAATTGAACACTGTCGATGGGTTCCGCCTTTTTTTTAAGTCACTTACACTTTTTTACATGTAGTGGAAACTTTTTATGTCTAATGAAAGTTAAATTTTTATAATGCAACAGATTGTCCATCTGCTGTAACAGATATTCTACCTGTTTTGATATATAGTCTATATGTTGCAATAGGTTGGTCATTTGTTGCATTATGTCGATGTTTCTATCTAAGTCTATCTGTTGCAATAGTGGGAAGACCTGTTTGATAATGTCTAATAGATTACCTACCTGTTGCAACATATGTCTAAATTTGTCTGATATTTTTCAACAGTTGTATCGTCTGTTGCAACAGATACATTATCCGTTGCAATATTTGAATCTAGTATTTCATTTCAATTAATAAGTTCAAATCTAAGGAAAAAATAAAATTCATAGATAAAATAAAATAAATTGAAGCCTTCAGAAATTAGCTGAAATAAACCAACGAATAAATGAAATGTAAAAAAATTATTATGGATACAGATCTCAACAAATACATCAACAATTTAAGTATTGGTACCAAGAATTCCTAAGGAGGGGTGAGGTTATTACTTTGACAGACTCAAGATATAAAGATTTACTCAATATGGACAAGTTGTTCTTCATCCGGTGTTATGGAATTCGGCTTTGGTCGTCGTGAATCTTTATTGTCGCTTACGTACGATTTCTGCGCTTTCTGTTCTCCGTATTTCCATAAGAGGAGTAGCCTATTGTCAATGTTGTTCAGCACTAGCTTCTACATCCACCTGGAAAGCCATAATTGGCCAATGCTAATCACGGGGATACAACAAAACAGAAAATGATAACTTATCTGTTCTGGTAAATCAAACAAGTCTTCCTTTTGTTTTAAATTATCCCAAACAGATTATATTTCTGTTGTAACAGATGAATCAGTTATTGGGACAAATTTCTACATGAGGAAGACCTGTATGATATTTCCAATGGATGAACCATCTGTTACAACATATGACTCATCTGTTGCAGCACATAGGTTATCTGTTGGTACAAATAAAAGCAGTACAAAGAGCTATTTGATTTGTTAAAACAGATGAGACATATGTTGCAACAGATACTTTATCTGATGCAACAAGTTAGTCAACTATTACAACAGATGTATATATTTGTTTGATAATTTTCAGCAAATGTGTCATTTGTTAAAATAAATATGTGTCTATTTGTTAGTTGGAACAGACATATATATTCACCCTCTTCAACTCGTGTTGCTCTCTTTTGGCCGTTGTATATTGCTCAATGCAAAACACGGACAGAGAAGTTACAATTTTGCTTTCTTGGATGCTTGATAATGTCTTGGAATTACTTTCCTTTTCCTCTTAGCCTTAATCTCTAATGGAGTGGATGGATATAAAATTCTCTTTGATGGAATGACACCCCTCTTAGATGTCAATTCCTTTACAGAAGCAGTTCATGTATTAATAGCATTAATCACCACATCATGTTTTGCCTTGCAGTCTTGATATTTGCATCCAGAATATTCGCTGGGAGAGGCAAAATCTGTATAACTAGTATGATCATACTCATAATGGTTTATTTTAAATACTGTAAGAGGAGCATCATTAGCACCAACAGCATCACCATTACCACCACCAACAACTCCATCACCACTAAGGCCATCAAGAATAACAAGCCCACCCTCCAAAATTATTATTCTTGTAATGGTTGTTGCTCCAAAAAATTCCATTTTTATTCTGTCAATGATCTTAGGGTCTGATAAAGTTTTCACAGACCGTAAAGTAAGAAAAAATGACATCGTCAACCTTCGATTGGTCGAAACTAGCGAGGATGCACAATCCAACATAAATCATTACATATATTAGAATGATGATTAGAACATTTAAAAAAATCATTAATTAAAATAAAATTTTAATTATAATTATACTTACTGCATCCTTCGGAGGGTTGAAGAGATCAAGAAATTTTATATTTTTTCAGTTTTGGCCGACGACTATCTCAAGATTCTTGGACAGGAAACTTCTTCCTGGTAGTTCACTTGTTATCTCAAATAAGGAATGGCTTTAAATGCCCAAGCCTATATAATAACGCCAATAAATCAAAACCATTATTAAGTAAACAAAATGAATGATACCATAATAAAAAAAAAAGAAACATTTACCATGAAAGCCCATGAAAATCCATATAAGTTGACTGTCTTTGGCGCTAACGGAGTCAACAAATATTTGACAGTCATTTTGAAGCTTTCATAACTCAAGGATAGTTGTTAAACGCCTCGGAGAGCTTTATTAAACCAACGCTTATATTGTTGTTAACGTCTCTCGCCCAAAGAATATTATGTACAAACCAAACCAAGCATAATGACTGCTTATTCTTCTTTGAAATTCTTTTATCTTTCAACGCTTCTATCAAATTTTATTTTTTTTAAGCTTGGACCAACCATGGACACCAGGTCATCACGATCACATGACTTGCCTTTGCCTTTTTTGGGTGTGCGGGATGCTTTTTTGGGGGCTAGAATAGGTATAACATGAGAAGGAGAGGAGGATAACATTTTAGTCCAGTAACTATGGCAAACTCCTTCCAATCAAAACAAGCAGGCATGCCACATTAATTTATCCACACCTCATCCATCTTATCTTTATTTTCATACATAAACCTACGCTTGAGAAGTTCATATACCATTGTCATTTGAAAACAAGCATTGTTGTCCTCCGAAAAATCAAGATATTTCCCAAAGCAGTTGTCCCTGAAATAAGCATCCAATTTTTGTTCTCGAAGTATTTTTCTAAAGGCGTCGAAAGATTTTTACATGGCTGACTTAACCACGAAACCACCCATTAAATCTATGGCACCATCGCACTGCATTCTCACAGAATAACGATCAATGCTGAAGGTTTTGATCAATTCTTCGGTGGAAGGGCTATTAGCATTTGGATCATCTCTTTTGAAACATTCCTCTTCCCCATGTCCATCATATTCTGCACTCGATTGAGATAATGCTTGTAAAGCAAGCTCATAAAGTGGTGGATGTAGCCTAGCTGTTTCACTTATTCCTTTACTTAGACTTGATTCGATTTCTGTTCTTTTGGGAGCCATATTATCTAAAATTAACAGGAACATAAAAAAATAAATTAGAGTTGATTAATGCATCGTTAAAAAGGATTAACAGTAAAATAACAGTTGCAACAAATCACACATCTGTTGCACCAGGTAGGTTATCTGTTGCACCAAATAACTAACCCGTTATAACAAATGAGTAATCTGTTGCAATAATACAAAATATATTACTCATCTTTTAAGACAAATGAATGGTTTGTGCAACAGATTACACACCTGTTGCAATATATGAGTGATCGGTTGGAACAGTTAAATAACCTGCTGCAATGGATGAGTAATCTGTTGCGATAATACAAAATATATCACTCATCTGTTGAGAAAGATGAATGATTTGTGCAACAGAGCACACATCTATTGCAATATATGAGTGATCTGTTGGAACAGTTAACTAATCTGTACAAACGACTGAGTAATTTATTGCCACAATACAAAATATATCACTCATCTATTGAGAAAGATGAATGGTCTGTGCAACAGGTCACACATCTGTTACAACATATGAGTGATCTATTGGAACAGTTATCAACGATCAATATTGTTTAGATTTCTGCCAATAAAAGGGTCGTCTGTCGCGACAGATGAATGAACAGTTGAAAGAATCAAGTCTTAGACATGTCCTGTTGGAAGAGTTGATAGGATTTTACCCAACAAGAGGTTCATCTGTTGCATCAGATCTTTAATCTAATGTTTACTCCATTACATCAGATAGTTAATCTGTTGCGTCAGATTTTTAATTTGATGGTTCCTCTGTTGCATCCGACAGTAAATCTGTTGCATAAATGGTTAATCTATTGCAACATATGTTTAATCTGTTGCATCAGATGGTTAACTATTGCATCATATGATTAAACTATTGCATCATATGCTAAATTTATTGCATCAGATTTTTTATCTGATGGTTCCTCTGTTGTATTAGATGATTAATTTGTTGCATCAGATGATTAATCTGTTGCATCAGAATTTTAGTCTGATGATTCCTCTGTTGCATCAGATGGTTGATCTGTTGCATCATATGGTTAATATGTTGCACCAAATGGATAATCTGTTGGAGAAAAAAAATAGTAGCACGATTTTGTTCAACAGAACAACAGCAATATCGTCATTTTTACCAAGAACAAGAACAAATCAACCCCACAATGGGCGTAACAAATTAAACTTTGAAATCAAACAACAAAAGAGAAGAGAAGAGAAGAGAAGAAATACCAGAAATTAGAGTTTTATTCATACTGCATTTCAAATTAAAGCAACAAATATTGAAATTGTTAACTAATACTATAAGAGAAGTTGGCTCAAGTTCCTTATTTTCTTCAAAACTAAAAAGGTCATAATTTTTTACTTGTGAAAGAAGAAAAGGAACGATGAAGAATTTGAAGTAATTGTGGCCGGAGAGTAAGGTTGTCACGTCGATGGACGGTTGAAGTCAAAAAGAAACTCGAAGCCTAACTATTTATCGTCGGAGGTTGAAGTTGCCGAGGATTGAAAGGAGAAATTTGCAGAAATGTTGGTTGAGAGAAGCTATCGAGAGAGAGGAGAGAGACAGTCAATGATTTGGATTAAAGAGGGGCTTGGGTTGGGTTGATTTGTATTTTTGAAAAGATTAGAAAGATTTGAAAATATTAATCAAGTCCACAATTAACTTAATCAAGTTTCCTAATTATGTTTGACCCATTAAGTGTCTTTAATTTGATATGTTTTTTAATTCAAATTACATCCGTTGACAATAATACCCCTGAAATATTATCCTATTTTTAAAAAATAGCCTCCACAAGTTTTTCTGAAGTGGAAATTTTTTTTTTTAAACAAAAACTTGTTGAGCAGGATCAAAAAATCAAGATTGTCATTTTCGTTATTTTTCTTATGAGAGACAAAATATCAAGTTTTTACACAAACTGTACATATTTCATGTGGTCTTCAATTTTGCCCTCAAATTTACCATCTTTAATTTTGCCTCTGCAATTTCATTTAGTGAAAAATTATGGGCCAAATTACAGTCAACAATGACCTAAATTCGTTGGGCATAACTAATTTGTAAAAACACCATAAATCCTAAACTTTATGTACTTAATTACCTTCTCTCTCAAATTCATTTTCTCTCTCCCGAATCTGATACTTACATATACATGTCTCACGCACCTTATACTTTACACCCTATGTATAAGGTACTCGTTTTACCTATATTTAAGGAAAATAAATCAGCCACCTATCTATATTTAAGAAAAATATATCAGACACCTTTATTATCTAATAATTAATGGCAATTATTAAATTAGTGATTAGTAAAACCTTAAAATCAGTAACAATAATTCAAATTGAAAAAAGAGATAATACCCAATTACCCCCCTGAACTATACCCAAAAAGGTTATGACACACTTCAACTTAAAGGGGATCCTATTACCCCTGAACTAATTAAAAGTGTAATTTTGACACCCTTAGTGCCTACGTGGCACATACGTGGCACCCTTAGGCACATAATTGGGTATTTTCTCTTGAAAAAAAATTGAAATCTCACAACAATTTAGTTGATCAAAATTGATATTTCTTCCACACCAATTCTTCCTGCATTAGTTCAAGATCCGTTTTTCTACAACCTCCAACATCAATATGAACATCGTAAAATTGTTAAGGCATTTTGATATTTGAGAATCAAAAATAGTATATGAACGCTACAAAAGTGATGGTATTGTTGGTACGAAAAGTGTATCACCTTTTAGGTTGATCTCGACGATTGCATCAGAACTAGAAATTGATAAATGTAGGAAAAAATAGAGGGCAGGTATGTCGTGAAAGACAATTCTTCATCTATTATTAGAAGGAACGATAATGGAGTGAGGGTGTATGTGGAGTCGAAGAAAAAAATGCAGGATTTGTCACTTATCCTTTGTGCCTATTGATTTCTGATAAGTCAAAAGAAGAGTTAAAGTTTAATCGCGAAAATGGAGTTGTCCTTGTTATACCCCATTTTAACACGGGTCAAACCGAGGTACAACATATTAGACAAACTTCTAATTAAATTAAAGAAAGTCGCCACCTAATTAGTTCTACGGTGAATTAGGACACCTATTATATACTAAGCGATCTAAAAAATAAAGACATCATTTTAAGGTCTACGCAACTTAAAATTCTAGGTAAGGATTTTAATTATCCTAAAGGGGAGGGATAAGACACCCTAAAGGATACGCTAACTACGGTTAACCGGCCAAACTTAGGTTAGATAAGGAAATCAACTATTAAATTAAGAAAAGATATAGATAAGACATTAAAAAAATATTTTTTGGTCTTTTATAAGATAATATGTCCTAATTATAAAGATTAGAAAATATTTTAGAACATCCTCGCCATAAATAAAATAAAAGCCTTTGACTAAAAATGAATAAAAATTTATTCTAAAAGATGACCCTTTTGTTTCTTTTTTAATCAAATTTTATAAAATAATAAATCAATTACCTTATTCTACATGAATAAATAAATTATATAGTTGTTTACAGATATAATGGCTTGAAAATTTATTATTCATTACGATACAACCAGAAATAAATAAATAAATAAATAAATAAATAAATAAATAAAAGAAAAATTATTTAGTCGCTAGAAATCCTAAAAAAGGGTTGTGAAGTGTCATATTTAATAATAATAATAATAAATAAACAAAATAAGATAGAATAAATTTTGATTTACCATATCCAAAATTAGTAAAGCCGATCTTCCGAATCTAGCTATAATAATTGGCCTACCGTAAATTTTATTATTTATCAATTCAATATTAGTAACTAATGGGAAACTAAATTAATTTTAAAGATAAGGCCATTTATTTTAAAAGATATGTTATCGCCTATCAAGTTTTAACCTTTTAATGATATAAGTTATATACCGAAGCCTAGTGATTATGCTAAGTGTAAAATCTACGAGGTAAAAAGGAAACAATTAAATTTGCTACCACATTAAAGATTCACATTAATTCAAACAAGAACATACAAAACACAAACAATAATGTAAGAAATGTTCGAACAAAAATAATAATAGTTGTCTACAAAAGAAAAAAATAAGTCTTGAATAAAAAGGGAATGAGAAACTAGACTGCTAGACGAAGATACATAATGGAGTTGCTATGAGACCCCAAACGCGCTTTCGAGTGTACATGTAAAAATAAGAAAAGAAACTAAGAAAAGAAAAAGATTAGTGGGTGAGTAAATAGCGTGAATTGTAACTACCACTCTTACGAATTTGAACATCTATGAATCCAATCATGTCACACAAATGAACACCATCCTTCAAACAAGAGAAAACCCCCAGAAAAACAAAGGACTGATATTGGTAATTATTCGGGCATGAACCAACAGCTTGTAGTAAATGATTTTAAAAAGTCATATTCCGAAACTATTTATCAAGTTTTGCCAAACATTGAGGGTAAAATAATTGATATTCTACCGCACCCCCTTTTCCAAATAATTTCTTATCACAAGACATAGTTTATAATAAAATACAAGAACTTATTAGACAAAAGAAAGCCTTCTTGCACAGCCTTTCGATCATTATGGAAACAATTGATTTTAATTTCCAAAAGAAAGTTACACTTACTTACTGTAAAGGAGACTTTCAAGAAAACAACTAATTGAGCCACCAATTAAGCTTCATATCATTTAATTAAACAATATCAGGGGACATATTTTCTTGAAATATAATTCTAGTAAAATTTTATCAAATTTCGGAATACTAAACTATGATCCTACGCAAGCTTGTAGTCTTCACATAGACAAAACTTGTTATTTTTATTTCAACAGGAATACCTTTTATACATAGACAAAGGAAAACCCAAAATCCACATGTAGTATTAATATAAGGAAATATACAGTTAGACAAGTTTCATGTACATTTCAGCAAGGGAAGTATGAAAGCTAACAATACAAGATGTCACGTTATACCATTAATGCAAAGGCAAAAGAGAGGAAAAGAAAATGTTCAAGCCCTAAACTACAAGTGAAATATGGGGCCTATCTTACTTAGGAATCATTGCATGGAAGCTTTAGTTAAAATTTAGATGCAATTGTATCAAGCTCCAAGCTCAAACATGAAGCATATCATATATTTTAGTTTGTAAAGGAACAAAGAGAGATATTATAGAAAGAAGTAACTTAACCATAACGGATGAAAAATGAATAGCGAGAACATCCTCTTTTTTGGGAGTGCATTCAAGTACGAAGACAAAGCAAAATCGATGATCACTCACACTCCAAAAAATCTAATCTCGTGGACTTACGAAAATAATTTTCCCGTCAGAGAATGAGGGAGGGGACTTGCTCAAAGTATTTGAGAAAAGGAAAGGTATAGAATAATGAACACCACAAGGTGTTCTTCTTCTATCCTATGATGGAAATAGATGCATCCCTTTACCACATACTTATTTTGAGCCAAAATAACTAAATTAAACAGTGAAAGGGCAACAAGAAAAAAAACAATCAGAGACATTAAAAGGGGTATGGCAGGTAGGAGGTAACTTCTGCAAAAATTATTATTATTATTATTATTATTTTTTGAAGAAAGAGAGGTGAAAATGGCTATTACCAAAGCTATTTTTTAACCTTATAACACTCACACAAATATTCCTTCACCTCACATTTCTACCAAGTACCTAGAGAGGAGCATACTACAAAATCAACGGGACGGGAAGAAAAGAAAAATAAAATTTGTACGAGTTAGCGAAAAGAAAGTGGGAGTAGCAAATACTATAGGACGTTCATTATTCATTCCATGGTGCTTATATGAACATCCCTTTACTCCCCATGTTTGTACTAAGTATTAGAACAATATGATAGGGTAATTAAAGGAAGAGGAGCACCAAATCTTAACAAAAACTGAAAACGCCATACATGAACAAATATAAAAAGTCACGAATCGCAAATATGGGCTTAAAATAACCTCTTATCCTGAAGAGAACTGAAGCATCAGGATAAAAAACAGAATGGGGGGAGATTTGAAGTATTTTACGAGTTGAAGTTGGAGATAAACAACGAGCGCGATATGACGTTTCGATTTTCCCGTAACATTCATCAAAATGCCCCTCTTACCCTATTCAACACTCGTAACGACTAAACAAACAACAATAAATATTCAAATACTAGCACGAAATCAAACAATATATATAAAGGTTCTGGTCGTTACAAAGTCATACGGTCGCAAATATCAACAATAAGGGAGACGAAAAATGGTAAACAGAGAGGGAGGAAGGGATATTACTGACCTTTTGTGGACGGTGAACTAGGGGATTTAGATCGCAAATCTACACTCGAACTCGAGCAACGAACAACTCAAAGAAGTGTTAAATCGCAGGAATGTTCGACCAAGATGAAATGATTATCCCCGAGACCAATATTCTAAATAAATGTATGTAGTTATATGATTCCAGGACCGCAAAAATCTCTCCCCAAGATGAATACAGAGATGGTACTTATATAACAGAAGAAATAGCCATTTGTTACGCGGGAACCTTGACTAAAAAAATAGTTGTTTGAATTTGAACGTTGGGAGCTTTTCAGTGGATGACAACCGATTCAGGGAGGAAGCAGAAAACTAAACCAAGAATGGCAAGAAATAAGTCAAAAATCCAAAAAGAGAATGGATGGGTATTCCCCAAAATGGTGTATCTAAAAAGTTGGTCAGTATTTCACGATTTCATAGTGATTTGGTGCAGAAAATCTCTCAAAATAGCTATACAAACTCATGATTTTTCAGTGAGGTGGAATCCTTTTCCTCAAACTAAAGATGAGGCCAAAACTTTTCTCTGCCATTACTGAAAGCAAAAGGGCGTACTCTTTGACTGAGAAGATGGGTTTAGGGCGGTATTGGATAAACATGGGTTTGGGCTAAGGATTAATTGATTTTTAGTGGGCCGTTTAGATGTGGTAGTGGACCTTTGGCTGAATTCAAAGCCCTTTTCAATTTCTTTCTTTTAAATCATTTTGGACTTTCTAAATTAATTTAGATAACACTGTTAATCAAATATGTTACAAATATCAGAATAAATGACAAAGATCATTTGAAGTTAAAATATAAATATTTAAATAAAATTGCATGATAAAACGATAATATTTATAAAGAAGAAAGTCACAAAAAAATTATTCGACTAAAATAAATATCCTTTTGCGAAAGTTTAGGAAATGCGATGATAATTTATATGTAACCAAAATAGTAGTAGTTGATAATAATAATAATAATAATAATAATAATAATAATAATAATAATAATAATAACAATAATAATAATAATATCAATGATTCTTAGTTTTTTAAAAATACAAATAGTTACAGGACTTTCATAAACTCCTCATTATATGCATATCATATATATATATATATATATATATATATATATATATATATATATATATATATATATATATATATATATATTAAGATATCAAAATTATTTAGAAGAGCAAAGAGATGACTTGAAAGAAAGGCGGAACAAAATTGGGTGTCAACAGTCCTTTGCGTTGAAGGAACTAAAACTGATACTCTTACAAATACACAAATTTTTTCAGTAGTGTTATTCATTAGATAATCGATGCAACTATTTGATGAACCTTATACTTTAAAATAATTGTGTTGAAGTTTCTTGTTAATCTTGCATTACGTATATGATTGCAGTTAGGGCTACTTATCAAATGGATCGGATGGACCATTACATTTAACGGTTTGGCTTAACGGTTATCAGTTTTAAAATATACAAATCCACTAGCCAACCGATAAGATATCGGTTGGTTCGGTAACATATAAATAATTATCGGGTGGTTTATTGGACATCCAAAATTCCTACTTGAATTCAAACACCTTACAGAAAACAAAACAGAATAGTTAGCAATCTCAATCATAACAATTTTTCCAATTTATGTAGTACATGTTTCAAAGAGAACTCTCAATATTGTAAACAAAAAATTTCATTCGCCCAAGCTATAGTACTTTAATTTTTCTTCACATTATGACATTCTTGAAACAAAAGTGACATACATTACAACAAATTAAGCATTTGATCGTAACAAGCTCACGGGGATGCACTAATTGAACTATGTGCTTCAATGTCTACATGATTAATACCAGAAATTATTTCCTGGATTTCCTTTTCTAGCCAATCAACTTCAGCCCCTAATGTTGTTTTCTTTCCTTTGAAAATATATTTAAAGTTTAAAGTCGGCAGAGCTTTTGAAGTTGACAAACCTTCTGTTGTTTTACGTCTTTGCTTTGTTAACTTTAGTACTTTACTGTTTTATTTTTATATTATATCAGGGTTAATTAGGAATGGGCCTTTAGGTTAGAATATAGAACTATTAGGTTTGAATTTATATTTTATAATATAACATAAATTAATATGTATTTTATATATTTAGGTGAAAAAATATAAGTATATATGGTAATTCTTAACGGATTAACAGTTTATCCAATAAGGAAATTGTGCAACCACCCCCACTCCAATAAGTCATTAATTAAAAAAATTTAATTCGTTCACCAACCATTTATCCGATAAGGCAATACCAATAAGCCAATAAGTCAATTTTGCGGGTGGTTTATTGGATACGGTTCGGTTTTGAACAACCCTAATTGCAGTGGTGTAATGCATTATGTTTAATGAACTTATTTGCTAAAGCTTTTATGTATGTGGGAATCTGTTGAAGTTTATGTGAGTGGTGTAAAAAAATAAAAAAATGTACATAGATATTTGTCCTTATGTTTAGATTTTCTAATACATGACTAAGAAATCATACACATATATTTGTCCTTTGTGCATATGTGTAGTTACATTGTTTTAAAATTGTTGTGTATGAGACATATGAAAACATTAATGAGTTATGTATGTGAAATCGTATTAACCTTATACTTAGTTGATCTTATATAATAATTTTCTTATACATAGTTAAGTATGTGGAATGAACATTATAATTAGTTGTACTTATGCTTAGTTATGCATGTAAAATGAACCTTATATTTAGTTGTACTTGTATAATAACTTTCTTGTACATAAATCATTTGTATAATTTTGTACTTGGTAAAATACCGTTATTCATTAGACTTACTTATACATAAACATGTTATGTATAAGAAACTGTTAATGTAAACAGTTTTACTGAAAAACAAATTTGAACTTGTCATTTTTTTATATATATATTTTGAAACTAATTTTTTTGATTAAATTTGCAACAACTATGCCCATCATTGTTGTAATGAAGATTGCAAATGGATCCTCAAGACATCTTCTTTGAATCAATCGGATGTTTTTGTGATTCAGCAATACGATTTCAAACGTACTCGCTGAGACAGTGATAGGATTCTTACAAATTTGATTGCTACAACAGTTGTTATTTATTTTTTTTCTCTCTCAGATTTTTAATGTTCTTATACATTGATGATCGCTATTATACATTACAATCTATGCATATGAAATAATCATTTTGACGTTATTCATGGAAAATAAATTTGACGCTTTTAATTTATTGCACAATTAACGTCACTTATTGTAATTGGGATTAATGGATTCTTAAAATCAGTAACAACAAATCAAATCCAAAAAACTTCAAACAACACAAAAATTTCATTGATCAAAATTTCTCTGTTTTTCTAAGCAATTAATTTTCGTATTCTTGAGCTCTGTTTTCTGTCAAAATTTATCAACAATATGAACATCGCAATTCTCTGAATTCCAGAGAAATTTAACACCAAAACTCAGCTTATATTGACAAGTAAAAAAACATACATATTTATAAATTTGGCTTTATTATACATAACCTCAAATGTATAATTTAGAATATAACTTCAGTTAACCATAACCTTATACATAACATGCTTATGTATAATGTAAAACATAATTGTAGAAGAAACATAAACCTATACATAAAAAGTTAACATGGAATGTATAAGCTAAAAAATAGCAGAAGTAAACAACAGTTTTATTCATAAAACATATAACATTGGGGCAAACTATATAAATTGCATAACACAGACAATCCCTTATACATAAGTCTTACATGTATAAGATCAGAATACTTTAAGCCACATACATTACATGCCACCGACAATCCTTATACATAACCCTTACATATATAATAACAAAATGGGCCAACCATATACATTGCGTATTAATATATATGGAGTAGAAATAAGAATAGATCTCATAAAAAAAAAGAGTTTATCCTTATACATAACATAGTTAAGTCTAACAATGTATAAGATAGCAATAAAATTGAGAAAAAATACAGATTCAAAAGCAAATCACAAAATCTTTAAAAGTCGAGGTCGTGTTAATCCTTCAATGTTTTATTACTTGAAACAGTCTCTGGCAGAAATGTAAGGTAAGGCTGCGTACGATACACCCTTGTGGTGAGGCCCTTCCCCGGACACCGCGTATAGCGGTAGCTTTAGTGAACCGGATTGCCCTTTTGAAGATTTCACGACTCTACCATTATACATACCATAGCTATATATAACAATGTTCTTACTTGAAGAACATCGAAGAACCCCCACCGCCACCAGTGTGGTTCGTCGAGGTCGTGTTGATTCTTTAAAAATAGATAACATCGAAGAACCCCCCACCACCACCACCAGCGTGGTTCGCCGGCAAAAATGGATTGGAGGGGGTATCGACGACGCGGTTTGCCGGCAAAGAGATTGGGAAATTATGTTATCGTTGACTTGTTGCAGTATTGAAGAAGATTGTAAATTCAAATCTTGAACAGTGAGATTATGGTTGTTTTATTTTAGGCACCTTGATTTTAGATATATATTAAGGAACATTAGTGATCTAAAAGGGGTTGTTTTGATATGTATGAGGATTTTATAGAAAGGAAGTATAAAAGATGTGATATTTGTAATTAATTTAAAATATTTGTAATTAATTTTGTTATATGAAATATTATGTAATAGCAATCAATATATATATAAAGGAGAAACAAGACAAGGATGACGTGGCACATCTCTATGACCACCATTCCTATTTATCCTTTTTCTTCTTTTTTTTTAGATTTTTTCTATTTTTTTCTTATTTTCAAATTAAATTGAGTGTCATTAATAAATATTAATAATTGTTGTAGGTAAGTTAAGAAAGAGTTGTAAAGTCTAATATTTATTATTGTAATGTAATGATTGGGAAAATGAGTAGTTTGTCTGATCAAGGCAACAGATTGAAGAATGACAAAACAATAGTCATTTTTTTTTCAAAATAAAGTCTCTCTTTACCCTCTATTAGGGGTGTACATAGGTCGAGTTGGTTCGGTTTTTTATTAAAATAGAACCAAACCAATAATGTTGATTTTCTAAATCTATAAATCAAATCAAATCAATATACAATCGGTTTTTTATTTCGATTTTAGTCGGATTTTTTTGGTTTTTTTTATTTTTCGATTTTCTCGGGTTTTTTACAATTATAATGTGATTGAAGAAAAAAATTAAATATTTTCACTAAAAAGATTTAAAAAACAATGGTCATAGAGTAGTTTCAATAAAATTAAGTTGGCAAATTACTAAGACGTCTAAACTACTATCTCTCAAAGTAATATTATGTGGATACTCAAGTAGTTCAATTTCTAAGTCACTAGTCACAGTAGCTTGTCTGAAAGTTCCCTTCACATAAAATGTGATCATACAAAAGAACGAAGAATTGGAAACAACTTATTAAAAACTTAACTCCATAAAATAATTAATTATAATATAATTTCATAAATAAAAAAAAAAAACTAAATCACAACTTGACGAATGAGAAAAATAAGATGAAAGTAAGACGAGGAAATAATGAGAACTCTCTGAAAACTTGAAAAGTAAAATGTAAAAAGTGAAGCAACTAAAGAGTTTTAGTTTTTTATATTAATATTGGGCTTTGTATTAATTTGTTATTAATGAAAAAATACTATAATTAAAGGCCTAAGAATATATATCTATTTTTTGAATATAAGAAAATAATAAAAGTAATTAGAAAGTAGATTATAAGTAGTAATTTTTTACGTATAAAAAATTAAAATTATATATGTATTACGTCGGTTCGGTTTGGGTTCGGTTTGATTTTATTTTGCTAATACCAAACCAAACCAAGAATGATTGGGTTTTTTTTGCCAACACCAAACCAATCAAACTAAATCATAAGTCGGTTTTTTTCCTCGGTTTGGTTTGATTCATCGGTTTGATTTGACTTAACGGTTCGGTTTGTACACCCCTACCCACTATACATCACATAAAATTATAAGTTAAATGACCAATTCTTAATGCTCTTTTTTTTTCTTCTTCTTTTTCATGTTGTATAGTTGAAAGTAGGGGTGTACAAACCGAACCGTTAAGTCAAACCGAACCGATGAATCAAACCAAACCGAGGAAAAAAACCGACTTATGGTTTGGTTTGATTGGTTTGGTGTTGGCAAAAAAAACCCGATCATTCTTGATTTGATTTGGTTTGGTATTAGCAAAAATAAAATCAAACCGAACCTACGTAATACATATATAATTTTAATTTTTTATACGTAAAAAAATACTACTTATAATCTACTTTCTAATTACTTTTATTATTTTCTTATATTCAGAAAATAGATATATATTCTTGGGCCTTTAATTATAGTGTTTTTTCATTAATAACAAATCAATACAAAGCTCAATATTAATATAAAACTTAAAACTCTTCAATTGCTTCATTTTTTACATTTTACTTTCCAAGTTTTCATTATTTCCTCATCTTACTTTTCCCATTCGTCAAGCTGTGATTTAGGTTTGTTTCTCTTCTTTCTCTTTTTTTTTTTTTTTTATGGAATTATGTTATAATTAATTACTTTATGGAGTTAAGTTTTTAATAAGTTGTCTCTAACTCTTCGTTCTTTTGTATGCTCACATTTTATGTGAAGGAAACTTTCAGACAAACTACTGTGACTAGTGACTTAGAAATTGAACTATTTGGGTATCCACATAATATTACTTTGAGAGATAGTAGTTTAGACGTCTTAATAATTTGTCAACTTAATTTTTATTGAAACTACTCTATGACCATTGTTTTTTTTCTTAATCTTTTTAGTGAAAATATTTAATTTTTTTCTTTAATCACATTATAATTATAAAAAAAATCGAGAAAATCGAAAATCCGAAAAAACCCGACTAAAATCGAAATAAAAAAACCGATTGTATATTGATTTGATTTGGTTTATAGATTTAGAAAACCGACATTATTGATTTGATTATATTTTAATAAAAAATCAAACTAACCTGACCTATGTACACCCTAATTGAAAGTACTAATACTAATGGAAATCATACTTTTGTGGTTATATTAATATTAATACTTATTATAATATTCTTTCATGTTTTTGAGTGTTTCTTTTAATCAGGTTATATCTCCAAAAAAGCTTTGGAGATTTTCTTTCAATGAAGGCAAAAAAGGTTTGTTTTAGAGACTTCTAGATACAAATAGTCTGTACACCCGTCATATTTGATGTCATTACATTAGTACAACCATTATATTATATTTGATATCATTATTTTATTCATGTTCTATTTTTTTTATTTCACACTCAATATCTGATACTCGCATTGAGACCTCGACTAATTCAAATTACGCATCGCAAGGACTCATTTTAAAAGTGGCACTCCCAGAAGAAGTTGTCCCACCCGTCTCTCCATATCCACAATTCATGTTGGTATATGCCACAACTCAGGTTGGTATATGAGTTTTAATTTCTAAGAGAAATCTATCAAGAAGTTTGACTTGTACGTTTATCTGTTCTTGAAACATCTTACCCAGCAGGTTAAGTTACTGGTGTACTTCATAATGCACGTTATAATATTTGGTTATTGAATTTAATATTTTTTTTAAAGGTGAAATAATGCAATTTGATGAAAATAAATATTTTAATGTATCTATTTTGTTATCGAGGACTACTAAATCAACGTCATTTATCAAAGCCAACAAAGCGGAAAATTTTGGATTATATTTTGATAGAAACTTTGGGGATGTCTAGCATGAAAATTGTGAGTATTTGGGAATAAGTAGTTTTTATTTTCAAAGTGAAAATGATATTTGAAAATTAGAGTTGTGTTTAATTATAATATAATTGAATTTTTATGAATAATTTGGAGTGAAAAAAAGTAAAATAATTTTTTTTGAATTTCCACTCAAAAAAAAAGTAAGTAAAAGCAATCTCATTACCGAACGCACTCTTTGAGTAAGTAATCCACCATATGAGTTCTGTGATGTGTTTGTTGAATTTAATTTCCACCACTTAATTCATTCTTTTTTCATTTTCTTCATTTTTATTTGTTTCAGAACCCCACTTTTATTCATTAAGTGGTGTAAATATATATTTTTTATATGTAATTTTTCTGACTCTTATATGTGACATACTTCTTATCTTTGTATAAATATTCATCTCAATTTATCATATAAGTGGCAATAAGAAAATTGATTTATTTTATTCATATATTCGTTATTGATTAATGGTATGTTATAACAACTTCAATAGTCACCATCACAAGCCTCTTAATCTATATATAATAATAAAGTAAAAATATAACCCTGATATGGCATGTCTCAAAGATCAAGAAATTAATTTATCTTTTTGCTCATACGTTAGTATTCTCAAAAAGAGAAATAATAAGAAGTTGATGTGGCATGCCTCATTGACAAGAGATGTTATTTATCTTTTTTCTTTTTTTTTTTTACCTTTATTTTATTGTAAAATTAAGTAAATTACTTAATTTATTACAATTAATTATTTTATTGCCGAAGGAACATTTATAACAAAAACTCTTCACATATCAATTGAAAGGAGTAATTATTTCCAACTCATACCTCTTTAATTTATACTCTTAATAAATTTATTTATTTTTACCTTTTTCTAATTATGAATTGACAGTGTCTTTTAATATTGTAAGTATTTTATGAGATGCTATTTATCTTTTTTCTTATTTATTTTTTTGGACTTTTTTCCTTATTTAAATCAACTATTTTATTGTAAAATTAAGTAAATTACTTAATTTATTACAATTAATTATTTTATTGACGAAGGAACATTTATAACAAAAACTCTTTCACATATCAATTGAAAGGAGTAATTATTTCCAACTCATACCTCTTTAATTTATACTCTTAATAAATTTATTTATTTTTACCTTTTTCTAATTATGAATTGGCAGTGTCTTTTAATATTGTAAGTATTTTATGAGATGCTATTTATCATTTTTCTTATTTTTTGGGGACTTTTTTCCTTATTTAAATCAACTATTTTATTGTAAAATTAAGTAAATTACTTAATTTATTACAATTAAATATTTTATTAATGAAGGAACATTTATAACAAAAACTCTTCACATATCAATTGAAAGGAGTACTTATACATAATTCACACCATTTTAATTTATACTCTTAATAAATTTAGTTATTTTTTTATTTTCACTTCTTCTTAATTATAAAATGACAATATCTTTCAATATTTTAAGTATTTTTTAATTATATATATATATATATATATATATATATGTAAAGGAGAAATAATAAGAAGTTAATGTGACATGACTCATTGACAAGAGATGCTATTTATCTTTTTTCTTGTTTTTTGAATTTTTTTTCTTATTGAAATCAACTATTTTATTATAAAATTAAGTAAATTACTTAATTTATTATAATTAAATATTTTATTAATGAAGGAACATTTATAACAAAAACTCTTCACATATCACTTGAAAGGAGTACTTATACATAACTCACACCTTTTAATTTATACTCTTAATAAATTTATTTATTTTCACTTTTTTTATTATAAAATGACAATATTTTTTAATATTTTAATAGATATATATATATAATGAGTAATTACACATGATTCACACCTTTAATTTTTACCTTTAATAATATTCATAACTCCCAGAATTTTCATGTCCATAATCCCTAAAATTTAATTTGTAAATGTATCATGTCTTATGGTATTCTATTACTTTCCCTATATAAATTTATATTTAGTTTCATAAAGAATCTCATTTATCTTATGTTCTCTTCCAAGTTTCAGTTTTTTGATTTACTTTTTCTTTTTTTTCTGTTTTCATTTAGATAAATTTTATGTTTTATATATCTCAAAATCTTTTTCATTGTTACTACATAATTTCTTTCTTCATTCGTTTTTTACCATATCAATTATTCCTGCTCTTTTTTATATTTATTTTCTATTTAATTAATTTTAGTTATATATGTTATGTAATTGACTTTTGTGTTTTAGATATGTATGTATCTAAGATTAAAAAAAAAAATAGAAATGCTTAAAATTATAATATTAATTATTATTCTTTTTTTGTCTTTATTTCTGATTTCATTAATTTTAATTGGATATATTATGTTACTGATCTTCGTTTATCGCTTCTCCTAACTGAGTGATAAAATTCGAAATAGTAAAGTATTTGAATTGTGATTTTGTGATTTTTTGTGATAATTGTGGTGTCTGAATTATCTTTCACTTGATTGGTATGTGAATTTGTTGAATTTAAGTTATTTTATTTTTGAAGATATCGTCAAAGTTATTTGGCAAGTCAATTTTCAAGTTTATTAAGAGTGATAAATTATTGCCTTTTATTAAACATGAAACTTGAATTAGAATTTGAAATCTAATTTATGTGGATGTGAAAATTGAAAAAAAAAACTTTAAAATTTTATGAATCTAATTTACTTTTTAAATTCCGCACGAAGCGCGGTCAAATTTACTAGTAACTTAAGATTCATGTAAATTTTAGAACTAATTTTGAAGGCTAAAATTTTTTAGAGAATATTTTACCTCAAGGCATAACTTTTTTCTTAATACAAAGAATAAAATTAAGAGCACCGAAAGTAGGAGGAATTAGGCACAAGAGAGTGTAGTTGTGAAAACATAGCTGACTATTGGCGGCGAGATTTGAAAGATGAGTATGGCTGCTTCTACAACCACTTTCACCGGAAAGGACCAACTCTCCCTTCACCGCAATTCTTTCCCTCAGCCCACAATGTAAACCTAACCTCCTTTTTGTTCTTCTCTTTTCTTTTTTCGATCGAGTGTAGTAGTTAGTTACTCAAAAACAACTAGTTTGTTGTAATTAATCATTGTTAATCGCTGCAATTTCTGATGTATTCATAAATATAATTATCCAGTTGCTATGAAGGTCAAGTGCTGGACTCTCTCCTCGCAGCAATTAAGAGGTGAGTTTATCCATCCTTTTCTCAATGTTGTTTTCTTCTTCTTTTTTTTTTTTTTTGGACAAAAGATATTAACAAAGTCCGCCACAGGGAGATAGCGACGGCCAGAAACTCTAACATGGCTTTACCTGAAAAACTTTGGTTCAAGGTATATTCCTACTCCTGTCGGCCTTTTTGTATTTATTTATTTATTTATTTATTTATTTATTTATTTATTTATTTATTTATTTATTTATTTATTTATTTATTTATTTATTTATTTATTTATTTTTGTATATTTCAAATCCAATTGTAGCAACTTTTGCCCTAGGAATTTGCTCTAGTGGTTAGAGAAACCGCAATTAGACATACACTCACGTCTGACAACGGGTTGATTTCTCGGATGATCACTCAACTAATAGTTATTACCTCAGGAAATCATGTTGTTCTTGATTTCAATTTTCTTCAATGAAATAAGAGTGACTTTGTGAGATAATAACTGTTAGTTGAGACTAATCCAACAACTCTGTGGATTATCGAACAAGTGTATTACTCACAATTAACTTCTCCTTTTAAATGGAAAAGACTTCAGTTTTCCACTGTAGGATGCTAATATGATTTGCTCTCTTCATCTCATACTCAAATTGCTGATTTGATATATGTGACGTGCAGCAACAGTTTTCAGTAGGGGTGAATGAAGTAACGCGGGTGCTTGAGAGAATGCCTCCCGTTCCTGCTAATGATCGTTCATCACTATCGCTTAAAATGCATTCTACTCGACTTCAGGTTTTATCTCATCCATTCCTCAACGTTTTTACAACCTCTCTTTCATTTGGTTTATTCAAAGCGCCAATTCCTCTTTGTACTTCATAATCTTCCAATTCAGTGTCTGCATGGATTTAGAATCTACAGGATTGCTAGTTCTAGTGTATGCTACATTAATTTGTTGTACTCTTTGACATTCTTTATTTTGGGTATTTAGGTTATACTAGTAGCATCTGATTGTCATCCACGGTTGCTGACCAAACATCTGGAAAGCTTGGCTAATTCAAAAAACGTACCAGTTGTATTCGTCAAAGACAAGAAAAGAGGTTCTTTGAGATTGGGTGAACTAATAAAACTTAAAACTGCAATTGCCATTGGCGTTAAGGTAGGGGAATTCATTCTACTTCTTTTTTTCCTGTGTATATTGAACTGGATTTTTCCAACTTCAAATGTGTGATATGGTATGCTCCATGCAGGATAAAGGAAACCAGTTTAATCAATTTATCTTCACAGAAATACTCCATAAGTTCGAATGACTAGATTGCAATTGAGGCTTCATATACAGACATTGATCAATTGTGTATTGTGGAGGTGCATCTGTTTTTTTATTACAAATCTTGTAAAAGTGAAGTAATATGTAGTTTCAAGAAGCTTTTATCATCTTTACAATGACATATACATCAAGGAAGACAACTTGCACGGTATTGATGCTGAACTATACCATGTAGCAGAGGCCTATTGAATTTTATATCTTAATCTTAGCTGAGTAATGTAGCTGGTTGATTCACGATGTATTTGTTCTGTGGGCATCTTCTTTCCATTTGTAAGTGACATCTAGGTTGCTTTGCACTTCAAAATAATGTCTTGGTAAAAGAACCCACCGCACATGGCTTCAGTTTTCCATAAAAGTGTCGGTTCCAGAACGTCTTATGTGCTAGACTGTGAGCTAACAGCTGATGGAGATGGATTGGTAGCACCATTACTACCCCTCCCATTTGTGTTGAGATTGTCCACCTTGTCACTCTTTTTCTGGTCTTGCGGCTTCACCATAACTGGTTTAAACTGACAAAAGAAGAAAACAAATAATTAAAATCAGGTACAAATTTTGGTTACTTGGGAGAAGCAAACAAAAGAGGGCATACTCAATAAAATTTCTTGAAGATCGGTCGATCTCAAAAGTCAGAATACTAACCTGATAAACAGCATATATGACATTCCTCCTGATCTGTGCCATCATCTCAATGAAAAGGTTGTACCCTTCAAGTTTGTATTCAATTAGTGGATCCCTTTGTGCATAGCCTCGTAATCCAACAGCCTGCTGAACGAACTTGAGTGCTTGCAAGTGTTCTTTCCACAAACGATCAATGTTGCTCAATATTAGAAACTTCTCTGCTTCTTTCATCAAACCTGGAGCTTCTTTCTCCACAATATCCTAAATGAATGAATATCCAATAGTAAAAGGAAGGGAATGTAGAAACAATCCAATACCCCAAAAATATCAAGAGACTGAAATATTCCTCTTCAAGACACTCCAAAAATTGAAGAGTATGGAGCTCACAAATATCTAGTACTAATTCAATTTCTACCATATGCCTTTTTCTGCTTCAAAATTCTCGGTGCATGTTTGGTGTTGATTATCAAAATCTAATCTGAGTATGTTGAAGGAATCTAATCTGAGTACGTTGAAGGATTACTATTTAAGTTAAACAAAACATGATAAGTTTGGTGGCAGCGGAGGGTGTCTATAGTTAACAAAATGGAACTTTTAATGTGTGAAACTTTATGAAAAATGTATATGACTTTAGACTTTGGAGATACAATAATCTGATGAAAAGATATTGGTCAAAACATTGGAAAATAATCTGAACCAATAAGGTACTAATCTTGGCCAGTTCGCCGGAGCAATTTCTGTTTGATGCCCTAAAAATCAATCAGTTGACTCTCCCCAACATAGTCTAGGTTGATCATATGAATCATCTGTATCCTTCAAAAGATTCTTGTAATTAGACTATTTCACATTGAGCATCAGCAGGTGGGGAAAAAGCAACCTATAGCAACCACTCTTATCACGCGGAATAGATGCGCAAGAAAAAGAGGAAAATAATTTGAGATATCATTAGGACTTTGAGGTAGTTTTCTCCTCCACCCTTCTCTTTCATTCCATTTTCACCTTGACAACATGCATCCATAATCACAAATTGTTAGAAAGGACTGTTTTTGTGTTTAGGTCCACAACAGAATACTTTCGTGCTCCTTCAAATTGATATTAGGTTGACCTGCCTTCTGATTCAAAAATAACAAGAAGCAGATCTAACAGATGTGAGAAGACCCTTTCCTTAGGGATGAAAATTTTCACCTCACCTCAATTAGGTAAATATAGAGAGAGTGCAAAAGAAAAACTCCCCCTACTCCTCCAGTCAGCATTACTCCATCTCTTCAACCAACCTTTTTTTTTCTCAAATGCTTGGGAGTTTTAAATACTTGATGATAGAATTCATTAATTACGTTCATCTTGCAAGCATCAGCTACACTCGACCTAATGGTGGAGGAGCAGCAAAAAATTATAGAAAATGCTTTGGCATGTAAAACCAGAGAAAGCTGACCCTCTTCTGGAGATATGCTTCACGTCCACGTAGCTGAAGATACTGCTGCAATTCCTCGTAAGTTGAACAATTTGTCGCCAACAGTTCAGGTGTCAAATCATTCAGCAGATAGCAATACCTGCAAAGGTCAGGCAGCTCAGAAGAGAATCGTAATAGACTGTACTATTCAGAATTTGGATGGACATTTGGCTGAAATGGAGGGTAAGTGACAATAACTACGTGAACACCAAGCCCGCGACTGGTTACAAAACTCTTTAGGTACCAAAGCCTTTACTTTGATACACAAATACTGAAAAATGCATGACGTCATAAACAAAAAGGCACAGTAAAGAATCTTCACAAGATTATTACTGTTGGAGCTTTGAAATAAGCTTCTCGAGATCCCAACTTTCTCTTGGAGCATCAGAACCAACATTTGCCTGTAATATTTGAACAGAAAAGAAAAAAAAATGTTATGAAATCATATGCAAAAGAACTGACTTTTAGAGTTTGGAGATTAATAAATCCATATACCTGCAGGATGTCATTCATTGTTAATTCAGCATATTCAATAAGGAGAGCTTGGAGGTCATCTGCTTCAAGGGCCCTTCTTCTCTCAGTGTATATCCGGTCTCTTTGGCTATTCAATACCTCATCATACTCAAATAATTGCTTTCTGATGTCAAAAAAGTAATTTTCTACTTTCCGTTGAGCTTCATCTAGCGCTTTTGTCAACATCTTCGATTCAATTGGTAGGTCCTCCACTCTAAAAGCTCTCATCATCCCCTGAATGTCATAAACATAATGTCTTACAAGAAGAACCATGAAGTGGCCAGTGTGCATGGTTCATATCCCAATGGAGGTAAAAGTACCAGGTGATTGTTTCCTATCTGTCCAAATCTTGAAGGACAAAATTACTTGATACCTACGCTAGTGAGAGGTAGTAGGTACTCTCTGGGCTTAGTCGAGGTGCGTCCACCTCGCAAGTTGGCCCGAATAACGCAGTTAAGAAAAAAAAAACATGACATCTAGAGCATACAATTACTTACCTGAATCCGATCCCCACCAAATATACGGAATATGTTGTCTTCAAGACTAAGGAAGAAGCGGGAACTTCCAGGATCTCCTTGTCTACCACTTCGACCACGCAACTTTGCCCATGTAAATATTACAATCAGAACTCCAATGGAATAGCTATGAACAACAGGATGAGAAAGTGCTAACTGGTTTTGCACCAATGCACTGCAATAGCAATATCAAAATAGTACCTGATTGTCAATTCGCCTTGACTCGTGTCGTTCAGTCCCAATCACATGGAGCCCACCAGACGAAATAACCTTTGCATGTCAAAATAAACAAGTTGGGGGAATGTACAATTAAAGGGAAAACGGAGAAGACACTTCGTAGGGCATGAATTGACTAAATTGAGTCAAATTGGAAGCTAAGAGCTACGTTTTGGAGAAGGGTTCTTTTATATAGGAGTGAGAGTCTGGGAGAAGGGGCCAAAGGAAGAACAGAAGTTGAGGAAAACTTGTCTTATAGAAATATTGGAAACTCCAGTACTCTCAATTTTTTTCTAGCGCCATCACCCTGCCAAGTTCTTTTTCCTCAAAGAGGTTAGAAGATTAAAAATTATATTTTATAATGGAGGATGAAATTACATAATATTCATCAATCTCTTATAAGGAAAAGAAAAAGTTCCGCATACTACCTTATATTTTCAGTCTCAATTAGATATATTTGCGCCACAGAATCATACATCTATTCAGTATATTCGAGCAGCAGAAACTCAGTATATTCGAGCAGCAGAAACAAATAGAGGTTCATGCTGAACTGAATGCTGGTAATATATGAAACGGGAATTTCTGAAGTTCACATATAGTTCAAAATGAAAGAGAAATACCCAAGATAATTTTAAAAGAGTAGAAATTACCTCCTTTTTCTCTTCCTCAGTGTAGACTTTATATTCTCCAACAATTTCTAGAAAAGCACTGCGTAGCTTTGCAATTACTTCATCTTGAACGGGACCCTGTGATATAAATTATGCATTTGAGAAATCAAAAACGATGGATTCTATTTATTTATGTCACAAATATGCTTGAGTTCATTGCAGCTCTCCAAACAGTAGAATGAAAATGTAAGAACATATTTTTGTAATTTGAAATATTAAGAAGGCATTTTATCAAGTTAGATTTTGAAGAGCTTGGAATAATTAATATGCTACAATCAGCTTATTACTGATTTCCATTTCAATTTAGGATTTTCCTTTGTAAGGCATAGCTTCCTCATTGGACATTAAAATCACTCTGCTTGTTTTAAAGTTTAGAATACCAACAGGCTATATCTCCGGCTCATGAACACTAGTAGATATACCTATCTTACCACGAAATCAATACATATCTACTCCTAATTCTTTTTCCTTGTCAAGACAAAGGTAATCACAGTATAATTATGTCTTATTTTAACATAACCTTTTCACAAGAATAAGACAATCGTTCCTCTGCTTCTAGTTCTGTTAACGATCTCGGACCCCACATTTTGACAGCAACTTCTACAGCTTCCTCAGCCAGCTTGGTCTTTTCTTTGGATAGTGTGCATGGAAATAGACTTTCACTAACCTGAATGATTATGTGGATATCAATTTCTAAATTATGACAATTAAAGAATATTTCTGAAGTTGCTTTACAAAACCAGACTCAAGACTAACCTTCCATGTCCTCTTTGGAGGAGGTTTCTTTACAGAGACAAAAACTCCTTCAGCTGGTCTCACAACTCTGCAGCATTCATATTATTCACAACATTGTAATACTTTGAAGCAATGGCATACTTTAAGAAAATAGTTCACGTTAGCCAGTGTTTTCTCTGTTTATTTATCATTTTCCTTATCAGCATACACTATACGCCAGTACTAAATTTCCTAAATGACAAATTAATTAGGGGACAACACCAATTCCATATGCCACCAACTGCTTATAAGGAATACCACTTGCTCCTTTTAGGAGGAAAGATGTCTAATTCTAATGCAATAGCATTCAACTGTGCATCTATGACAATTCATGAGAACATAAAATTATCCATGGAGCAACAACCTTGGCATTAATATTTCTCGCAACTTCAGTCTTGCCATGAATTCTGCATTACCACCAAGAATTATATCTGTCCCGCGACCTGCCATGTTAGTTGCAATTGTAACTGCACCAAGACGTCCGCTCTGTGTCACAATCTCAGCTTCTCTTTCCACATTTTCTGGTTTAGCATTCAGAACCTAGGATAAACAATGTCTATTCAAAAATCTTTAGAGGATACTAACTTGGGGCACCTGATAGTACCCAATGGAAGTTTAAAACAAGACAAGAAATATCAGCATGAGAAGGAGATGGTAATTTTCAAAATCCTTGCTTTAAAGTCATATTCAAACTTTAGAGCTCACCTCATGGGGGATCCCAGTTTCACGCAACTGCTCTGACAGTGCATCACTCTGCTCAACACTGGTTGTACCAACCAGTACAGGTCGCCCTATTTTATGCATTCTAGAAATCTCTACAACAACCGCTCTCCATTTGCCAGAAGTTGCGCGAAAAACTACATCAGAATCATCCTGAAAAAGAAAAGGGAAAAGAAGACGAGGAAGACAATAATTCACAGATGAAAATTTCATATTTTGAAAAAATAGAAACGAACTAGCAACACTAAGAGCACATGCATTCTCATGTTGATATTCGTTCCATTCATGAAAAAGTTAACGGTTGAGGAGAAGTCATATTGTAAAATCTATCCAGATGGTTTCTCACAGAACCAGACACAATATTAACACAATATCGGCAACTGCCCCCATCAATCTTCAGGAAGAACTCCCCTCCTTTCGAAAAAAAGGTGTGAACTACTGAGCTTGCACAGCATATAAGTATCACCATGATCTGTGGAAAGTCAAAGCAGATACAAGCCCCAAAATATTTGAAGTAATAGGCCTTTGGTGGTGGATAAATTCTTTGGTAGCGTAAAATACCTTGCGATTATTATACACTCGTTTTTATCTCATCTCGATTTTCTGTACCTTAGAAAGTCCCTAATTGACACATCACATGTTTGCCAGACTGCCTCATTAATTTAAATGTCAGACTTGTCTCTTATACTATCTTGAGAAAAAAATCAAGAGTTGCTCGAGGTAGCAAGTGCTAAGTTGCTAGAAAGTTGTGCCACAAAAGTAATAGGCTAAAGTCATCAACATACCCTTAAACTTGTATCGATATTTCACTTGGACCCCTCAACTGAACCCTATACATATTGAACACTTCTACCACTCCAAATTTGAACCATTTAAGTGCTTTTCACTGACATGGCATAATGGGTGTAATCCACGTAAAAGGAGCGCGTGAAAAATCATTTTTGGCTGATTTTCTTTTCTTTGATCTTCTTCTTCTTCATTACATTTTCCGTTTTAGATTTGCCACCACCGTCGCCACCTTTTTCATCGAAAAAAATGAAAATTACCATTACAACTTTCAAATCTTATACTTTCTATCTAAATCTCTCTCTCTCCCTCACTCTTCCTATTCCGACTCTGTTTTTCAAACAACAGATTTGAAATTTTTCTACATGACAAACAAATTTGAAAAAAACACTGCAAAAAACAAATTAAATTTAAAGTGTGGAGGGGGGAGAAAACGTAAAAGAGAAGAAAGATGATGAATTCACACTTAGTTCTGTCAAGGACTTTATTTTTTTCTAATCAAATTCATTCTCTTGATTATTAAATGAAATTCAATGTTGTTACTAATGATTCGTCTATTTTTATGTTAAAAATTGATGATTTCTCGATTTGTTCAATGGATTTTCATTGATTATGGTTAGGGAGGTATGTATTGATTGAAAGGAAAAACACGTACCGGAAGCACAAAAACAAAGAGTTATCTCTTCGAATTTATTCCCCCCCGCCCCACCCCTAATTAGATCCATCTCTTCTTTAGTTTATAAGATTTAATTTTAAATATTAAGCTTAAAGCTTAATCTAATCCGCCCGGCCGCCTCCTCCAGCGCTGCTGCCACCACACCACCTTCATCCGTCTTCGGCATATGACTAGAAAAATTCAACTTCGAATTTAAAAATTGGGGCAGAATTCACAACCAAAACATCTCTACCATGATTTATACCAAGTTCTTTAGCCACTTTGATGCCTACTATACCTGCTCCAATAACCAAACTATCCACTTTCTCCTTTGGAATGATCATCCCAAATCCCTCTATTAGATCCATTATTTCCCAAAATGATGAAAACCACAAACTCAATAACAAAACCAGTACCAAAAATTCAAGAATATAAGCAAAACCCAATTTTCATCATCAATTCCAAAGGAGAAAGTGGATAGATTGGCTACTGGAGCAGGTATAGTAGGCATCACAGTGGCTAAAGAACTTAGTGTAAATCATGGTAGAGATGTTTTGGTTGTGAATTCTGCACCAATTTTTAAATTCGAAGTTGTGGGGGCAATTTTTCCAAGCATATGCTGGAGACAGATGAAGGTGGTGTGGTGGGAGCAGCAATGAAGGAGGCGGCTGGGCGGATTAGATTAAGCTTTAAAATAATATTTAAAATTAAATCTTATTTAGTTTATAATTATGTTTTTAATGATTTTTTTTACCAAATTGCCATGTGTCCTTTTTTAATTGGTTATTTTGCCACGTCAGCGCGAGTGAATTACACACATTTTACACTTTTGGCTAATTGCCAGAAAAATGTCTAATAGGTACAAATTTTGAGTTGTTTAAGTGTTCAATAGGTACAGGGCTTAGTTGAGGGGTCCAAGTGAAATCTCGAAACAAGTTTAAAGGTCTATCGATGACTTAAGCCAAAGTAATATTATCTAAAGTTTTTTTTTTTTTGACAATGAAATATTACCTAAACGTTTCAATCACTTGTCATATATGCAAAAAAAGGTGCCAATACCCAACTATCCAGTATAGTTGAGATGGTGGATGTTGTCCCATTTACCTATTCGGTTGAATTGTCAAACCATCATGTTCTTACTTAGTATACACAAACATATTTAACATGGAGAGTTGATGCATGTTGCAGCTAATTACCTCTGAGTTTCATGTTCGTATAATAAGAAAGAAAGCATTGAATGAAGAAAAACTATTAAACCGGAAGCCACATTAAGACTTACCTTTCTTATCATTGGCTTGTTAGTAGGCACCATAGTTACTTTGAGTTTGTAAATGCTCTCAAATTCTGCACTTTCTGTTGCGGCAGTGCCAGTCATGCCACAAAGCTTTGGGAACTATAAGCTCATTAAACCAAATATCACAAGTTTTAGCTCCAAAATGATAGTTATCATTAAAACCCAGGACAAACTTAATAGAAATGGTAATGTACCATATCTGCCAAAGGAACCCAACCTGGAGAAAGAAGTTTTGGTAGCTAATTGATGCTAAGGTTACAGTTTCATTTTGAATGGGTAAGCCTTCCTTTGCTTCCACTGCTTGGTGAAGTCCATCACTCCAACGTCTCCCCTAGAAACATAATAAATACGTGTGCTGTTAGGAGGCTAACCACCAGCTTTCAGTCTGGTAAATGCTACATGACCTTGAAAGAGCAAGGTGTGCAGGTCAGAGGAAAACATAAGCCTACAGGATTACAGATGTTGACAATCCAATGACATTATGTTATGGGAATTATTTGTGCTAAGATGGGCAATTTCACATGCAATGGTAAGACAAGAGTAGAATCATGTGACTTCAATACCTGCAGATATGTACCTTTTAGTGAAGTGCAATTTCAAAGAATAATAATAACAATGACCTAATAAACAGAATACTGCAAAAGTTTCAATCCAAGGCAATGAATCTGACGGCATTCATTGGTGAGATGACATGAAGCAACCAAGGTCCAAAAAGCAGAATGAGAATTTGTTTAGTTGAGCTCATGTTAAAATTAAGGTTGGGACTCCTGTAATCTTCTATTTTGCACTAGCATAACCCACCCACCCACCCCTCCGCGCCCAAACCCATATCCCATGAAAAAGGAGGGTGAGGGTATGCTGTCGCTCACTCTAAGACATACCATGGCCTGCTCATGTACCAGAATAGCAGGAGACAGGTCTCAGTAAAATTCGCATCTGACAGCTTATTAATGCATTTCAAAAAAGGATTGACTCAATTATACCTAAACATAATTGCTATAAATTAGATATAAAACATCTTTTAATTTCTTCAATTACTTATCCAAGCCAAGCAACCAAATAAATTCACCTGCATGACACGGCCAGTGAACTCATCTACTATAAGAACCTCCTTCCCGCGAATGATATAATTCACATCTTTAAGGAAAAGTTCTTTGGCTTTTATTGCATTCAAAATATATGATGCCCACTGTTGCCGTGGATCATACAAGTCTTTCACATCCAGAATTTCTTCAGCATCTGCATAACCCTGCTCCGTCAGTAAAACATTTTTTTGTTTCTCGTCAACCTGCAATTGCAGTGGCAGTATGTAATTAAACAGATTTGCAAAACGTAGAAAGCAACAATATCATTATCTAGTATTAATTGTTGTTTCTAGAGACATAACCAAGAAAACAAAGTCATAGCAAAAGATCCAGAGTCACATTTCTAATTAAATGAGAATTTTCAGCCACATCTGAAATCCTGTTGGTTAAAGATATCGGGCAGAATTCAATCCTCACCGTATAGTGAATATCTCGCTCAAAGGCAGTTGCTACCTTAGCAGCTTTATAATACTGATCACTAGGTTTTTCAGCAGGTCCAGATATGATTAGGGGAGTCCTGGCTTCATCAATCAGAATCGAGTCAACCTCGTCAATCACACAATAATTGAAATTTCTCACGACAAGCTCATCCACACTCTGCAGAGTAAAGACACAATCACTTGGCCAGTAGTACGTGGGAAATCCTGGTAACTTCAGCGCACATAGAATGTTAAGCAAAACATCTCAAACTATAACAAAGTAAAAGATTTACTTTCCGTGGCAAGATTATCTCTCAGGTAATCAAAACCCAGCTCACTATTAGTCACATAAGTGATGTCACACAAGTAATTCTCCCTCCTTTGCTCACTTGTCATGTTCTCTGTTCCAATAAAAATTTAAGTTAGTTTACTGAAACCCCTCCTCAAGAAACTACAATACAGAACATTACAGATACTTCAAATTAGTATTCAAAGCTAGCGATCAAAAATTAGCATCCAAAGCTAATAAGAACACAAGATACTAGAAACTACAATGGTCAGAGACGGCACTTGACTCCTTGCAAGGGAAAAATTATTTTGCTATACTACTTGATGATCTTAAAAAGAAGAAAAAGTAACCACATGGAGTCACGGACCATCCAAAAATATAATAACAATAACATATGACTTAAAAAGTGGTGGTCATTGAGTCAAATGTGAAATATATCCAACCTTTTAAGTGTTATTGAAGTAGAACGCTTGAGGGAAAGGCTCCCCTTCAACAACAAAAGCTAAAAGAATTAAATAATTACTATGAAGAAATGGATCTTGGGCCTAATTCAACCGCAAAAGTTAGCTTATGAGGGGAGTGTTGCCCAAATCCATACGAGGAGACCAATTGTCCAACCCTTTTTCGATGTGGGACTCTTAACACTTCCCCGCACGCCCAAACCTTATTATCTGGAGCATAGATAATATAATATGGGGAGCCAACATCAGTAAACAAAGATTTGGGATGAATCTGGCTATAATACCATGTGAAGAAATGGATCTTGGGCCTAACTCAACCCCAAAAACTAGCTTATGTGGGGAGGATTGTTCAAGTCCATATAAGGAGACCAATTGTCCATCCCTTTTCCGATGTGGGGCTCTAAACAATCATCACAAAAATTTGAGTCATACAAAATTTCGGTAAGTTAACTTATTCTTTGACTAAATAAAAACATATTTACCAATATTGTTCAACCAAAAAGTGTCTCTACTCCTTCCATTCTATTTCATCTACATTCCTTCCTTTTCTGAATGTCCCAATCATGTTTGATATCATTTTACTATTAAGATCATTTAACAAATTCCAAAAGTTAAGAAATTAAACTCGCATAAATACTCAAATTTCAATTTGACCAAGGGCGCGGGTCGGTTTATAATCACGATATTAACATACAAGATGACCTTTTCACACTTGACAACCCATGACAGTGTGTGCTGGAGGTTGGATAGATTTTTATTTTATTTTTTCTCGTTCCTCTATCTTCTTCTTTCAACCGTGTGGCTCAAAGGAGATTGCAACAACCCTCACCATGTACTGCCAATATGGTCTTCATCGCTCTAACGAGATTATTCTCTGGCAAGCCATCCCCGTTCAGGTACATCTGCCCCTCACCCTTTAATCTAGCCTCTCCCTACTCAATATCCAGCAATTATTTGCAATTTAATACCTCCTTCACCGTTGATCTCCTTAACACCCCCACCCCCCACAACCAACACACACAAAAAAAAAAAAAGAAAAAAAAAACCTCAACTACAATTTACTAATGTTCTGGAAAATCTCTGGTATACAAGATGTACATAGAAGGTAGAGAATTTTAAACACTTTGTCAATATCAGCTACATTATTGTATCTGCTCCAAATATGTAATAACACTTTTTAGTTCCTACAACCTTCTTCAATTTTGTTCAAATATGGTAAACCCCGCTCCTATGCCCTACTCACAGGAGCCTGTCTCATTGAATCAAAGTTCAAACCTTCTGGCAGGAATAGAAGTGCTCTCGCTACTGGAAAACATTTTCTTTCCTCCTTCAGGCAATCTTCTATAACTCCCTCCCTTCTCGTATTATCCATATGAGCACAACAGGAACAACTTCACTGCTCTCTTTCTATGTTTTTTTCTTCTGAACTTCCACCCTAGAGTATTCTCATATCGTTTTTGATATCATGTGTTTAACTCCAATCATATTTTATGATATGCACCATAACTTGCATAAAATTAGGATTAAAGACAAATGGTTGACATTTTACCGTGCCCTCTTGCACTCAACTGATGTAGATTTTTCCTATAATCAATCCTTTGTTAGTAGGACGTCTCCCTGTGCCTCTGTATTAAGACACTTTTCTCAGTGCTTAGGGACCTAGAGAGCTAGACTGATCCTGCTAGAGAGTACTTGTGTACTCATCCATGGACGAATTTGATTTCAACACACAATTGGAAGAAATTTTAAAGCTTAGATGAAGCTAATAAGAAGCGATGGAAAGAGCTGCAAGCTTAAAGATAAGAATGCTAAGATAGAAACAATTAAAAAATCAAAGATAGAGTAAGAAAACGAGACGTACGTTGAATGAGGCCAACTTTTAGCCCTAGAAAACGGGGAACTTGACCAACCCATTCACAATCTCGGCGTGCCAAGTAGTCATTGACTGTTACTACATGAACTCCTTTCCCGGTCAATGCATTCAAGTAAGCAGGTAAAATGGCAACAAGAGTCTTTCCTTCACCAGTCCTCATTTCAGCTATTTCTCCCTTATGGAGAACCATGCCACCTATACAGCAAATAAAAAGCAAAAAGGGGAATCATTTGCATGATCATCAAATAATTGCTTCGGTTTATATGAGACTCTTTCTTACATAATTGATGATGAACTAAGCAAACCGCAAACAAGAAAATACCATATATACCACAAATTTAAAGACTAAGGTAGATGAGGAAACCTTGTCAGATTTTTCTTTCCAAAATACTCATCTAACTGACCCAAATTGCAAGACAAGTTTAAAAGGTCACTTCATAGGAGCTTATGTCCTTAATCACACTATGTTATTCATATCTTCCATCATTCCATTTTCTTATTCTACTTCACAGAAATAAATCATGTGCAAACAAAAGTGCGCTACCTTCAAATAGTGATTAGTGCAACATTTTCCAGAATCTGTTAAATGGTATTGTGAACATGTTCAAGTTTGGTTATTGCTCCTATTATCCAAATTAATACTGATACACCATTAAAGTCAGGATACGTCTACCTATAAGTTGCACATCAAAGGGACGAAGGCCAAGAACCCTTTTCGAAGCCTCTCTGACGACAGCAAATGCTTCCTGCAAACAAATTGTACTTAAATCTCAGAAACAATAGGTCGTTCAAATTTTCAGTAAACGAAAAATCAGAAAAACAAATAATCCCTCAGTCCCTCCCCCTAAGAAAGAAAGAAGGAACGGCTTTTGAATCTTCTAAAACAAGTCATAGATGTCTGTGTGGCTATAAATCAATCTTGTTAAGTTTAAAATTATAGTTTTCCTGAGTATAGAGTTGTGTCATTCTTTCCCAGACCAATAAACAGTGAGAAATGTCACATAAACTAAAACAAAGGGAGATCAAGGATACTCCCTCCATTACAATTTGTTTGTCTCACTTTTCTTTTTAGTTCGTTTTAAAATGTGCCTCTTTCCTTTTTTTGGCAACTTTATAATTCTAACTTCCCACGTTGTTTATTTAACATTTTACCTATCTTTAGTCTAAGACTATAAGATTCAAAAGTTTTCTTTACTAAAACTCCATGCTAAGACAAAACAAGTCAAACAAATTGAAACAGAGGGAGTAACATATTATTTATTTTTTTATAAAGAGTGTGTATGTGTGTATACTTTGTAGGCACCAAAGCGAACCAAAAGTTGATTGAAAAACAAAAGAATGGCTTTCTGGGATGCCCAACCCTTTTGAGTTTTGCTATTAGATCCTCTTACAAACTATATATATTACAAACAGCAACTTCCGATACATATTTCATGCTAATTACCTCAAAAATATTTGAGGTTTTCACAATGTACCGGCCAATACTGCCTGAAGAAGATCTGTTTTGGAGTAAATTTTTTATGAAGACATAACACCTGACATTGCACTAGCTATAGATAAGATTAGCAAACGAAAGTACAAAATGTAAATGGAGTTGATTCAGTTAGCTCACGGGTAAAAGAGAGTCCAAGGAATCCCCGCCGCGAGCCCTTTCTTGCAGAGCAGCTGTCTTCTCCCTCAATTGAGCGTCGGATAAAGAAGACACCTCCGATTCCATCCCATTGATAAGTGCTACAGTCGGAGAATACGTCTGTCTGGTGGACTCACCTGAATCTGAAGACTTAAAAATGCCTCCCAATAAACCACCCAAAGACGCCACTGTACTTGTTACTCTCCTCTTAATCCTCCTACTCCGTCTTTCCTTCACCTCAAAACCAAGCGAACACAAGGATTTCTCTCCTCCGTGCAACCAGCTGCGACTGCCAATTACACGTCGGACCTTGTCATCGGAACTGCTATGGCGGTTGGAAAAGGATGAGAGCCGCTTAACAGCGGTGGCTGGCCAGTCAACGGACGGAGGTGAAACCACCAGCTCCATTAGTACTCCGGTGGGAATTTTAAGTTACAGATACAAGGAAAATGAAGAAAAGAGTAGGGGGGTTGAGGATTTATATGAGAAGATTACCGATAAGGTACCAATACTGTACTTATACTATACCGCTAACTGCTTACTGCTAACAAACAAAGCAAATGTGTTTAGTTTGACACCAGCGGAAGATCTTTAATATCCACAAATAATATTACACGTTTGATCATCTAGTTTGGCTCAAATATTTGAAAGAAATAATATGTGAATATTACTTTACATATAACATCAAATGCGTTTGCTTGGGATCTACAATTTTATATTATTCATATTTTTTTAATTTTTCAGAAATTTCGTATTTATTTTATTTATATTCGAATTCGTGAATTTAAAATTGGTGGAGAATGGTTACTTACTATCTGGAGCTATTTCTATTGTCATTTTCATTATCCCCGTTGTCCTAGTGCTGCTTTGAAACAAACACACACAAATAAAATTACCGTTTTCATACCAAATTGTTACTGCAAAGTTGATTAATTAGCTGCTAGCTACCATTCGAAACTGAAATCAAGAAATGCTTAAAAGCAAGCAAGCAAACTTTTCCAATACACGTGCATTGTGCGATGAGTACTTGTTCTATTCGCACTATGTGGTTATACTAATCTATATAAACTAGAGGAAGCATGGCCCGTATCAGCACAGGTTCAATATTAAGATATTTTAATTATGTGTATAAGTTAAATTAATGTCAATTCAAATTATGAACTATAAAACATGAATAGACAAAATTAACGTATTAACTATTTGATAATATTTTTCAATGAACCAAGTCTCTCACAAGATAATTATGTATATTTTATTTTTATAAATGACAAAATTCGGTGCATTTTTAAGTTTTAAATCTTTAATCATACGACAAAGAATTATCTAGTCGTGCATATTACATCACATGTGGCTTGCAATTAATAATTCAAAATTGCATTTTACTCCCCTACTAAGTTGATATAAACATTTTTTGCTTTCATTTTCTCATTCTCTTTTATTTGTCAACTTGTTCTTTGAAGTTAAATCAAATTAATATTTTAAATTTTAAGTGTTTCAAAAATTATATAAAAAAGAAAACTATATGTTACCTTTTTTTCATATTAATTTAAGTTATTTGACTTTGAGAACACGATAAAACATACTTATGTAAATGTTTTATTGAACCATGCTTTTATATATGTTCCTTCCATTGAAATACAGGAGTCGTTTATTAGGGTGTATAAAAATAATTTCGAACAGAATGTATTAGTAATGTTTGCATTAATAACGCTTGTATTAGTAATATTGATATTATTTAACATTATTTCTTATACATTGCTTAGTGTGTTGAATTGGAACTTGCCTTTTCAATCTTGATATATTTAAACAAAAAAAATTTAAAAAATAAATTGCATATATATTCTAAGATTCATCCGAGATTTAGTACGGGCTCAATATATGTTATTTTTTTGCCTTAATTTATGTGAGACAAATAAAATTTAGATAATCAATCATATATTTAATATGTTTTCAGATATTTTAAGTTGTTAACTATTGTAATTAATAATATTTTATGTAATTTTTAAATAATATACGTTACGCTCCTTGTCCAAGCTTTCATGGCATTGATAGTCAGTTATATTTTTAAAATTACTGAAGTTTTAAATTATTGTGATTTACAATACTTTTCTTCTATTCCAATTTAAGTGACACTAATTTAATTTTGAGAGTCAATTAAATATTTTATATCTTTTAAATTTCTTAAGTTGTTAATTATTGTGATTTGTAGTATTTTTACATATTTTTGAAATATATAACAGATTAGATTATTTTTAAATATTTTAAGTTGTTAACTATTGTAATTTATAATACTTTTTATATAATTTTTAAATAATATATGTTACTTTTCTTGTTCAAATTTTTGTGTCATCAATAGTCAATTATATTTTTAAAATAATTTAAATTTTTAATTATTGTGATTTATAATACTTTTTCTATTCCAATTTAAGCGGCACAATGTTTTGATGGCCATAATAATTAATTAGGGGTGATATAGTGAAATGACGGATTTAATATTATTAATTTTTAATACATAAATGACTTACAATAATTAATTAGGGGTGATATAGTAAAATTACGGTTAAAGCAGCTGAAGAAGATATGTCGTAAATGTCTATTTTATTTTTTTAATTAAATATTATTATTTTTTTAATATATAAATAATTTATAATAATTAATTAGGGGTGATATAGTAAAATCACGGAGCAAGCAGATTGCTGAAGCAGGCATGTCAAAATTTTAATTAAATATTATTTTTTTTTAGTACATAACTGACTTATAATAATAATTAATTAAGGGTGATATTTTAAGTTGTTAACTATTGTAATTTATAATATTTTTATGTAATTTTAAATAATATACATTACGCTCCTTGTCCAAATTTTCATGGCATTGATAGTCAATTATATTTTTAAAATTACTAAAATTTTAAATTATTGTGATTTACAATAATTTTCTTCTATTCCAATTTAAGTGACACTAATTTAATTTTGAGAGTCAATTAAATATTTTATATCTTTTAATTTTTTAAAGTTGTTAATTATTGTGATTTATAGTATTTTTACATATTTTTGAAATATATAACAGATTAAATTATTTTTAAATATTTTTAGTTGTAAACTATTGTAATTTATAATACTTTTTATGTAATTTTCAAAAAATATATGTTACTCTTCTTGTCCAAATTTTTGTGTCATCAATAGTAAATTATATTTTTTAAATAATTTTAATTTTTAATTATTGTGATTTATAATACTTTTTCAATTCCAATTTAAGCGGCACAATGTTTTGATGGCCATGATAATTAATTAGGGGTGATTTAGTAAAATCACGATTGAAGCAGCGAAACAAACATGTCTTAAATGACTTACAACAACTAACTAAAAGTGCTATAACAAAATTACTATAAATAAAATACTTGTGAAAAAAATTTAAGCGGGCCTCATATAAGACGTCAAGTTAGTTTAAAACATAAATAATTAATTATCATTTTATATATTTTACCTTTTTATTAAATATTATTAATTTTGTAATACTTAGATGACTTATAATAATTAATTAGAGGTGATATTTAGTAAAATTATGGTTGAAATAATTGAAATAGACATGTTATAAATGTAAATTTTATTTTTTAATAAAATATTATTATTTTTATAATATGTAAATAACTTATAATAATTAATTAGGGGTGATATAGTAAAATTACTATTGAAACAAACATATTATAAATGTTTGTTTTACTTTTTTAAAATTAAATATTATTAATTTTTAGTACATAACTGACTTATAATAATTAATTAAGGGTGATATAGTGAACTTACGGATTTAATATTATTAGTTTTTAATACATAAATGACTTATAATAATTAATTAGGGGTGATATAGTAAAATCACGGTTAAAGCAACTGCGTAAATGTGTATTTTATTTTTTAATTAAATATTTTTTTTTTTTAATATATAAATAATTTATAATAATTAATTAGGGGTGATATAGTAAAATCACGGGGCAAGCAGATTGCTGAAGCAGGCATGTCAAAATTTTAATTAAATATTATTAATTTTCAGTACATAACTGATTTATAATAATTAATTAAGGGTGATATGGTGAAATTACGAATTTAATATTATTAGTTTTTTAATAAATAAATGACTTATAATAATTAATTAGGGGTGATATAGTAAAATCACGGTTAAAGCAGCTGAAGCAGACATGTCGTAAATGTCTATTTTATTTTTTAATTAAATATTATTAATTTTTTAATATATAAATAATTTATAATAATTAATTAGGAGTGATATAATAAAATCACGAAGCAAGCAGACTGCTGAAGCAGGCATGTCGAAACCCTCTCTTCTATTATATAGATTATATAGAAAAGAAATGTCATCTATTATATAGATTATATAGAAAAGAAATGTCAGTAATTTATTTTAACTGAATTATTTAATATGAGCTCCCTGATTATTTTTATTTTGAGAAAATGATCAAAAGTACCCCCAACCTTTACCTTAAATTTCAACTACGCATCTATACTTTGCGGGGGTCCTATGACCCCCTGGACTATTTAAAAATGGAATATATACCCATCTAAAAGTTTATACCCATATCTGTACAATTGAGTGAGTTGCACGCGCCTATCAGCTAACGCCATGTAATATTATTATTTTTATATTAAAAAAATTATTTTTATTTATTTTTTTCTTATTTTTTCAAGGCTCATCATCTTCTTAATTTGAAATTGGAAAGAGAAAATGGCCAAACACACATGTACTTTTGCGGGGTCTATGACCCCCCTTAATATTTTAAAAATGAAATATTAACACCCCTAAAGGCTAACATGCCAAGAGAGTGCATTTCACTCTCTCAAGAGAGAGTGAGAACGAAAATTATATTAAATTTTATTTTAAATATTTTTTATATAAATATATATAATTTCAATTATTATTTTTTCTTATTCCTTTTCTTTTGTCTTCTTCTCTTTCTCAAAATAAAAAATTCCACGAACTCATTAATGGTGTTTCCTCATCTTCTTCATCTCCAATTTCATTATCTTTCTCTATCTTTCTTGAACTCATTAATGAAAATTATATTATCGTATCAATTAATTAATTTTCAAGGACAAGTATCGACGAAAAATTCACCATTCTACTTTGAACTGAACAAAAATCTCACTACCTAAATACTCTCAATATGCAGCTTAGACCCATTTTCAATTTTCCATTTTCTTCTCATGGTAATTCACCATGGAACCTGAAAAAGCTATTGCAATTAAAAATGAAAAAGAGAATCACCGCTCTGTTCTTGTCCACCACACGTTTGATGAAATGTCAAACTCAAATTCGACTTACAACAGTGTTGTTGCTGCTAAAAAATGAGTTATAGTAGAATTTTGGGGCTGCAACATTTGCAACATACATCAACATCGATTACGAAAAAATGAGTTTTGTTGGGTACGTTTGATGCAGCTGAAGAAGCTTCGGAGTATAAAATTAAATTTCAAAAATTAACCATAGAAATGAAATTGAGTTGAAGAAGAAAATTAAGCAAAATGGGGAATGGGGAATGGGGAATGGGGAATGGGGAATGGGGAAGAGAGAGAAATTTTGTTATGGAGGAATTACTATATAAAGAGAAAATGAAAATATCTAAAGTAAAATAGTTAATTTTTTAGACAAAAAAAATAACGTGGCATGATGTGGCAGCGCGTGCAGGCCATATCTTGAAACAAAATTTGGGTATAAGCTTTTAGACGGGTTAATATTTCATTTTTAAAATGTTTAGAAGGGTTATAGGACCCCCGCAAAGTATAGGTGTATAGTTGAGATTTGAGGTAAAGGTTGGGGGGGCTTTTGGCCATTTTCTCAAATTGAAAACGAAAGGGAACAAGAAAGGGAAGGCTCATCATCATCTTCATCTTCTTAATTGGAAAAAAAAAAAAGTGAACAAGAAAGGGAAAATTGCTCTTCATCTTCTTAACTTAAAATTGAAAACGAAGGAATCATATATACACATGTTAATTTTGTTTTGAATTTTTTATCCTTCTTCACAAAAAGTGTTGGGTTCATGATTTTATTGCTCTTGTGAATTCGGGTGTTGTTCAAATGATTCCAAGTGATGAAATTGTTGTGAATGATTAAGTTCCAACTATGAATGCAAAATTAAACACTTTTAGTGACTAGAATCAGAATCCCGAAATCAACGATTTAGCCAAAATCATGACAAACCCCCCCAAAAAAATAAAAATAAAAATGAACTACTATGGTACAAATTGGTTATGATGCAGCTGTGGGGTTTCGAAGAGGAGTTCTGACTGCCCCTACTCGCAAAAATTCTGATCAGTTGAGTGAAAATTGAAGCTCCGGCGACGAGGTTTCGGTGGGAGTAGTGAGGCAAAATCAACATCAAAATGTTCAGTATGATAATACAAACATACCCACTTCAAAAGTTTTTGGATGCCATTGTTTGAGTTCTTGGATGCAATTGTTTGTGAGAAAGAAGAAGAAGAAGAAGAAGAAGAAGAAGAAGAAGAAGAAGAAAGAACACGAATAAATAAAAAGAATAATTAAAAATAAATAAAGAAAATGAATAAAGAAATATTAAAAATAATTTTTTAATAAAAAAATTCTGTTCTCACTCTCTTTAAAGTGAGTGAAACACACTCTCTCACCATGTCAGCGTTTGAGGGGTAATAATTCCATTTTTAAATAGTTCATGGGGTCATAGGACCCCGCAAAGTATAAATATGTAATTGAGATTTGGGATAAAGGTTGGGGGAGGGGCTTTTGACCATTTTCTCTTTTAATTTTATCTATTCTATCCATTTATAAGTTCGTTGCATAATCAAATTTTCTTTTATGGGTGTTGCCCTTATGTTCTCGTCTCGTTAATTTCCTCCTCTCTCTTTTCTTATTTCTCTACTTTGCCAACTAAAATTTCACTTTCGCTCGCTCTTCAAACGGGCTAATCTTTAATTTTTACCCTTCGAATAGATTGGACTTTAATTTTTATCCTTAGCAATCGAATTTATACTGGTTGAATTTATATTCTTGTAACATAATGTCTCACCACTAAGGGTGCGCAACGGTCAATTTGATTCGATTTTTTGTATAATCAATTTGATTTATCAATTTTTGATTTGTAAATATGCTAACCTCAATAACCGAACCAATATTCATTATCGATTTTTTATTTAACCGATAAGAAAATACTCCTCTAATTTTTCTTTACTTTCTCTATTTATATTTGTTACTAAGACAAGAACTATAAAATACAAAAGACAATAAGATATATATTTAAAATCTAAATCCGCTATTGTATAAGTACAGATAAAAATATAATTTTAATATAACTTATCAAATTATCAATTTAACCATTAACTAAAACCTTAAAATAAAAAACCAAACCAATAGCTCAATAAATTCTTTTACAAAGCCATTAAAAAATCATTAACTCAATAACTAATACCGATAAATCAATAACATTTATTTTTATCGATTGAACCGATTTTGCACACCCCTACCCGCCACTTACGCCGCGCACACTGAAATGACTTATGCCCCACTAGGCAAGAAAGTCTAGAACTGAAGCAAGAAAGTAGCTTAGAAGCTCATTCTGTACTAAAAAAATGTCCATTTATGTCTATTGTGAACTAACCAATTCATAACAACTATGTACCAACTGCTAACCAAGTTGCAAACTTGTTCTACATCGTTACAAATCACTCAAACAATGCATATCCCTTTGGCTTCCCTAAACCGAAAAGAAAAAGAAAAAACAAAATCACAGGTAGGGAAGTTTTATTTGAAAAGAGTTCAGTCCCTTAGACAACTCTCCACCATACAGAACGCGATCACAATGGAAGAGTTGAATTCCCGGCATGACAACCGGGAACTAGCAGAAAGTTGAAGAGGTGGTGGAGGCCTGTACCCCAGGACCCAACTGTGTTTAAACGATTGAACACGATGGTACATCCAAATGCAACTCTCGAGCCTTGCCACTTGAAGATTCGACAATTAAAGTTTATTATGGTCTTTAACTTGGTTCAGGCGGCAAAACTTTCAGACTCCGCATCCATTCACAGAAGCTGGGATCATCGAAGTAAAGGAAGCTGCTTTTCAACTTCGTCCTCTGTTCTGGAGTCAAAGTCCGAAGCTGTGGGAATCTTGCTTCCTGCAAAGTCATATGAGTAAAGTTAGAACTTTGAATGTCTTTTAATGTACAGGACAGGACCTCATCAGAATTGAGATTGGAACAAGGCAAAACACGGCAATGTTAGTAAGCAAAGAAGCAGTAGCTAAGTTTTACTTTCATCACCTTTTGATCCCACATAGTTTTAATTCGCTCTCTAGATAAACTTGTCATATAATTTTTCTTATATATAACATAGGATAGGAAAGTTCACTTGCCATTTTGCCATCTCAATCATTATACTAAGAATCTGTATCATTTTTTAATAAGCATGAGAATCTGTATCATCTAACTTTGCATTTGTCTGAGTTTCACTAAAAGAAGCTCTATCTACACTTACAAGACATAGGGCCTCCTTTTTATTAAATTCTGTTAGAGAAAAAACAGACCTACAGCAGTTAAGATCTCTAAGTTACAAATATATCTCAATCTGAATGATCAACTCTCCTTTCCCCAATTAAGCCATCTGATATAACCCACTATATCAGTGCAGTCAGAGCAGAAGAGGATAAACATTTATTCCAACAAAAAAAGCATGCAGTGTGGGGGGGACAAGGTGCAATTGGATGGCAAGCAAAGCAGTTAAAAAGTACATATTTTTCTGACTCTTCGGTGTTCAGAGCACAAGGATAGTAACGGGAAATGCCAAATGAATAGTAAAAGGAGAGCAACTCACGAAAACAGATCATTTTTTTTTTTGAGATATCAAATCAGATTTCTTCGACATATTAAACTCTAAAAGTATGTGATCTTTCCTGCAAGTCCTTTTTAGTTACAAGGTATGATGATACGAGGCTACAAACATTTAGTTGTAGGTACAAACATTTTAAGAGAAACTACCGTCTACCACTCTACGCAAAGTCAGAATAAGATACCCGTTCCCCAAACCCAACAAAAAAGGAGGAAACGCTAGGCCAGCTTTGTATTTACGAAGAGTATGGAACTTTCATTATACTATCACCAACCCAACCTCCAAACATCTATACATGAAATTCATTTTCCGTTTTAATGAGCTTTCTTCAACCACAATTTAATAGTTATTCACAACAGAAGCAAGGGCTTTTTTAACAGTCTTGTGGCCATTTCTCAAAGCTGCTGCATGGGCTAGCTCATTATCAGTTGTGCCGGTTCCTTTCGCTGGTGAGATCCTTTCACCATAAATTATAGCATTCCTTAGCAATATTAATATATCCCTGATTATGACTGATTTCGGAAATTCTTCTTCCACTTTGTATGATTGATATTTGGACGATTCTTTTTATTTTTTTGTTCTTTTAATAAGATTTCTACTCAAACGAGTCTTTTTTACTGTTGGAATTTGCATGACAATGTTCATACAATCTATGCTGCTTGGTCTCTCCAAAAATGATGTCGCACCCGAGACGGATCCTTCAAAAATGCACTATTTATCCGACACGCACCCATCGACATTTTTGAAGAGTCCAAGCTAGATGGCATAAAATTGCATTGATATCCCCTATCTTCAGCATAGCTTTCTGGTTCCTTCTAATGGGAACTCCAATATCTTGTATTCCCAAGTTCTGTTCTCTACCTAGATTTGCTGACTAACTACTTCTATCAGAACACCAGATAACATTTTCTCCATAGCTCTAAGCTCGAAAGAATTTCTCCTACTACAAAGTATGCTTTCCTCTTCATCGTAATTCGGGTAGTAACTCTTATTTGTGCTTGTTCATTGGCTTGATTGCATTTCTTGTCATCTTAACACAAGGTTTGAGTTACTCTGTAAATCAAATTCCTAAACCAGAAAGGGAGGGAGGGAGGGGGGGTCTCAGATTATACTGTTCCAGAAAGATCAGTCCTTTCAAATCATAGTTTAATAATGCATTGCTGCTGAACAGTCTGTTAAACAGAAATATAAAAAAGTAGATAGAACCTGAAAGTGACTAATGACAGGCATAATTTGAAATCCATTTACCTGTTCATAAGGAGGGTCCTTGTGTCCCGGTATCAGTCTGGAAACAAAATATCGAGCCTGAGAACTTCCTTCCTGTGGCACACCAAAATTTAAATATCCATTGTTTCATCATATGAGAAAGCATGGTCTTAGAATAGGAAACAAGTATACCTTGAATGCAAGAATTCGAGGAGCTGGAAATCGCATTTCCGTGAGCTCTTCGGCTAAAGTTCTGCAAGCTGCCAATGCTGCAGCACCTTTTCCCTCCTGAGCATCAAGTTCCGCACCCTGAACATTTCCGGTGAAATGAAATGGAAAAAATCAATGGATCGAAAAGAAGAAAGCATAAAATTCCTATGTTCAAAGCCCCTCATAAGACTCCTTAATTAAATCTGAAAAGTGACATATGAACACAATAATTTGAATAGGAAAAACTGGCAAAAACAGAAAATCTCTATACTCTAGAGCAGTTGAAGAAGATAAAATTGACTAACTAGCAAACCATCATCCTTGCACATCAGGCGGAATCAATGGATTTATCGCTAGTGATAGCAAATATCCAGGTGCATTTGGCTTCTACTTGAAAGTTGATCTCAGCCAAAGATTTCAGAAAGCAGTTTTAAAGTAAAGATCGAGGTAGGTGGGTGTTTATTATTTGGATGCACTAAGAAACGTCAAGATTCTTTCCAAGATATCAGTCAAAATTCAAGCCACTCTATGCATATCCTCCTTGAAAATCCTATCAATCATTAATAATGATTTAATTCAAAGGAGAGCAGAGAACAATTATTATACCACCACGTACAATATATTATGCACATACGAAGATTATTATTACCTCCTCTCTTGTTCATTTTTCTTAATTACTATGAATTACAACTCCAAGGGCATGACAACCGTGAAGATTCTTCACATTCATTGCATATAGTGTGGCACAATCCAATTCATAGTTTACAGTTTTTTTTCTTTCTACTTCCCAAAAGTGAGCCCATGATATTCAGCTCAAATCAATGCTCTGCACCATCTGTAATATTAACTCCAGCCCCTTCCTAGTGCTTCTAAGACATATACCTTAACCAAAAAAAAAAAGGCCCACGATAACAATAAATAGCACATCATATTAGGTCTTAGTCAAGCATGAAGGTTCATGAGCTAACGAAGGAAAAAAGACGAGCAAAGAGAAAAACTATAGGATCTACTAGAATTGCTAAATATAAGTTCTTCGATAACAAAGTGAAGAAAGCGTTAAGTTGCATACCAACCAAATGAAGACATCAGTGCCATGATCAAGAACAACTGCTGCATCCGGTTGCATAGCAAGGTCATAAGCAGGTAGTTCCTCAAACGTGCCACCTTGTCTATGCATCAGACAGCGAGGAGCCACCATTCGGAGGGACAAATCAAATGCTGCATTCAGAAACAAGTTCCGCAGCACAGATCTCTCATCTTCATGACCAAGAATACTTCCTAGAAGTGGCCCCCTTCTAAGATGGAATAAGACTTCGGGTAACAACGAGAGCTCCTTAGGGAACTGATAGAGCTTTGACTTGGGCATTTGAGAACCAAACTTGCTTGTGATATCTTTGATTCTTTCATCAATCGTGGCTCGCATATCAAGTGCATCATTGGCATTCTTGGCTCTCAAAAGTGTCCTCTTGGCAATAAGAACAGCAGCCACTTCATCTTGAACACTTTGAAGATATGATGAAACACTGTCCACAGTAGGCAATCTAACAGAGATGACTCTGGTGATATCCGATTGGTAGACATCAGAAAACTTAAAAGCAAACTGGAAATACACAAAATCGCGCTTAATGTCTCTCTTGGTTTCCATTGATAATGCAAAACTCTGTGTTTCTTCGATGCTTAGCATTTGAATGACTAGAGCATCGTCATTTTTAAAAGTTTCATTGCTGTCCACATGCGCCTCTTCACCAGGACCTATAACTTGACTAACAAAAATATCCTCAGAACAGCGAACCTCAAGTAAACCATGCGAACCAGCAGCCCTCCCAGATGCTCTCTGCAAGTTCACACCAAAAGCCTCTCCAAAGTCATCATGGAGAATAAGTACACCCCCGGAGGCTTTGGCAAGAGGTTGCAGGACAGGCACTCTTACTGGACATGTGCCTGCACATAATATGTCAATGACTGTGTTCTTCCTGAATGCCTCACGACCTAGGGTTTCCATCCACTTAAATGCAATTTTCTCCATATGAGCATAGTTTGGATGTGAGAAAGAATGTGGAACTGATCCAGGGCCACATGTATTTGGTCCACCAGCACAAACAATAATTCTGCTGTTTCCACCAGGCCTTTTAACAACACCCTGTGACATTTCCGCTGATGGACCTTGAACAATTGCCAAAGCAACTTCAACTGCTGTACCCAGGCAACGGTCTCTAGAAGCTTCTGGAATATCCAGTTTGTATGGCCTCAGTGATGAGAATATTGAGTGTGCAACAGGAAGAGATGCGTGCATAGGAGACAAGTATATCCCGGTCCCATAAATCAATGCCTTCAATGACTCCTGATCTGGTGATTTGTTACCCGGTAATACATCAGCTGATGCAATCGATTCTTCAGAAAAATCATATAGTGAGACTGTGCTGCCATATGTGACAATCCCGAGTCTTGTTGTTGGAGGCAATGAATCCACGAATGCATGCAAAGAGCTCTGAAAATGCTGTAGATGAGGTTCATCTAAGCACTCGTCTATTACAAGGACAACTGGTGCTGACACTCTGGAATCAGATACTGGAAAGAAACCAGGCCTCTTGTTCCCTGTCTGGATATAATCAACAGAAGGTAATGATAGTTCTGGCACATTGCGAAGTTCTTCCATGTTGGAAGCTACATAATCCCCTTCACTTCCGTTGAGGTTACGACATATTACACACTGCCACTGACCTGAGCCAAGTAAAATGTTGCAATAAAGATTTGCATATGCGCCACAATTATGGCAACGATGGGGATAGCGTTGTATCATTTGCGGACCAGGTGACATCTCCCTTCCAGAGGAAACTAATGCGCCAAAACCTAGACTTGGAATATTTGCAAGTTTTTTCTGCTTCAACACCTTCAGAAGAAAAATCGATCATCACTACTAAGAATAAATAGCTAAATGTAAACGGTAACAGCCAGTGTCTTCTAACATTAGAATAATCGTTGATATTAGAATCAAAAGATCAAATCGAAAAATGCCCTGTACTGTGACGTTTCAGACAAGAAGAATAAATCTTCATTCAAACTATTCTAAGGGGCAGGGAGAAAATATTAAAATTCACAATTAATTATCTTTCCTGAGAGAAAGAAAATCATAAATATGAGATCCCCTCTCTTAACATACAACTCATAGTGAAATGAATTACTAGCAGATTTATAAGGAAAACACTACAAAAGAAACAAGTTCAAATCAGAATTTAAAAGGATACCTTGTGAGCTGAGAACAGAACATTTGGAGATTCCGCAGAGGGTGTCCAATCTTCAGTAACATCAGAACTTTGGTGATGCAGCTCAACAGACCCATTTGAAAACTGGGGAGGTGATGATGTGGGGAGAGATGAAGCAGAGGAATAGGCAACAGGTTGAGGGGTAGCTGGAGAAGTTCTAAATGGCACTGCAGCAGGTTGGAGAGGCGACGAAAACACAGGAGGACCAGGCGGGGTGCTTAGATGAGGAGCAGGGCTTCCAGTTCTAACTCCATTAGCAGGTGATGGTAAATTGGGAGGAGTCTTGATGGACGGAGAAGGAATCTGGTTAGGTTGGCCAATTGGTGGAGGAAATATAGGACCCGCTGATGATGGAAAAGGAGGAGGACTAAATACAGTATCGGGTCGAGGTGACGGAGTCCCTTGCTGTGAGGGTGGAATGGTGACAGAGTATCCAACTGACGACTCAGGTCGCTTCGCCATCAAATTGGCATAAAACAAAGTTTCCCAAAGATGTCAAACAAGATAAAAATCAAGCCAAGAATCTACAGGATTTAATGAAACCAACCCTCCACAGACACATCCAAGATCTCCTCAGAAACTCTATATAAGTCAAGAAAATTTGGAAACAAATGTCAGAAAAAATCTGCGAAAGCAAAGCCATTGGAGGAAGATAAAATTAAAACCTCACACCTTAAAACTACAGAAGATATATACATAATGCAACATATTCAAGAATTAAGTTGATCAAAGCATGCCCGTAAAGAAAAGAAAATGAAATCGCCAAAAGCAGCAAAAAATATGCCAATTTTGAATCTTAGTAGCTCAACTCTATAATCCCCTCCCCCATTCCCCATTCCCCTATCCCCAATTGATCTTTTAAAAAAAAAGATGCCAATTTTACCAGAATTTCTCGGACCCAAGTGGGGATTTGCCCAGATGAGGCCTTTAATAAATTTAATAAAGAAAAGAAATAACAGAATTGGGCTGAAATGTTCTTGAATAAATTAGAGTTTGAATTGGAGATACCTGATGAAGAATTAATGAAGAGATATTGGATGTGAATTGTTTCAAAGAAACAGGAAGATCAGCCTGAAAGTAACCGGCAGCCGCGCTCTCTCTCTCTCTGTGAGCGAGCTCTTCTTTTTCCCCTAAGAGGAGTTACATACACATGGCGCGTCAATAAGTGCGCGTGGGGATATACAATTACTAATATTAAGCAATATCATGTGTTTATGTCCTACGTGGCAATGTGGCTTGTAGTGATTGGCTGATGATACGAAGGAAGGATGGGGTCTTTTCACACGTGGCTCGCTGCTTCTCTGCCATGGCGCACCGCACACACACACTCACTCTTTTTTCTTTCTTTTTTTCCCTTCTTTTGAAAATCCGCAGTAAGGGCCGTTTGACCATACTAGATAGAAATGATAATTTGAAATGTCTAATTTGCATAAATAGTATAATCCATAATTTTATATACGAATTATAGTATATTGGATATTGATTGCATACGGGTTGATGAACTCCGCATGGGTCTTATATCGGGAAGCTTCAGTTTGGTAGATATATACGGAGGTTGTGCGACAACCTCGGGCATCATCATCATCTACATTGCATGAATTTACCTTGTACTTTTCTATGAGGTATTATTTCCTTTTGATGTGATATCTGTGTATATGTATTCTTCCTTCGCTATTAGTATATATTATACCTTTCTACCTGTATGCTTTTCTTGTATCTAATGTGGTGTATGTGAATATTATAGAATTGTTAGTAGATACGGTATGGGCTACCGTGTGAAATATTTTTTGATTGTAGGTGGCGTGCCCTTAGTGTGTATGTTGTATGCTTTATTTTCTACTTTGCTCAGTCGGCCTATGATACCTACTGATTACAAGTGGATCGTACCCACCCCTACTACACCCTTTCGATGAAAATTTGGGTTCAAGTGTGCTTCACAGTGGTTGACTTCAGGCGATACTTTGGAGTTATTCGAGGTAGCGGTTGGATTCTTGCTTCCGGAGTCTATTACTACCTTTCTTTATTTAGACTATGTCTTTATTTCGCATTCAGAGACAGAGTTGTTCTTGTTTTAGATATCTTATGTATTTGATCTCGAGTTGTACTAGTGATTTTCTTACACTTGTGACTCTAGGTTTTGGGATTATGGTATGATATTATTTGTTTTTTCTTTTCTGCTTTTGTTATATTATGTGGTCCGGCTTCATTCAAGAAGTCTTACTTTAGGTTATTGCAATTATTTTTTCTTTTCTATTAGTTTGTGTAATAGACTTACTTGTCAAGGTTTGCAGCGACAAGTGTCATCATGACCCTTAATTTTGGGGTTGTGACAAATTGGTATCAGAGTAGTCAGGTTCATTGATCTCAACAATGTAAGAACGAGATGTCTAATAGAGTCTCGCGGATCAGTATGCAAACGTTTCTATCTATCTTCGAGAGGCTATAAGATGTCTTTAGGAAATTTACCTCATTTTGTTCCTTATTGTGTAGATTTTCTTTATACCTTGTGTTCTAAGTCATATTTCAATCTTTTTCGTTCAAATGGTGATGACTAGATCTCGTAAGGTTAGAGATGTAGAGCCTTCATCCAAGGAGAGAGCCCAGTCTAGAAGGCGAGTTGCAAGTCATAGACGGGCTTGAGGTAGTAGACAGGTATGTGGATTTGCCCCGTCAAAGAGTAGTGTTAGGTGACTCTCCCTTGAGCCTCGAGTTGAGCGTGTTGGGGATGTGGGTCCTACTTCGGTCCCTCCAAATTCTTCTACCCTAGTCATGGAGAGGTTGCTGATTCGCTTGTTGACCCGTTTGGAGGTTGCTTCTTTGAGTGTGCCTGGTGTTCCCCCAACTTCAAGTATTGTACCTTTGTCCGTGCTAAAGTCTGCTTATGGTGTTCCTCCATCCCTGAGTATGGATCCTCCAGTAGTATCTACTTCTGGTACTCTACACACTCTGAGTGTTATTCCTCCTTTAGCGCCTGCACCTGCACCTGAGTATGGTATTTTGAGGTCGGGAGTTCAGCCTTCATCTATGTTGCCTTCTCCGGTGGAATTTCATCTTACCAGATTCACCATGCCTCCTCTTACGGGGAGTACAGTTATGTCTTCTAAGGATCAGAAGAGGTTTGGGAGGTTCACTCATTTAGGTCCTCCTAGGTTTAGTGGTGTTGTGAGCGAGAATGTCTATGAGTTCTTGATTGACTGTCGTGAGAAGTTGCATAACCTGGGTTCTCTTGAGTCGCATGGTATTGCGTATACTACTTATCAGTAGAGGGATGTCGCTAGAGATTGGTGGAGGTCACTTGTTAGTTCCAGACCTCTCGATTCTCCGGAGATGACTTGGGATCAATTTGCTAAGACCTTTTTAGAGAGATTTGTACCTCACAGTCTGAGGGATCAGATGAGAGATGAGTTTGATCACCTAGAGCAGGGCTCCATAACTGTTGCAGAATATGAGACACACTTCCATGCCTCGTCTAGATATTCATATGCCCACATTGCCATTGAATCTGAGAAGATTCAAAAGTTCGTGAAGTGGTTGAATATTTCTCTTTAGCTAGATACATATGAGATGTAGTGTTTAGAGCATCATTTCAGATATAGTGCATCATGCTAAAATGACTGAGGGTATTCTTCGAGCATCTCAGGGAGGCACCAAGAGGTTGCACCTATTAGGCGAGTTCAGAGGTCACACTTCTCAAGGTAGGAATTCTAGAGGTTTCCATGGTTATCATGGTAAACTCGTACGGCAGCCTTGCAGATTTCAGGTAGTGGGTCTTCTGGTTTAGCAATTTCAGGTAGCCGCTCTGATCCAGTCATACCTCCTCCTACTGAGTTGGGCCTTAGAGGTTGTTATGAGTGTAATGAGGCTGGCTATTTGGTCAATGACTGTCCTCTCCATGTGTTCAGAACTACTCTTATTTCAACTGTGAGAGGTAGAGGTTCTACCAGAGGTACGCGAAGTAGAGGTAGTGGAGCTCGTGGTGGTAGTCGCGGGGATATTAGCTAGTTGGTAGTTGTGGACTGTGTTATGCTATACCCGCTAGACCAGAGGCAGAAGACTCTGATGCTGCCATCACAAGTATCGTCCCTATTTGTTTCAGATCTGCATTTGTATTATTTGATCCAGGTTTGACTTTCTCCTATGTGTCTGCATACTTTGCTTTGGGTTTTGATTTGGTTTGTTAGCCTCGATGTGCCTATTCGTGTATCTACTCCCATAAGAGACTCTTTTAATGTGGATCCGGTGTACATATCTTGTGTTGTGACTTCTACTGTGCATGAGACTTAGGTAGATCTGATTGTATTGGATATGGTAAATTTTGATGTCATCTTGGGTATGGATTGTTATGTTAATACTGTGACCTTAGCTTCGTTGGGTGTGGCAAGGATAGCTTGGAAGGGCACGTTTCATTGGGTCCTAAGAGGGTTATATCTTATGTTCAGGCTCGTCGCTTGATTGAGAGAGAGTGTTTATCTTATTTGGCTCATATTCGTGATACTAGTTTTGCTTCACCTCCTTCTTTGGATTCTGTTGGTATGGTTCATGCGTTCGTGGATGTCTTCCATACGGATTTGCCTGGTATGCCTCTGAATTTGGGATATTGACTTTGCTATTAATGTTGAGCCGGGCACCAAGCCCATTTCTATTCTTCCCTATAGGATCTGCTGAAGAAATTGAAGGATCAGTTGCAGGAGTTGTTGGATAAGGGATTTATCCGACCTAGTGTATCACCTTGGGGTGTGTCTATCTTATTTGTGAAAAAAAATGATGGGTCTATGCATATGAGTATTGATTATCGATAGTTGAACAAGGTGACGGTCAAGAATAAGTATTTTCTTCCTCGTATTGATGATTTGTTCGACCAGCTTCAGGGTGCTTTGGTGTTTCAAAGATTGATTTGAGATTCGAGTATCACCAATTGAGGATTAGAACTTTGGATATTTTGAAGATAGGCTTTCGAACTCAGTACGGTCATTATAAGTTCTTAGTCATGTCTTTTGGGTTGACCAATGCCCAAGCCACATTTTATGGAGTTGATGAATCAGGTATTTTGGTCGTATCTTGACTCCTTTGTTATTGTATTTATAGATGATATCTTGGTTTATTCTAAAAGTGAGATCGATCATGAGGAGCATTTACGAATTGTGCTTCAAAGTTTGAGGGATGAGAAGTTGTATGCTAAGTTCTCCAAGTGTGAGTTTTAGTTGGAGTCTGTCTCTTTCTTGGGTCATGTGGTGACTAAGAAGGTATTATGGTTGATCCAGCCAAGGTTGCAGTGATTCGTGATTGGGCTAGACTTACTTCGCCCATCAAGATTCAGATTTTTGTTGGCTTAGTTGGTTACTATCGATATTTTATTAAGGGTTTCTCATCCATTGCTGCTTCGTTGACCAAGTTGACTCAGAAAAAGATTTTCTTTCAATGATTTGATGCCTGTAGAGTGATCTTTCCAAATCTTAAGAATGTGTTGACATCAGCTCATATCTTGACTTTGCTCAAGGCATACATAGCTTTTACCATCTTTTATGATACTTCAGGTGTTGTGTTAGGTGTTGTGTTGATGTAAGAGGGTAAGGTAATTGGGTATGCTTTTAGTCAGTTGAATCCCCATGAGAAGAATTACCCTGCCCATGATTTGGAGTTTTGCTCGGTTGTTTTTGCTTTGAAGTTTATAGAGGCACGACTTGTATGGAGTCTGTTGTGAGATTTTCTCAAATGATCATAGTCTTCAGTACTTCTTCACCCAACAAGATCTTAATATGAGGCAGTGTTGTTAGCTTGAGTTGCTTAAGAATTATGACTTGACTATTCTCTATCACCCGGGCAAGACTAATGTAGTTGTAGATGCCTTGAGCTGGAGTCGACTAGCATGGGTAGCTTTTCGCATCTTTTGACCCAGGAGAGACCTTTGGCCTTATAGGTTCAGTCTTTAGCTAACTAGATGGTTAGGCTTAATATTTTGACACCGAGGTGTGTTTTGACATTTGTGGATCCTAGGTCTTCTTTGATGGAGTAGATTCACGCTCACTAATTTGATGATGTTGGATTGAGACTAATTCAAAATAAGGTGTTGAGTGGTGAGGCTAAGGAATCCTCACTTAATTCAGATGGTGTTTGAGGATTAGAGTTCGTGTTTGCATGCCGAGAGTGGGTGATTGGGTTAGATTGACTTAAGAGGAGGCCCATTGTTCAAGGTCTTTCATACATCCGGGAGTTACTAAGATGTATCGTGATTTGAGGCAGCATTACTGGTAGGGTGGTATGAGGAAGGATATAGTGGATTTTTTAGCTCGTTGCCTATATTGCTATTAGGTGAAGGCCGAGCATTTGAGGCATGGTGAATAGATATTGGCCCGTATATATATTCGTGAGATTGTGCGTCTTCATGGCGTGCCAGTTCTATTATATCAGATCGAGGTTTAGTATTCACATCTCATTTTTGGAAGACCTTTCAGGATGAGTTGGGTACTCGGGTTGATCTTAACATAGCATTCCACCCACAAGCCGATGGTTAATCAGAGCGGGCTCTTTAAGTTTTGGAGGATATACTCTGCACTTATGTGATGGATTTTAGTAGTTAGTGGGAACAATATTTAGTCTTGCAGAGTTTGTGCAACTACCTTTTCAATATTGATATGGCTCCTTTTGAGGCCTTGTATAATAGACATTGCCGCTCTCCAGTTGGTTGGTTTGAGGTTTCTAACATTAGACCTCGATGTACAGACTTGCTTTGTGTGTTTTTGGATAGAGTTTGGATTATTCAGGATAGACTTTGAGCCACTCAGAATAGACAGAAGTGTTATGCAGACCTTAAACTCTGTGCCTTAAGATTTAGTGTTGGTGATCGAGCTTTCCTTTGAGTTCGCCCATGAAGGGTGTGATGAGGTTTGGGAAGAGGAACAAGTTTAGCCCCATGTATATTGGGTCATTCGAGATTCTTCGGACTGTTGGTGATGTGGCTTATGAGTTGGCTTTGCCCCCAGCTTTATCAGTTGTTCATCCAGTTTTTCATGTTTTCATGCTTCGCCGTTACTTTCTAGATGAGTCTCATGTCATCATTGGGATTTAATTCAATTAAATTAGAGGTTGTCTTTTGTCGAGGAGTCTGTCTCCATCTTAGCTAGAGATGTCAGATGGTTACGTTCTAGAGTTATTCCAGTGGTTAAGGTCCAGTGGAAGCATCGACCTGCAGATGAGGCTACTTGAGAGGTTGAGTCTGATATGCATAGTTCTTATCCCAGCTTTTTGCTGATTCGGGTATTTTTCCTTGCCTTTAGTTCGAGGAAGAACTAGATTTTTAGTAGTTGATGGTGTAATGACCTGATTTTTGATGATTTATGTAAAATATTTATTTTTATGTGATTTGACCATTTTACCTCTTCCCTTATTTTCATTATGGTATTTCTGGGGTGTGGGATGCTTGGCACGGTTTCCTATGTGTTTTAGTGTTATTTATGTGAAATTATGGTTTTGGTAGCTTGAGAAGTCTTATAGTTGACTTCGATAAAAATTTAAGATCTGTGCATCAGATAGCAAAACAGACTGCGCCACTAGATCCGGAACGTCAAATTTAGGGTGGTAATGTGGTTGATGTGGTTTTATGGCTTTTAAATCTCATTTCAGTCCTCGATTTAAAAAGTTGTGAAATTGGATTTCGGGTGTCAACTTTGTGAAAATGATATTTTTTTCAAAAATCTGATATCGTTATTAAGTTTGGAGCATCAAATTTGATAGGGTAGCATAGTTTATTTGCATTCACGGGATTCCAAATGAATTTCGAGGGGTCCGCAAAGACTTGAAAAATTCCAAGTCTCCAACTGGTGCTGGCGCCATCGCAACCATAAGTAGCTGGTCGCGTACGCGACTCAGTAGATCAGGCGCAAGTGTCGCATATGCAATATCTGGGTCGCACCATGAGTTCCACATACGCGAGGACCAGGCCACAATTGCGATACCCGCCATCAAGTCAGATACCGCATATATGACACCTGATCGCACATGCGATGCCTGGATTCCGATAAACACCTTGTTTCGCTATTTTTTTTTAATCATTTTTGAGACTCAGAGCTTAGGATTTCATGATTTTGAGTCATTTCTTTTACTTTTAAGCTTGGATAAGTTCCATAATACCTATTTCAACTACTTTTCCTAAATTTTATCATGTAATTCTTTTTTAAACATGGAATAAAAGGTATAAATTGGAGATTTTGGCCTGTAAAGCCTAAAACTTGTAATTCTTCGATCCAAATCCTGTTTTCAACTCATTTTCATTTGGTTTAGTTTCTAATCTCATAATTATCACTTTTCTTTCGATTTCATCTCCGAAACAACATCAATTCTCGATTTTTAAAATGAATTTCGGAGAATTTTGTCGGTAAAGCTTGAACATAATTTTTCTTCAATTTGAACCTCATTTTTGCTTGGGTTATCAGCTTTAGACTTCTAAAAATATATGGAACATGTTTCAAAAATAAAATTATAATTTTACCCTTCTTTTTTGAGAATCCATTTTGGGGGTCAGTTTTGACTTCCTTTTGACGCATAAACTCTATATTTCTATGTTTTAGTTGATTCTGAGTCCATTCGCAAGGAGTAAAGCTTCGGATTGAAGTATTCTAGACCGATTTTCGACATTCAAGATAGGTTATGACTTAACTTTCTTCAAATTGGCTGGGTAGTTAATATTGGTATAAAATCATATTTAGGGTGTAGGAACTAATCAAGAAAATGAATATATTATTGTGTTGCCCATGTGGTGGCCTATATATTGATGTTATTTAACAATTCTGAAATATTAATTGTTATGTGTGATCGTGTAGTGTCTTATATGATATTGTTGGCCTTGTGTATGTGAAATTAATTGTATCTTGTCTAATGAAAAAGCCTAATATGGTATCAATGGTATATTTTGATGTATTTTACTCTTCTGGCATATGGTTCAAGTTGGATTTCATGGATGGTTGGAAATATTGAGTGGATTATTGGCTTACTTGATTGTTATATTGGTTGGATATAGAAATACTCATTCTGGTTGGTTGAGAGCATTACATCCTCATATCATATACATTCATGAAGCATAGGTACCACCATGGAAATACTGAAAGTATTGGAAACACTGACTTTTTCTGATAAAAATGTGACATCTTTAAAACCCTCTACCGATGGATGTGTCGGATAAGAGTTATGAATATTGGCATTGGATATTGATTGTATACAGGTTGACGAACCCCTCATGGGTCCTACATCGAGAAATTTTAGCTCCATAGGTGTATACGGAGGTTGTACGACAACCTCGAACATCATTATCATCATCGTCATCATCATCTACATTGCATTTGTATTTATCTTGTACTTTTCTGTGAAGCATTATTTCCCTTTGATATGATATTTGTCTATGTATATTCTTCCTTCGCTACTATTATGTGTTATACCTATCTATCTGTATGCTTTCGTTGTATCTACTGTGGTGTATGTGAATATTATAGAACTGTTAGTGGAGATGGTATGGGTTTTCGTGTGGGACATTTCTGATTGCAGATGACATGCTTTTAGTGTGTATTTTGTATGCTTTATTTTCTACTTTGATCAGTCGGCCTATGATAACTACTGATTATAAATGAATAGTACTCACCTTTAATACGCCCTTTTAGTGCAGATCCAGATTCGAGTGTGCCTCACGGTGGTCGAATTCGGGTGATACTTTGGAGCTATTCGAGGGAGCGGTTGGATTCTTTTTTACGGAGTCTATTACTACCTTTCTTTATTTAGACTATGTCTTTATTTCGCATTCATAGACAGAGTTGTTCCTGTTTTGGATATCTTATGTATTTGATCTTGAGTTGTACTAATGGATTTCTTACATTGTGACACCAGATTTTGGGATTATGGTATGATATCATTTTGTTATGCTTTTCTGTTTTTGTTGTATTATGTGATTTGACTTCATTTTAGAAGTCTTACTTTAGGTTATTGCTATTATTTTCTCTTTTGTATCAGTTTGTGTGATAGGCTTACTTGTAAGGCTTGCCGCGACAAGTGCCATCATGACCCTTAGTTTTTTGTCCGTGATAACCTCTCCTTCGTCCACCAACCCACCACGTGGAACAGTAACAGATCAATAAGAAAATTATGTAGGAATGGTAAAAAAAAAAAAAAAGTGCTTGAGCAAAGTAAATTTAAAGATCAATTCCAACAAGGCATTTCAACTACTCTTTGAGATGCCTTTTGAAATCATTTGATCTTGTTCCACGTCATATTACTTTTAATTTTATTTTTTTTACAATCTGAACAAAAAAACTATTCTCTCTTGAACAATTAAACAACACTTGATGGGTATATGTGATTGAGTACCAAAAAAATATTGAAAATTAAAAAAATGCACTTAATGAAGAAGAATTGTGAGTATTCGCCAAATATGCAACAATTAATAAGCAAAGTAGTGATAGAAAGATTTGAGGGGAGGGGGATGAATGTGCTGAGGTTGGGTGGGATTTGAGATCGGAGCCAGCGAGATATGGCCGGAATTTGGGTAATTGTAGTAGGAATTGAGATGCGGAAGAGAAAGAGGAGAAAACTTATTAAGGGTAAAAGTAGGTTGTAACCTATAATAAAATAAAATCAAGATTATTTGGGATGATAATACCTTTATATTATATTATTTATGTAACTATCCCATTCGAAATTATGATTTGAAATTAAAGTTTTATTTGAACATGCAATTTAGACTTTTTATGTTGTATGCTTTTTGTGAACATAAAAAATTCATAAGTTGTAAGAAGTATTAAAATTGCCCTAATTCTTTATGCAATCACCAAATAAGCAAATATTTATAACAAAGTATAGTGCACTATCATGAAACTATTATAAAAACATACAATATTTACTGATTAAACTTTACTACTCTTTAATATAATCCTCCCACATAGACAAACAACCTCCTCACGTTGAGCTTGCATTTTTCAATCAAATAACAGAGAAAACTAATCAACATTGTTGTTTTGAGTCATTTGTTGGTCAATATCATTAGTAATTATATCTTTATGTTTTTGCACCATAAATATTTCACGCACATTTTTGGTATTCTAGCAAAAAAATTCTGTTACACTGCACAAGTTATGACAGTTGTCACTTGTGTGTCATTATCATAATGGTTCGTGCCTTGTTTTAATATTCAAAATCTATTTTCTCAATCTTCAAAAATTCGTTCAATCATATTGCACAAAGATAATATCAAAAGTTAAATAGCTTTTTAACGTTCTGAAGCTTTCTTTTTCTTTCTCTGTAATCTTGCAAATATAGTGTAATCTTCTATATGGAGCTAAAAATTCTTTCGTATTTTAAAAATCAGCATCAACAACATAATATTTATCTTTCAACATAAATAATATTTTTGTAAAGAATTCTAAAAAGGCATGTGACATAAATGAGATAACTTCATGTAAACACATAATATTTGTTCTAGGCCATGACTTTTTTCTAAATGATTGAAGTTAGTGAGGATGTAATTGAAAGTTATAATATGATGAAAATAAAAATAAAAATTATATCGTTGACTCAATAAGTACGTTCTCAGAAACTTTACTGTCATGTGTGGTACCTTCCAATTCAGCAACAACGAAGGTAAATTACATGTCAAAATCACAAGCATATCAGACATTTTGTGACGTTCTTCCTCTGTAGCTGCAATATGCTTGTTGCATCGCTTTTGAAATCCCCTTCTATATATGTTTCATTAATTGCATAAATCCTACCAAATAGAGAATACAATAATATTTGTAAGCATTTATCTAAATATTAATAATTACACACATAAAATAATTGAACATTTATCAAGGCCATAAAATAAATTTATTAGTGTATTTAAAGTTTCACCTTAAACCAAGATCTAAATTTGATATTGTGTCGAATTTTTGAATATCCGATAGTCATATTTTTGGTTGTACAAATGTTGGTGCTATCTTGCCAATTTCCTTGACAACTATTTTAACATGTCGGTTGATTGTTTCAAGTGAATGTCGAAAAGTTTCACTTGCCAAATGTTAACTATCATTTCATGTAATAATGATTAGAAAAATACCCACGACCTCTTCAATTTAAACCTTTGTGATTAGATGCTCAACTGACAACATGATCTTTTGTTTTATTAAACTAACAAGTTCGTAAAATATTTTAAGATATACACATATGATGTCCACATAAAAGTTCATTGATACATGTAATACCAGACCTAGATATATGATGGTGTGTTTGGCACAACACCCTATGTTCTCATGTGAATTGTTCGATATGTTCAGCTACTACAATGCTTAAGATAACATTCTTAACATCGCTATCAAATGCTCTGGATTACTTGATATGTTCATATCCTACAACGCATAAGATAACATTCTTAACGTCGTTATCGAACTAAGTGGCACTGCTTAAGATGCTCATATCTTCCTAGATTCTTACGAATAACCTATAAAGTAGAAAAAAAAAATATAAGTAAGCGAATAACTTTAGTTTAACATACATAATAATTTACTCTAATAAATGCTAGTAATATATTTACTAAAACTTGTAAATGTACAGATAGGTGCAAAACAAAAGCTATCACATATTTATAAAATCATAAAGATACTTTAAAAGCAAGTAGATTTCAACTATTATCACAAAGATGCAAGTCAATTTTTCTAACTAGCTAAATCAAATATCTAACTACTATAAGTTTGAATGAAGAGACTTCTGGTGACATTTACATATAATCAATAAAAATACAATTTAGTGTGCTTGATTAATATTTATAATTAATTGATCAAATTTTTCTCAAGTCCTCAATCCATTGAACTTGATATTCTTCAGTCATGTGAATAAACATCCTACGAACATAAGGTTAAGCAAGTGCGACACTCATAGCGAAAATTATTTTTTATCAATGTCATGCTTATTCGTGAGATTTTGCAGTTGAATAATCACAACTTGCTCAAACTAGATATCAATCTCATTATGTGCTTATGATTTTGCTTGTTCCATTCTTGCTTCTCTTTTTCTTTAGCATCCTTTCTGTCTCTCTTTCATTTCAAGTGTTTCTTCAAATCATTAAATATGCTTTTGATTGTTATAGATTGATTTTTTTGTGACGTGATGCAACACCATTAGTTGAAAAGAGATGCATCACATATAATTCGCTTTTCATTGCTATTATTATTGTTCGTGTCCATGTTCATGAACTGATATACGTATTTAGTATTGGTGGAGTTTTCATCAAAAGTAAATGCAACATTCTTCATTTTAGTAGGTTTACTTATTTTTGGTTGCAAAACGGGTGTTGTAATATATACAATATGATTACTTGTGACAATTATTTTTTCAAAAAATTTATCAATAATTTATAGTAATTAAGTTCTTTACATTTGAAATTGAAAAGACTAACACCTTCGTTTTTTTTTTGCTGAAAATATATAAAATAATGTATTACATTTTATGAAAGTTTACATAAACAAAAGAAAAATACTCAATACTAATCATACAAGCCTACCCCAACATAGTGCGCCTAAATATCAGAAGAAGAAGTAACAATGTTAGTTTCAAAATTCTAATCCTGGAGCAAGACTGAAATAAGCCCTTGAAATTTTTAAGATATTTTCTTAATCCTCTACATTTTGTCTTAATGCGATTTTCATCGAAGTTGTCTTGCTTATCAATTTGTTCGTTGATGATTATCCTTCAGAGTGGACCACTAATTATAAAATCAGTAAATACATATTTTCTTGCATCATCACGTAAGACCTCGATAAGGACTGATATTTTCTCATTTGTTTATTTTTTATCATTTGAACCACGTGGTTTACTCATTCTTTTATGTTTCTACAATATAACAACAATATGATAATAAGTTGTATTCTTTATGTTCACTTCGATTACATAATATCTGAAATTCACGTGAACACAAAAAAGTTGATTAAAATTTAGTTTATATTTATCCTGTTAATTAGTGAAGACGCAATCACTAAATTTTCATCTATAATTTCAAAATCATCTTGACATGTTATGTGCATGTACTCTAATTTTGAAAAAATATAACAAAGAAACTAGTGATAAATGCGAACATAAAATATTCATCTCTACAACTTACTACTAAAGCTGGTCAATCAAATCAGCCATAAAGCATTTGCATAGAAGTAAAATTTTGAAAAAAGTAATGAATATTTAGTTCACCTTAAAAATGACAGAATACTTGGTTAATCTTTGAGCTTCATTTGTTATTTAAATAAGCTGAAGTATGAGTTTTATTGGTGGCACTTTGAGTTCACTTATATAACTGCAAGATGTGATTTAGCTAACACATATCTACAAATGCAGTTCTGCTACGAATAAACTGGTCACTTCAAAGGATTGTAATTTTGCCCAACTCATATTGGTCATTTGAATGATAGGGGCGTGTCATAAATAGAGAGTAGAAATAGTGAATTAAGAATTGATGTAAATAAATTAATTACTCAAAAACCAGTTGGTGTGAGTAATGGTAAAACAGTAACTATATATTATTATTGTCAACAACATTGACTTTTCAATTTAATGTCATAGAAATAGTTGGTAAGAGTTTTGTCCCTTTAATTCACTATGAGCAATCATATTTTTTAATGAATGAATTTGGATAAAGTAGTTACTACATCCGATAATAAAGAATAAAGTATTATTTTTGAATAATTTCGTCAAAGTCTTGTCCCTTTAATTCATTATTATTGATTTGAATTGAGTAATAATAAATTTGGTATAAGATAATGAATTTGATGAATAATAAATGATAAGTGAAAGTTGATTTGGAGTAATAATAGATTTTATGTTGGTGAGAGTATTAGTTATATGCGATATAAATGATTTTAAAAGTACTAACATGAACTATAAAATTTATATACGTATGAAATAAATGGTTGTTAACTATAAATGGTGGGTCTTTTTTATAAATATAAACTTGTGGGTTTACTTTTGTATTTTAAAAAAATTAAATTATGATTTGAAATTTTCAAATCATGCTTTTTGGAGAATTTGAGATTTCATGTAATGTATGAAATCATGAGATGAAATCGCATGACCAAACACTGATTTCATATCACAGACGTGAAATCACATGTCCAAACGCCTACTAAAGATATGATTGGGATGAACCAAAAATATTTTTCTACCCCTCCTTCCTTCTTTACTTATCCATATTATCAAAAATAGAAGTCCAACAATACTTGTTCAGTTTTGAAAATCAATGAATAAATTTACCTATCTGCTGTCATTTTACCTTAATATTAAATATCATTCGTTACTCAGTGCATTTTCTAAAGCATTGAATTTATTATATTCAAAGGGCGATATAGTAAAATTACTTCTATTATTTACTGTTTTTATGACCTGTTTGGACATGTAAATTAAAATCGTGATTTGAAATCATGATATGAAATAATTTGAGTTGAAATTAAAGCTTTGTTTGAAAATGCAATTTGAATTTTTTAAGTTGTTTGTTTTCTCATAAATTATGAAAGTTGTCAAAATTTCCCCTATTCTTTATACAATCTTACCAAAATAAGCAAAAGCTCATAACAAAAGTATAATACACTATCACAAAGCTATTCTAAAAAAATAATACAATATTTTTTTTGACAATAAACTGTACCATACTAACAAAATTTCAATACACCTAAAGAGCACTTAGTTAAGTCTCAACAAGAAAATAACCACCCTAAGCCTCAAGCCATCTAATTATAACCGCAGTCAATAAATCAAGAGCACTTTTTAGCCTCCATAGACTCCATATATATGTCTGTCCTTTCTCTAATGATTATCTGACTTTGCAGAGCACCATAAATTAACATTCATAATCTACTTTTTATACATCTTTGCATTCCTAGCCTGCCAAACAAAATATAACATAGATTTGTAACATGTAGCAATAGTTTCGCGTTTAAATTTCCCCTAATGCTTCAATTTTAGTACGTGAATATGTTGAGGCACCCATATGAGTATGTTGTCAATATCCAACCACATAACAAGCTTTTTCACTACTGACCGAAGAAGAAATTTTTGCTTAGGCAGTGTGATCTTATTCCAACAGCTTCTCAGAATGCTGACCTCTCTCCCAACAGTGCTATATAACTCAATGAAATTAAATATATTTCAGAATCTGTTAGAGTATATTATCCCTGTGATGAGGCCAATATGTATAGTATTTTCTTGCTCATACTCTGTCGAATTCTAGTATAGTGATGTTGGAATTATAGATTACTTAAAATTAAAATGAATCACTTCTAAAAGATTTATATTAAAAAGAGTTGGGAATCGTTGAATTCACATTGGGCATCTACTCTGGCTTGGCTACGAAAAGTACCCTACGAACCGTAAAGAGTCATTACGACTCTTGACATTCCAGTCGTAGTCACAATAGAGGGCTGGTCATCCTATGACTCGAGGCCCGCGACCCGTAAGAAGACCTTACAACTCGTCAGGTGAGCGTAGTCTGAGCAGTAAGATCAAAACTCAAGAAATTTTCAGAGGCAAAAATCAGGGTTGTTACATTACCCCCCCCCCCCCCCCCATGATCATTCATCCCCAAATGAGGAGTCAAGTCATCTATTAGCACGATTATAAAAATAATACTCAACCACAATTCCTTTAACAAAGTCAGAAAACAAAAAGAGTAGGAAAACCCAACCTTAAGCACGATTATACAACTCGAGGAAGAAGAACAGATACTTGGACTTCATGTCCTCTTCGGCTTCCCAAGTAGCTTCTTCTACCTTATGGTTCCTTAATAGAATCTTTACCAAATCCACATCCTCAATCCTTAAATGACGAACTTGTCTATCCAAAATCTTTACCGGTACTTCCTCATAAGACAAGGAATTCGAAATACCAACATCCTCAATAGGCACTACCAAAGAAGCATCACACACGCACTTCTTCAACATCGAAACATAGAAAAATGGGTGAACGGAACCCAAACTCGAAAGCAAACCTAACTCATAAGCAACCTTCCCTACTCTCCTCAAAATTAAGCACGACCTAATATAATGGGGGTTGAGCTTTTTCTTTTTCCCAAACCTCATAACTCCCTTCATAGGAGATACCATCAAGGACAACTAACCTCTAACCTCAAACTCCAACTCTCTACGCCTCACATCCGTGTAGAACATTTGGCGACTCAGAGTAGTCTTAAATCTATTCCGAATCACCTTCACCTTCTCTATAGCATGGTGAACCAAGTTCGGACCAAATAATTTGGTCTCGCCAATACTAGAGTGATAACTATTATTATACGCAAATTCAATGAGAGGCAAATAATCCACCCAACTACCTCCAAAATTGATCACATAGGCCCTTAACATATCTTCCAAAATCTGAATTGTCCTCTAGCTTGTCCATTCATATGAGGGTAGATTGCGATGCTAAGCTTCACCCGTGTGCCCAAGCCTTACTGAAACAAATGCCAAAAGTGAGAAGAAAACTGCGCACCTCAATCTAAAATGATAGAAACTGGAGCACCATGCAATTTCACAATCTCTAGAATAAACAACTTCGCATAATTCTCTCCAGTGTAAGTAGTCCTCATAGGCAAGAAGTGTCAGACTTAGTGATCCTATCCACGATGACCCAAATCGAATCATGTTGATTTTGAGATGGCAGAAGACCAGTAATAAAATTCATGTTGATCACCTCCCACTTCCACATAGGCAACTCAACCTTTTGAGACATGTCGTTGGGCCTCAAGAGCTCAACCTTTACTTACTGACATTCCATACACCCAGCCACGAAGTTAGCCATATTTCTCTTCATGATGTTCCACCCATAAATCTCCTTCAGGCCGTGATACATCTTCATCAAGCCCGAATGAACTATATACTTCGACTCATGAGCCTCAGTTAAAAAATTTTCCTGCAGCCTATCAACATCAGGAACACACAATCTACCTTGGTACCTCAAGATACATTCTCCACCAATCTGAAATGCCATGACATTATGCTGACCCACATCATCCTTAATCTACATCAAGATGGGGTCCAAAACCTATTTCTGCTTCACTTCTGCACCAAGAGATGACTTTACCACCTCTTATACAATCACACCTCCATCCTCATAATCTAAAAGACAACTTCAAGATTATCCAACCGGTGAATGTCCTTCACCAATCCTCGTTTCTCCCCATACACATGAGATAAGCTACCCATGGACAACCTGCCAAGAGCATTAGCAACTACATTAGCCTTACCTGGATGGTAATGAAGACTCATATCATAGTTCTTGAGTAACTCAAGACATCTACTTTGCTTGAGATTTAAGTCCTTCAGGGTGAGCACATACTGCAAACTTTTATGATCTGAATAGATATCAACGTGAACCCCATACAAGTAATGACACTAAATCTTCAAAGCAAACACAACAACTGCCAACTCCAAATCCTGAGTCAATTAATTCCTTTCATGAATTTTTAACTGCCTAAAAGCATAGGCCGCAACCTTACCTTGCTGCATTAAGACACAACCTAGTCCCATATGTGACACATCACAGTAAACAACAAACCCATCAATACCCTTAGGCAGGGTCAAAACCAGAACAAAGTCAACTTATCTTTTAGTTTCTCAAAACTACCCTTGCAAGAATCGAACCACAAAAACTTCACCTTTTTTTGAGTGAACTTAGTCAACGGAGCAGCAATAGATGAAAAACTTTCCACAAATCTCCTATAATACCTGTTAAACCCAAGAAGCTCTGAATGTCGATTGGAGTCGTGGGTCTAGGCCACTTTTTAACCACCTCAACTTTTTGTGGATCTACCATGACCCCCTCACTGTACACAACATGACCCAGAAAGGTCAAAATATTCAACCAAAACTAACACTTCGAAAACTTGGCATACAATTGTTGATCCTTAAGAGTCTATAAGACTACTCTGAGGTGATTGGCATGGTCTTCCTCACTCTTAGAAAATACCAAGATATCCTCAATAACCACGATCACGAAAAAATCCAACAACTCTCTGAATACTCGATTCATCAAGTCCATAAATGCATCCGGAGCATTAGTCAACCCGAATGACATCACCATAAACTCATAATGACCATATTAGGTTTCGAAAGGTAGTCTTAGGGATATCCGTCTCCCTAATCTTAAACTGATGATAACCCGACCAAAGATCAATCTTAGAAAAAACATCTAGCACCCTGAACCCGGCCAAAGAGACCATTTATCCTAGGAAAATAATACTTATTTTTCACTGTCACCTTATTCAGTTGTTGATAATCTTATACAGCGGAAGAGAACCAGTTTTTTTACACGTGAAAAGCATGAGAACACCCCATGGGGACACACTAGGATGAATGAAACCCTTATTAAGAAGATCTTTTAACTGCTCATTAAGTTCTTTCAATTTGGCCGGAGTTATTCTATTAGGAAGAATAGAGATAGGAAGGGTATACAATAGAATATTGATCCCAAAGTCTATATCCCTATCAGAAGAAATACCACGAAGATCATCGAGAAATACTTCAGGAAGTTTGTTAACAATAGGGACAAATTATAGAGAAGGAACCTCGAAAATAGAATCTTTATCCCTAGCTAGATGGTATAGAAACCCCTTGGAATTCAAATTTCGAGCTTTAAGATACCAAAGGAACTAAATAACTTCCCTTTCATTCCATTATTGGTTAATTTAGAAATTGGAAACTGACCTTACGAGTCCAATAATCTTGAGAAACATAGTACGAATGGAGCCAACCTATCCCCAATATTACATCAAAATCTACCAGATCCAATTTAATCAGATCCATCAATGTCGCCATATCACCTATCACTAATAGATACCACACAACCCCTATAGAACCTTCTAGCCGCAACAGAATCACCCACTAGGGTAGACACAAAGAAGGGATTGGAAATACTCTTAGGACTGAAACCAAAATAAACAGCCACATACCAGGTCACCTAATAAAGTAAAGACCCCAAATCAGGTAAACAATAAATATCATGAGAGAAAAGTTGTAACGTACCAATAACAATATCAGGAGACACCTTAGATTCCTGATAAGTGGCAAGATCCTGAAGATGATTTTGACCAGTATCGATACTAGAAGTAGCACCTATTAGTGCAGGACCTGAAGAAATAAAAACCGAAACCTTATTATCCCCGATAGCAATATTTTCTAACGGGCAGTTTCTTTAAAAATTACCAGGATTTCCATATTTGAAACACAGATTCCTTCTCTCATAATAATAACCTATATGCATCTATCCACAGAATCTATAAAGAAGATATGATGAAGCTGACTGAGCTCTACTAGCTTGGGTTTGGGCACCCTGATACGGGCATGACCATGAAGATCGATGTATGTGCAAGTGTGACAAAAGTCCATCCAAGGAAGTGCATTGTTAAAGTGGGAGAAGGACCTAAAACACACTAAATCCACCCCTATCCTACACTTGAAGGGTGCCCCCTTTTCATTATGGGTCTTTGGGGCATTTCATCTCTTTTGTGTAATAGACTATAAATAGATTAGTATTAGGTCATTTGCTTTGGATTTGATTATTATTGTAAGTCTTAAAACATTGAAACACCAAATCCTCTCTAGTGTGAGAGTAGAATCCAACCGTAACTAGGGCATCCAAGTATGGATATCATTTGTGTTGCGACTTTGACTTGAGATGTTATTGCTTGAGGAGGTAACGTCCCTCTTGTGTCTCCGTAGGAGTTTGGTGATTGTTTGTGTGGGTGTTAGGGGTCCTAGAATTTGACATATTCTAGGGTTCTTAGGACTTATGCTCTCTTTTGTCAAACTATCTATCCCTTTTATTTTATTGTAAATCTTTAGTGTTGTTCCTAGCTTCTTGTGCTCCGCTTGTGTTCATCTAGTTATTGTTATGTTGTGGACTATTTTGTGTCTTTTTTAGGTTGAGCTTATGGTTGATTTCGTTCTTATGGAATGTATCTTGGTCTAGCTCACTTGAAAAATAAAAAAAAGTGGTGTTCTTATTTGAATTCTGGCTGAAACTTAGAGATCTAGATCTAGGAGTCTTTTGCTTGTCTTGTTTATTTCTAGTGTTATCTCTTTTCTCACTAACACATTTAGTGTCTCAATCTAAATTTTTGAGCTATTTTTCAAGTTGTTGTTGGATATTGTGGACGGCTTGTGTTGTTGTTGTTCTTGATGTTCTTATGTTGTGGTGAAGAAGAAGCTTCAAAGAGAGTTGTTTGATCTAAAATCAAAGGAAAGAGAGTGTGACTCCTTGTTTGTCTTGGAAACACTTCCAAGACATCACCAAAAGGGTAAAAAAACAAAAGGCTCTCCAAAAGCTTTGTTACCAAAAAGGAGTTAGGGTACTTTTCAAGATTGACTAAAAAAAATAAAAAGAGACAAGACTTCTAAAAAGGTTGTCTTGCCAAAAGAGAGCAAGTATGTCAAAGTTTTTTTAATCTTAAAAAGAAAGCCTAAAATCTCATTTGCCTACCCTATAGCCAAAACTTCTTCTTCTATTTGAAAAATTAAACAACTAAATTTAGGAACAAGAAAAAAATTTCAACTTCAACGACCAATAGTTGATTGCCACATCATCATAGGCTAAAAAATATTGGAATTCTTAGTTTCTCTTCCTTGTTTCCATTGGTTTCAATCTTGTTGATTCTAATACTAATTGGCAAACTAGTAAATACCTACTAGGTTGTAAATTAGTTTTAGAATATGTTTCTTCATGTTAGCGTTATTTTTGTGCTTTTTTCTTTTGAAATCGTTGTTAGTTCTTGGCTCAAGTTCAACAAGATTTGTTTGAGTTTCAAACCAAAATTTATTCCGGATAAGAGTAGACTCACCTCTCAACTCCTCACGAAATACAAGCTGACTTGCAATACTTTTGAAGCCAAGTGTAAGATAATCAAAGTGTGAGAGTGTGGTGAGGATATTGTTGAGCTAATTGTTTGTTGTTTTGTAGGTACATTTCAATGGAAGGAATTACCTCCCAAACCATGGACAACAATGCTACTAATACCATTTTGGATCACCTTGAGACCCTTACCCGTAGCATGGATAAGATGCAAATAGATTTGTTTTCATTGAAGGGGGATGTGTCCACTATTAGTGGAAGGTTGGAACGGGTGAAAAGCCAAAGAAGTTGATCCTCTACCCCTCAACACTATCATGTCTCTTCAAGTGGGCATAATCAAAACACTTCCGCTACCATCTCCCCCGAAACCTTACATCAAATGTTCCATCCCCAAAACTGAGACCCCAATAGGCTATTTCATTCACAACCCCATCAAGTACTATAAGAAGGACTTGGAAGCCAATTAACACCACCAAACCCGAGCCCTCCAATCCAAGCTCCACTTAACCAAAGGTCTCACTTTCTACCAAACCCAATCCCACCACCACAAGTTCCACTTAACCCAAATAAACTCATCCATATAGAAGGATATGGTAGAAAAAAATAACATGAGGTATATGGGGCTTATGATGATGCTTACTTGAGGGGAGAAAAGATAATAGGTAGGCATGGTGATCAAATAGAAGTTCAAGGCCGAGATGGGAAAGTTGGTCAATGAAACCATTATGGGAACCAAAATCGTGAGGTGGGCATAAACCCCATCAAAGTTAGCCTTGCAATCTTCAAGTGTGAGAGTGATCCCGAGACTTATCTTGCTTGGGAGTCCTCTTGTGACAAGATATTCCAAGTGAATAATCTAACCAAAGAAAAGAAGAGTTTTTATGCGATAGCTCACTTTCAGAGGTATACAAATACTTGGTGAAAGTATGTAAAGATGTTTGGAAATGTGTTGATTGAGGGGCATACCCCTCCATGGTTTAGATTGTGGCAGCGTAGAAGGCAAAGGTACTTTCCCGATTATTATAAGCGTGAACTTCTTGCCAAGTTGTACAATTTGAGGCAAGAAAACAAAAGTGTCATGGCATACTATGATGAGTTTCAATAATTGATGTTGAAGCTTGATCATCGAGGAGAGCAAGTGAGCTATGATATCATACTTTTCAAGGTCGAGTTGAAAAGAGACATCTTTTCACGTATGATACTTCATAAGTTCGACACTATAGATGGCATCTTCCAAGCGACATTAGAGTTTAAAAGGGAGCTCAAGGAGAGATCGGGTTACAAATACAAGGGACAATCTCCCTCGGGTTGGCAAAAGGACAAGGAACACTCATTCAATGCCGAGTAACCCAATGCCAAGGCTATCAAAACTGAGACCAAGGCTGCCCAAAGGTACCCTCCAAATAATGAAGGTAAACTGAATTCCTCCTCTCATTCTATAGACTTTCAATGCTTCAAATGTCAAGGGTAGGCACATAAGGCTAGTTAATGTCCAAATAGGAGGAATGTGATCCTTAAGGAGGGAAAATTGTACTTTCTTAGAGAAGAGGTGGGACTTGAATTGAATGAGATTGATGATGAATCTCAAGATGGAGAATAAGAAAAAACTGAGATACCAAAGGAAGAAGGTGAGGAAGATGTTTGGACATGTGATGATGAACTTGAAGTTCCTAGTTTTGTAGTGCAAAGGTCCATGATTAGTAAGACTTTGGTTGATCCGAGTCAAAAGGAGAACCTTTTTAACACCAAATATCGTATTAAGGGAGTTGTGTGCTCAATGATTATTGATGAATATAGTTGTATCAATATTACTAGTGTTACCATGGTTGACATCTAGAAACTTCCCACTATTCCTCATGCAAGTCCTTACAAGCTTAAATGGTTGAATGAGTATGGGGAGTTGAAGGTAACCCGACAAGTGATGATTCGATTCAAGGTAGGAAACTACCAAGACGAGGTGTTTTGTGATGTGATACCTATGCAAACTTGTCACTTATTGTTGGGGAGACCATGGCAATATGATAGGGCTACCACACATGATGGAAGAAATAATAGGTACACTTTTGAACTCCATGGAAGAAAGTTTACACTCCATCCTCTCTTACTATTACAAGTGAATAAAGTTCATCAACGAATGAGGGAATTGGAGTATAAGAGGAAGAAGGGAAAAAGAGGGAAAGCCGAGAGTAGAAGTGGTGAAGGAGGGGAGAAAGAAATGCAACAAAAAGGAAATAATTCCTTACTTGTCGGACTTACCCACAAAGACCCTTTATTTCTCACTAACATAGATACTAGCATTTTGCCTAGTATCAATTTTTCTTGAGTGCAGGTTCAAGATCATGTGCTATACAAGGAGGATTCCATTCCAACATAAGCTTGATTATCTCACGGAGCCCTTATGTAAGCATCCAAACTTTGGGACAGGGAATGAAGAAATGATTCAAAGAAGAAGCCTTGAGGGTGATGAAGCCATGAATTTGATGCCAAATTCCTTTCAAGATGGAGATAATAATACGGGCATGACCATGAAAATCGATGTATGTGCAAGTGTGACAAGAGTCTATCCAATGAAGTGCATTGTTGAAGTGGGAGAAGGACCTAAAACACATTAAATCCACCCCTATCCTACACTTGAAGGGCGCCCCTTTTTCTTTAAGGGTCTTTTGGGAATTTCATCTTTTATAAATAGATTAGTATTATCTCATTTGCTTCGGAGTTGATTTTTGTTGTAAGTCTTGAAACATTGAAATACCAAATTCTCTCTAGCGTGAGAGTAGTATCCAACAGTAACTAGGGCATCCAAGTATGGATATCACTTGTGTTGCAACTTTGGATTGAGACGTTGGTGCTTGAGGAGGTAACGTCCCTCTTGTGTATCCATAGGAGTTTGGTGATTGATTGTGTGGGTGTTAGGGGTCCTTGAATTTGAAATATTCTAGGGTTCTTAGGACTTATTTTCTCCTTTGTCAAACTATCAATTCCTTTTATTTTATTGTAAATCTTTAGTGTTGTTCCTAGCTTCTTGTGTTCGGTTTGTGTTCATCTAGTTATTGTTGTGTTCTCGATTGTTTTGTGTCTTTTGGGGGTTGATTGGTATCACACCCTGGGTCTTAAACCCACTGTCACCAGACGGCTTAGGATAAAGAGCACTAGTCGTATAATAAGAACCATAGTTTCCCCAAGCCTTCTTAATTCTTATTGCCACACTACCTACCATCTCTACCACTACTCTGCTAGCCTTTACCCTACTTTGGATATTTGAATTTCTTACTCTACCTCTCTTCCTATTTCTACTTGTGTCCTCTTTTCATCTTCAACCTGTTGCATATACACCACCGTCCTAGAATATCTAAGTCATTATTCAACATCGCCGCCTTACACTCTAGTGCCAGGACCTGAGACAAACCCGAAGCAAACTTCCTCATTCTTGCCCTCATACTGGACACAATCTACAGGGCATAACAAGATAGTTGGTGAAACTTCAAGACATATTCTTTCACACTCATCCTACCTTACTTCAAGTCCACAAACTTTTCGACCTTAGCTTCCCTCAACTCATGAGAAAAGAAACGATCAAGGAAATAACCAAAAAAATCCTCTCACATAGCCTACTCAGCATCATCACCTCTCGACTACTCCTACTCTTCATACTGTTGATATGCAACAAACTTCACACCCTCCAAATCAGTAACATGCATCACCTGAATATCTTCTTTATTTCATCAACTTGAAGATCCTCCTCAACCTTAAAGCTTGTAAAGGTCGGAGGATTAGCCTTATAAACTAGACAACTCTAGTAACCTCAGAATATAGGGCAACAAAATACACGGTCAGGCTGAAGAGACTGAAAAGTCACCAACTAAGTCATCAGATGAATAGATAAATGGAATTCAACATTAGAAATATCTTTTTGAGGTGGTGGGTCATGGACATCAATAGCCCGAGAAACGAGAAACTCAAGGAGGACTGGTAGGGACCATTAAAGACTTAGGGAGTCAAGAGTAGGGGCCCTAGACCGAGTCTGTACTCCATAAATAGGATGAGTTCCATCAACATTATCCTCAGGTGGGATAAAAGAGTTTCTACAAGCATCAGATATTTGAAGAGGCATGATCTAAAATGCAAACAAACGGAATTAGAAGAGATCACAAGAAAGGAAAACATTACTAAATTCCCCGTATCCACTCTTTTATAAGTGTGGCGTGCTACACACCCATAAAAAAGACTCTACTAACATAGCCTTGTGGACACCTAATAACCATGAACCTATGCTCCGATACAAAGCTTGTCACAACCTAAACCCGGGCCTGGCCATGTTGGGTATCTCAAGTCTGCCGAAGACGAAAACCACCCCCTTTACGTTACTCAACAAGAACACAATACATCTAGCAGCGGATGAATTCCGAACGTATAACAAGATAGTTAAGCAACTAGCTAAGAAAGAAATTTAAGAACTTTAACATCCATCCCAATCCACAAATCCTCTAATAACCAAGAACAACTTAAGTCAAGACATGCCTCCTACATAGTCAAAATGAGTCCAAAAGTAATAGTCCAAAACATAAATAAAACAAGACCATGAAATAAGGGCCTTTCAAAGAATGAAAGCTCACCACTTCAAAGTTGACTTATAAGCTATACAGGAATCGCATATCACTACACAAATAAAGAAGAAGTGTTTTTATTCCCTACATAGCGTGGGGATACAACATCCAAAGATGGTTAGCGGGTAAGGCTAGCATATAACTTAGGATAAGGATAAAATAATGTCAATTCAAAATCTAGTCCAAACTCAATATACATGTTCAAATACATGCATACATACATATATATAAGATGTTGGGATAAGAAATAAGGTTTTGCATGAGATTTAAAGCCATTAACCTGGATTGTTTGGCTCTAACCGTCCTAAGGACATACACGGGCTATATGGGTTCAACTCCTTCTGCTGAAAGGATCCCAATGTGTGTTAGATGCACGAACTAAGAAAATCTAAGTATTATCAAGGGAATGCCCCAACCCTAGCCAATTCAATATATATACAAGTGTAGACTATGCACATGGTCATAAAGACCCCTATGCCGGCAAACGTGGTCTGCAGTTCTGGTCCTCCCGGGACCTCCACCTTCCAAGGCGAGCTACACAACCCTTTTTAAGCCTAATTAAAATAAGTTTTACATAAACCATACATTTAACCAAGAAATTCTCCATTAAGGAATCAACCACAAGTATCGTCATACCATTATGCTTGTAAGCTTATAATTATACTATACCAATTCCATCAACTTCGGAAAATACCACGACCCTCTTTGTTCGTGATATCAAGCTTAAAATGAAAAACATGGCAAACAAGGCCTTCAAAACCCTTTTTATTCATTTAACCATTTATCAAATACAATGTTTAGGGAAGTAAGTCAAATCATGTGATTCACCATATTTCAAATCCAATTTTGCCAATGGGTTGAGGGAAAACAATTTCCAAAACTAAATTCCAAACCAAAATCATCAAATTAAGGTAAATGCCTCGACCCCCATCCCATTTTCCATACCCATGCACCCCAACGGGTTTCAAAATACATAAATAAAATATGAACACTTGCATTAAAATCATGGAAATGCAAATCAAGGAATAATCCTTCCAAAACCCTCAACCCAAATCAAAATTCATATTCAAATCCATATGAATAATCATTTAAACACATGCTTTAAGTAAAACAAGTTTAAGGGGAGAGGTAATGCTTGAAAGTATTAGGAATTATAGAGGGAAATCAGCCTATGAGCCCTAGATGATCAATCTTGAGAAACCCTAGCCTTGTTCTTGCATTGAGGAGTTTGAGAGAAGAGAAGTGTATTTTGATTTCTTTTGGAGTGAAAATAAGATCCTAAAGTGTTTTTATGTCATGGGTCACAATTGGGTAAAAAGGGAAATGATCAAAGTGCCCCAATTAAAACATAGGAAGAACTATCGTACTGACTACGAGTCATGTCACGACTCATGACATCTGGTTACGATTCGTCTCCGTGATTCGTAGTCTAGGAAGAGACATGGGCCTCCTTTTTGTTAACCCTACGAGTCATACCCTACGACTCTGTAACACTCTATATTTTTGGGCTAGTTTTTGAACCATCATTCCTACATGTATGAGTTATAATCCAAGTGATTCCAATGTGAATATAAGTTTTATGATCTTTATCCTGGTGTTTGATGTGCTTTCTAGGTGAGAATTATTCAAAAGAATCACTTAGAGCCAAGTTGAGCTAAGGGCCTTTGATTCGTCCAAAGTTTGGTTTTAGATTCTACAAGGGTCTACTTTGAATGAGTATAACTTTTAATATACGTGGAATGTTTTAGATCAATTCCCACCAAATTGTAATAATTGAATTATCTTTCCAACGATACCAATTTTGCCTTAATCCGATACCCAAGCAAAAAGTTATGGCATTTTTTGTGAGAGGCAGTAAGCCGACGCAATTGGGACACAACACATCGGTCATTGACGCAATGGAAACTGCGTCACTGAACTGTTTCACATGCTATTTCAGTTTCTATGGGGTCTAGGGACACTTTGGTCACTTCCCCTCACCAAATCTGTCCATAACACTTAATTTCAGCCCCCAAAAGCATTAGATACATTATTTGCATTTTTTTCTCTCCAAGAAAACCCTAGCCCCCTTAAGAACACCAAGAACTTCATCAAATTTTCTTCAAGAAAAGCAAGAACTCAAGTTTCTCAATTCAAGAAAGCTTTCAAGATTGTGTTTTTCCTACAAGATTAAAACTTTAAGGTATGTGGGAGCTCATCCATGGGTCTTCTTTCACCCATGGAGCCCAAAATCCTTTTATTTTAATTAAAGAATGAATTTTTCGATCATTATGTTATTATAAATGTTCAATAAAGATTGAATAACATGTTTATTGACACCCAATTTTTTCCCTCCACGATTAAGTTTATTTTTGAGTTTCTTCGATTTTTTAATAAAATTACAACATTTGTTTATCTGAACAAAAATATTTTCAAAGTATTTATTTGGGTAAATTTGTCATTCTAAGTAGCGATTATATATTATCATATTCAATTATACGAAATTTTATAATTTTGTTACTTAAATGTTTATTTTACAAAATATCAGATTTTAATCAAGGCTTATATTGAAAATAAATGCAAATGATTAAAATTTTAATTTTAATATAATTTATTATCAAAATAATTTACTTGGATATATATATATTTGTTTGATTTTATTAAATAAAAAAACTCAAGGTTTAACGAGGTATTAATTCATTTCAAATTTTAATTCAATTTAGCCAATTGATTAGATTTGGTCATATTTGAAATCGAATTGGCCACAATTGCGATGCAATTGGTCAATTAATTTTAAAGTTGGCCAAAACTTAAACAAAATTGGCCAAATCCATTAAAATAACCAAATCAACCCAAAAAAAAAATAATAACAATTTCAGCAGGCCATTTTCCCTTACACATAACAAACAACACCAATCCCTCAAGCCTATCGTTACCTCAACCCACTTATCCATGACCCGACCCAGTTGAGAGGTTAGGAAGTGTCTATAACTCAGTTGTTATATTTGAATTGCTACCAAATTATTGTCTGTGGTGATACCCTCTTGATTTAATATGGTATTGTTGTGATTCTGATTTGGTGCGAAAACAAGTTTTCATTTTCCTTTCGAAATAACCGTAGTTTAATCTCTAGATTGAGAATGAGAATGTGATGTCACTGTGCTAAGGCTTAGTTTCTGCTTGCAATGTTTTTTTCTTGTAGTTGCTACGTTGTACTTTGGCTTATAGTTGATATTGTTCGATAGACTATTTCAGAATTTATTATATTATTGGTTATCTTTAGTTTTCTTTGTTGTTGTGGACAATAAAGTATTGATGAATCTGCATAAAGTAAAAGTGAAAGGCGTTGCTTGACAATTATTTGAAGTAATTTGTTTCTTTCTTTTGAAGTTTTGTGCTAATTTGTTTGCTTTGGAATTAAAGTTGAAGTGATGTCCTACACTAGAAAATGCTTTGAACCGTAGTGTAGTTATTGATTTTTGGTTTTCTTATTGCGAAAAAAATGACTTAAATTTGAGCAAATTTTGGATCATGCATGTTTTCGCTAATTGTTCAAGTGTTTATTAATTGTTCAAGTGTTTAACAGTGAGTTAGGATTACCAGTTTTGAGATTAAGTCATTTCCTATTCATTTAAGATTCTTCGGTTGATATATGTTACTCTCTGAATTGGTGATTTATTTTACACTCTGTGTGTTGGTTATGAATTTAGAGTCGATGTTAATTCTTCTTTCACCCTTTCCTTTACATGAACCCGCTTGGGAGTTCAAATTGACTCTTTTCCTTGCATCACGCAACGGGCCATTGAGGCCCACTTTTTTAGAAGACTTTGGAAGACAGTTCAATAGGATGAGACATGGAGTATCAATGCAAGAAGACGAAAGAAGGAGAATGGATTAAAGTCTCATATTCTAAGAGACTTAGAAAGTCTCATATTTTACTCATTTATTGTCATTTTTATTTATTTAGTTAGTTAGTTAGTTATTTTTTAGTTCATTATTTATTCATTTGGGGCCTCGAAGCCAAAGTTGTATTTAATATAGGTGGGACGAGATTCGAGCCAAAGGCTCAAAAACTAGATTAGGACAGGTCTCGTTGATTTAGGCCCAATGGCCTAAATCCTTTACCTTCTCCTCCCTTCCCCCTTTTTATGTGTTTATTTGTTTATTAGTTTTGTTTAGACTTAGTTAAAATTCCTACTAAGTCACCTAAATCTATTTTACATAAGTCTTTTCTAAAAAATCAATCACTTTTCAATAAATTAATCTTTTTAAAAGTTAACCAAAAGATGTTTTCAAACAGTCCGGATAACCGCAAATTAGCGGACGTTTTAGGTGCCTAACACCTTCCTAAAACGTTATTAGGAACCGCTTACTCAGAATCTTCAAAACTTGAATGATTTTTCTATTTTGGACCGTTTAAAGTAACTTTATAAAGGTTTCTTAGTTCCTTTTCAAAATTAAGTGGCAACTCTTCAAAAGTCAAAATTTTCGCAAAACAGAAATGGCGACTCTACTGGGGATTTTTAACTAGGTTCTAACCAAATATTTGATTTCGTCTTTTGATTAACTATCTAAGTGTTTATATGTTCGATTTCGCGACATTTAATTATTGCATTTCATAGCATATTCCCGCATTATTTATAAATTGTTTTGAGGTTTCATGGATGTCCCGACCCCCGTAGTTCAACTCCAAATAAAGTGTTGGAAATACGGTAGTTTATTAGCACGTGAGTCATCTGATGGTTGTTCGTATTTTCAAACCCAATTCGTTCGCTTGGGAACCTAGTTCAAACCCACTCTAGACACCTAGGATAGACCGAAATCAAAACCCTATTTCAGGTATGAGCCTAGTGTGACTCAATACCTCCATTAGAAAACTTGCCCTGCGTCTATTGACCCCGAGTCAATTACATACGAATCATATTTATGTGTTGAAGAAATATATGTTTATTTAATCCAATCCATTATCCTTTTTGGGGTTGGGAGAAAGCTTGCTTTACTTACTTTAGTGTAAAGATGCCTCAATCGTACACCAATCGAGGAAGGAATTGAAGCAAACAAGCAAGAAATTGATCGATTTGGGTGGTTCCATCTAGGGCGCATCGCTTGATTATCAACGGGTGTCTCCAATTACAAGAAGTGGACAAGGCTAAGAAGGCAAAGGTAAACGAAAGAGCATCTAGTAGCTAGTTTTTCTATTCCCCTGCGTGGAAACTTATTTTCTTTCATGTTATTTCCCATTCCCTAAAGATTGTATCCCTCTTTTGTTATCTTTTGTATGCATTTATGCCCTTTTTCATATCTATGAAATTGGGGGATAATGGATTGGCTTTAAAAAAGTCATATATTTTCTTCAAAATCCGTTAGGCCCGAACCCTTGGCTCAAAAAGGGTCACACCATTTAGGATACACGCTATTATAATATTTATGTGATATAACTGCTTTATGTGTTTATGTATGTTCATTGGAGCCGAAGACAAATTTATCTACTATGCTTTCGTGGATCAATTTTTCTATAGCACCAACAACTCTATGTGGTTACTTTTTGTCAAGTATCTTACATTACTTATCACATATGGAAACTAACACATCTGCCTTTGAGTTATTTTACTTTACAGATAATAGAAAACTACTCCGCGTTGAAATAAGCAGGCAGAACATCCTTACTTCACCCGGTAAAAAGCGCATAAAATCCCATCCTCTGACCATCAGTCAAAAATGACTGGAAACGACAAAGAAAATGCGTTGACCATCAGGGACAATGTAATAGCGGAATAAAGCGAGATGATTGTTGAACTCGCGAGAAAATTGGAAATGCTTCAGGAGGAGATGAATAGTACTTGAGATTTGGCTAACCTGACCATTACTGTCAGTGCTCCCGCTCCAGGAGGACACGGGACTCCACTCCAGATCCCACCCCTCAGTACGTCTATTCTCGGGGATCAGCTAAATAATATATTATTCATTTTCTCTCTTCCATTTGTCTAAAATACCGATCGAGAAAATAAACCAGATGCTTACCATCCACAAAATCCACCCTAACCCCACAAAATCCATCTCCAAATCCTTAAAATTCATTCATAAATTCCCAAAACCCGCTTTCAAACCCATAAAACCCTCTTCCAAATCCACAAAATTCGATCCCAAATCTACAAAATCAATCCCCAAATCTACTAAATCCGCCAAATCTATCTCCGAATCCACAAAAGTCACTTTTGAATCTGCAAAATCCTTCCCAAATCCCGTCAAACTGCTCTCAAATTCCATAAAACTTTCCCAATTTCCAAAATTTCCTCCCCATCTACCACCCAACCTCCTCTCATCCTCAAAATCAAGCTACCTTTCCAAATCTCTCTTATGTTATCATATCCCCTGATATCTATAATTTCCTCCTCAATCTCGAGATAGACCATTATGAGAAGAAGGAAAAAGAGTGAAGGACTGAGCATGAAATGAAGTTATTGGCTATGAATAAAGAGATTATAAGGATCAAGGAATCTCATGAGGCGGGGGACAATGATGGTCTAGGTTACGATGATCTATGTGTTCACCCTAGAGTAGAAATGCCAGAAGGATACAAGGCCCCTAAATTTGAAGTATTTGATGGTACTGAAAATACAATGGCCCATCTGAGAAGGTATTGTGATCAAATGGTGGGGGTAGGAAAAATGAGGCATTATTGATGCACCTGTTCAGCCGGAGCTTAAGCGGCGAAGCCTTAGATTGGTTCACGTCATCAAAATTGAAAAGATGGACTAGTTGGAGGGCATTGGCTAAAGGTTTCCTTGATAGGTTTGCGTTTAACATTGAAATAGTTGTAACGCCCCGAAAACGGGTCCCGGAGCATCACACGGTGCTTGAGGCTACGAGTAGCCCCAAGATAACCCTTTGAGCCATTTTCATTCAGTTCAACACAAATCAATGGGGTTTCCATAAATAACCCTCAAATATCAATAGAGTAATCATCACCCAAGAATAAAAGAATTTCAGAAAGATAACAAAATACGACTTATTAGTCAACTCCCAACATCTATACTAGTCTGACAAGCCTCTAAGAAAATCAATAAAACCAGCGAGCCATTGAGACATGCCCCATCTGACTCATACTCAGTTATCAAATGTAAATAATTTCGTGAAACCAACATCAAACATCACGTCCTCGAAACATGAGGACTCACCACAACAGAGGATGTAGAACAGCGTGCCCGAAGAATCACTGTCGAACCTGAAACTGAGCACCTAAACCTACATTTTGAGAAAATGCAGCCCACATCCGAAGATGTGGGTTAGTACCATGGAAAGGAATCGAGTATATGGGGGTGTATGCAGTTGTATAAACATCATCATCATAAATATTTATAAGAAATATACAAGATGTATGAAAGACTCACATAGCCCGAAGAAAATCATCATAATCATGAGAGGATGAAATAAGTATAATAACACATGTGAGTCATCATATAATTTTTCAATCACTTTCAGTTCATCAAGAATATCAATTCTCATAATGTAAATATCATTTAAATCTTTCGAAAGAATAACTTTCACAATTCCACTTTCAAATCACTTCACCATTCACCATAGACACAAGGAAACACACACACAATGGGAGATCCTATAACCGACATAAACCATGTGAGCCACATGGAGTCCAACGTACAACCCACGTTGGGGAGATCCGTCCTATCCTTGCCATCGGAGTAGGACTTCCAGTATCAATTCAAAAACACTAGTGATCACTATATAAATCAGCCTCAGGCTCACATCCTACGGGGGCACGTAGTTCTAGGGAAGTAAGGTCACTTTATACCTCCCACTCGGTGCTAAAGATTACTCCCGGACTGTCACGCCCCAAAATCCCATCGGGCCGGACTGGCACCCGAAGCCGAAAAGGCCCGGGAGAACCCGTTCAAATACCTGTACTTTCCCTTACATGTCACCAAAAATTTGAACAGCACTTCGTTGCATATAGAAGGATCTAATTACCTGTATTAGCACAACACGCACAAATATATATATATAATACTTGGCCGTCGGGGCCACCACATATACAGATATAACATCGCTATATAAACTTCCATGACTTTACCCTTCCTTATGTCTACAAAGCCTCTAGGATATACATGACATAACTAGGGTCGGGACAAACCCCCGCCCACACATAACTCATGTACAATAACAAAACATAAGGAACCGACTCGGAAAACTCCGAAGCAAACTGGAGCTCACCAACAATAGTTGTATGACCTGGCTCCTATCTATGTTGTGAATGAGCTGAGGTACCTGTGCCTGTAGCATGAAATGCAGGTCCCCGTGGGGGACGTCAGTACGAAATATGTACTGAGTATGTAAAGCTGTAGATAATCACATATGATATAGGAGCTCAATAGAAATCCGAAACAAGTGAATAAATCATAATAGGAGTGGACCACACTTACTAGAACTTGTGACAACCTGTACATTGAATTTATTCAATCACTTTACCTTCGTTCTTAACATCTTTGTAATCATTACTGTACTGTACTGTGACCATTAGGCTGCCTCCAGTACATATCAACTGGGATCGACCCATGCTAGGCTTATGCCCCTGGGATACCACCCATAAACACGTAAATAGGGATCGACCCATGCTAGGCTTATGCCCCTGGGATACCACCCGATAAGAGAGAACTTCCATCACTTAGTTCAATTAATCTTTGAGATTGTTATTTCGGTCGCCACCATATTTTTGATACTTTGAAACAACGATACATCAATAAGAACCAAGTAATAGACCTTCTATACAATAACGACGTAATAAAGACTCATTGGTACATCAACAATGTGTTTCAGAATCATCAATATCACAACAATGAAATAAGAGCCTTTTGGTATATCAATGAAACATTTTGACACTTTATAGAATGGAAACAACTTCGTTGGTAATGTAGAACAATACATGTTTTTGGACAACCTCGGAATCTTACTTGATGGAACATTGGTGTTTTCATGCCAAAGAACATCGTTAGAGTTTGCTTTACATACCTCGTTGTAGATTCGGATACCAATTCAACACAACTTCCCGCCTTTATAAATCACTTATCTACAATGAAATGTTTGGCATCTAGTATTAGCAACCCAACACCACAATTCTCTTCCATAATTCCATACAACCAATATTTGCAAAACATTCCAAAAAACAACTTGAACAATAGGTTTATGTGTATATATATATATAATCATCAATACCAAATCATCACACCAAATCCCTTCACAATTCAATATAATCCAACATCATTTCCCAATCATCTTTCAACAACAATCAAATAACATACTTCTTATGTTCACATGCATATATATATACATATCCATATAAATAACACCAACATAATTTACATCCTTACCATAAAATGGCCCTTTTGATTTCGAAGTCCTGTTGACACAAATAAGGGGTGCTTCTCGAAGCCCTCGAGACGGTGAACACAACTACGGAATCAATTTGGACTTTCTACGGTTGAATCACAAGATAATTGGAGTTGAACTTAGACTAGGGTTTCTTATTCTTCAATAATTTGGATGATAACATGATGGATATGAGGCTAAGTATATGTATATAATGACCAATTTTCGTCCATGAGGTGATGGAAAATGACCATATTGCCCTTAAAAATTTAAGTAAATCCGAATCTGTCCACGGTGGACTGTTTTGATAGGCTAAAATAAATCGACCATAACTCTTCGCTCCGATATCGTATTTGGGTGAAATTGGTATCGTTGGATAGATAATTCAAAGGTATTTCATTTAATATAAATTAGGCCACCCAGTTCGTCCTGTACAAGGAATTATGATCGTTTGAAGTTGACCCTAAAAATCTGTTTTGAGAGGCTGAAGTAAAACGAGTATAACTCCTTACCCAGACGTTGGATTTGGATGAAACCAATTTCATTAGAAATAAGACTCTCGGGGATTCTCATAGATATATAGCAGCTCACACAGTTCATTTTGTACAAGGAGTTATGATCGTTTAAAGTCGACTCAAAAATCTGTTTGGCTGCAGTACTTTTGCGTGCAGAAAATTTCTGCACATTTACTGTTCATTGCGTCCACCGTTTTCAAGTTTCGAACATGCTCGCTTATATCCGATACTCATTTGTTTTCAGAAATCTTTATATCGTTTGAAATCTAACTCGATAAACTTCGCATAGAAACTTCGACGAGCAAATTCCGGTATAAATAAAGTCGATTCCCATACACATATAATCAAACTATACACTTGAAATCATCTCAAAATAATCAATACTCATACTTAACTCATATATACCTAACTTATGATCAATACATATACTCCAACACATATAACCATGGCTAATGCACGTAATTAAGTACGGGGTATTACACGGACTTAGCTCAGAAATTTAAATCAGCCTCAGGCTCACATTAAAGAAAATCCACAATAAACACTTCAACAATTTTCATCGGGAGCCAATTTGCTACCCCTTTATCATAATCAATAAAAACGTGGATTTCTTTCACAGTGGAGTTCAAAATAACTCATTCACGACCAAAAGGTCAAATCATTCAAAACATCTCAAATATTCAACATCAACGTGCATATAGCACACATTTTCTCAAAATAATAATCTCAAATAGGGTTCCAAAAACCCATACATCAATATCACCATAAAACCTTCCAAAGTTTCATACTTTATGACATAAGCACAAAAATAATCACTTAAAACTTAAAATTTCAGCTTTATAGTCATACATCTTGGTAAAGAAAATTAGCTTTGGGATTCAAATTTCATTGTGCTTATAGCACATAATTTCTCAAAGTACAATTCCAATTAGGACTCAAGGTCTCATACATTAAAATCATATTAAATTTTCTCAAGATTCATGCTTTTCATCATAAATAAATATATATAACTTACTTTAAAATCTGGAAAATTCAGCTTTATGTACAAAAATGTCATCATTCCCATTCAATTCAACTTTCAAAACATAGAGAGTATCATAATCTCATGTAAAATCATATAGGGTATAAATTCATGCTTCAAATTCATATCAAAACATGTAAAATCATGTATATTCATAAAAGAAAAATCAATTTGGGCACAAGAACGAAAGAGAGTTCTTGTTGAAAACCCCCACATACCTTGAATGATGAACTTTAGATCGATACTCGTTTTTGAGATGTTAATCGTGCCTTTGAATGATGGTTCTTGGAGTTCTTAAACTAGGAACTTAGAATCTTGAATAAATTTGCAGAATTAATGGTGAACTTTGGAGGTTCTTGAAGTTCTTGAACTAGGAACTTGGAATCTTGAATAAATTTGCAGAATTAATGGTGAACTTTGGAGGTTTTTGAAGTTGGATGTAGGAGCTTAGGGTTTTCTTTTTGAGGGAATTTATTGAAATATAACATAGAATGCTTCTAATAGGCTTTAATATAGGGTTTGGACGGATTTTGGGTGAGGGGGAATGACCAAAACGCCCCTAAAAATCAAATAATTCCCGAATCTGTCCTTTTGTGGACTGTTTTGATAGTCTAAAGTAGATCAACCATAACGTTTTACTCCGATTTTCAAATTAGATGAAACTAATTTCATTAGAAAGAGGACTCTCATATCCTTCCGTTGATATATAGTATCTCACCCAGATCATTGTGTACAAGGATTTATGATCGTTTGAAGTTGACCCAAAAATTCACTTTTGATAGGCTGAAGTAGATCGACCATACTTTTTTCTCCGATAGACAAATTGGATGGAACCAATTACATCGGAAAGAGGACTCGCAGAGCTTTCCGTTGATATATAGTAGATCACCTAGATCATTATGTACAAGGTGTTATGATCGTTTAAAGTTGGAGCAAAAATACATCAGGCCTCAGTAATTTTTCCTGCACGTTTTACTGTTCACTACTATTCACGGTTCGATCGGAATGTTCATAACTCGTCGCTCGGGTGTCCGTTTTGGATGATCCACATATCGTTGGAAATCTTATTCGATACTCTACGTAATTGTGTGTCATAATCTAAGATATTTCGCATGGAAAATTTATAATTCATTCTAGAAGATAGAACCCAACACGTTTACGCACAAAATTTCAACGAAAAATTTCCCGGGGTATTACATCATCCCCCCCTGGAAACATTCATCCTCGAATGATGCTAGACATGCCAAGATTAGATAGGGAATAGCACATACAGCTGAAACCATTCATTAGTCTCATCTCTACACCGTTTCTAACTCCGAATGCAACATAAAATGCATAGACTCCAGAAATTACAGCTGAACATATAAGAATAACAGCTGCACTGCTGCAACTTTTATCAAGAAGTGCATGATTTAGAAAAGAACGGTACTTTTTGGCTTGATTGGAGCTTATGAAAAAAAGTTCTTGGATCGCATCTCCGCCTCGTTTCCCCAAGTTGCACCCTCAACCAATCGGTTTTCACTACAACACTCAAACAGAGTACTCTTCCAACACTCCTTCTAAGAAATTTCGATAGTACTAGGGAGTAAATCGATACAACCCTATCGGTTTAAAACAAGGACCCAAATGTCACAAGTTAGGATAGAATCACTAGACCCCAGGAGATAGAACTCCTTGCTTCAACTTAGCAACACTGCTCAAATACTCCCTCAACCATACTGTTTTTCCTTAAATATCCTAGTATCCGATTTAACTCATTTTCCTTACATAACGTTCACATTTACCTCTACTAATGTCTGCACTGAACTAAATTCTCTTACCATGTTCAAGCCTAACTCAAGGCATTCACAAGATATGCCATATACCACTGTAATACTAGTATGAACCATGAAACCAACACACTCTGTATTTCACAACTCCACCTCTCATGCATAATTCTCATTACCACTCTAACAAGCACATTCAACCTCATATAAGACATCTAATAACTTGCAGTGCATTTATTCAGATATATAACATAACGTTCAAGCCTATGTTTATAGCCACGTATGCACTCCTAAGCAAACACTCTTAAAGTATCCTTCTCATATCTTCAACTAAACTCATCAATGACACTAGCACTCATACTACTCAATTCTTTAAAAAACATATGAAGCATTATCTATCAACCCCGTCATAAACAAAACTCTTTCTCATTCTCCCTGTATTTGTAGACCCACATGAAACAAGACACTACAAAAATTCCCAAACATAACATGTAAAACTTCAACCAACCATGACATGTACCAAAGGCTTGGTCTCCATCCTTAATTCTCACTTACAGTCTTAGCTAAAATGAGCATGCAACAATCTTTATCAACAAGGACCGCTCACTCTCTTCCATCACAATTGTTCATCACAGCTATCTTGACCAAGGAAAGGTAACTAAAAGATTAGGACATGAGTACCCAAAAATAAAGAAGTACCATGCACGACTTTACACTCAACTGAGGCTTGAGGGATCTAGTATTTAATATCATAGTCTCATCAAAGAGGTCTTGTCTGGGGATACGCACGATGCAAATTCAAATTCCCTTGATCGTAAAGATATTACTTGAGTACTTGGACTTAACATACCCCAAAACTTAAGCACACGAGTCATGAGTTGTATGATCTGAATTTGGACTTCATAACTCATAGGATGTGAGTTCAGCTGCGGAATGAACTGGAATTCCATATCTTGAGAACTAGGAGAGTATATGATTCTTTATGATATGCGCGAACATGAATTATAATCATGGAACTGAAACATAAGGCACGTGTAGGTATTGAGAGTGCTGACAATACTGAAGTATGGACAGATCGAACATCATTAATTCTCATAACTATTCCTCAACTTACTGGTACACTTATTAGGATCGAAAAGCTCGACTTGGTTACTCGTTCTATCATCTCCCCCTTAGGTTCAAGCTATCACTCTAAGTCTATGAGCCAATATCCAAACTCCTAGTCAAACTACAATCACTTGCTCAACAGTCCTGGATATAATGACACTTATGCATAATAAAACTTATCCCGAATGACTATACTTAAAGGCATAAAACAAATTCTCAATGCTACCTGCTGAGTTACACCCTGTTTCTTTGTACCCCAATAGTCATTATAAAATACTCAAATACTTATTAACTTGAAATTAGTGCAACCCTATAACACCTTGAGCAACTTCCTCATCATACTTACAGCATTACAACTAATCATGAGTCAAATAAACCCATGCTCTTACATAAACTGCTCAAGCCTAGTAGTTCATTTCCATACAACAAGCATCACCAACAAGTCACTCATTGCATCCATCTTGCCTATCATCTACTAATCCAAACTTAGTGTCTAGTTCTAGCTATAGTTAACCACAACCTCTCACTATGTTTATACATGTCAAACATTCGAAAACACTAGTCCGTCAAAATCTCATAACGACACTGATCAATCAAAATCCTACGGTCTATTTTATTAAGACTCGCTAGTACCTTCTTCCTCTATATTTCATCGCTGAATGCCCTTTTTTATACATCCAAACTTCTTTCATAGCCCTATAGGTTTCAATTAGACTCTCTCTTGCGATCTAGGTTGGCATCTCTCGACCATCGAGTAGATTCATCACTAATCTATACTTTTTCTAGCACAGCAAACACCTTACCATCACACAAGGTCACACCACTCCATTACTAGCTCAGTCACATCCATGAAGACTCGACTGTACATACATTCCATAAATCACCCTTTTCAGCCTTTGTTAACACTATACCTCTAAACCCAAACTTTCTACCGTCATCAGAAAACAAGACGAATCAACAAAATAAATAATAAGTTGCTAGTGAATCTAAATAGGCCTCACACAGTTTCACTAGGCTTCAAGTTTTCATCAACACGATGATAAAAATTAATATTTTTCCAAAGATAGACACTTATACTCAATAATTGATGATCTGAGAATACGTTTTTTTCTCAATGAGGGACCATAATAGGATACTTTTCGTACACTTTCTGGGCAATAATCAAATCACCCACTGGGGTAGAAACTAGGATAGGCTTAGGAATAATCTCAGGACTCATTTCAAAATTCACAGCAATCAAAGGTGTAACATATGAGAAACTGGATCCAGGATCCAACAAAGCATACACATCAAACTGAAATATACGAAGCATATTTCTGAAAGAGGAGAGCACGAATCAATAACAGAGAGAGATACTTTAAGCACGATAGACTTTTGAAAGAAAGAATCACATTTTTTCCTAAAACGTCTTGTAGCCTCTTGCTCATAGATGTGGCGCGCTACACACCGATGATCAAGACTCTACTTAACGCGGCTTGTCAGACTACCTAGGACACTTTAAAACCCTAGGCTCTGATACCAAGATTGTAACGCCCCAAAATTGGGTCTCGGAGCGTCACACGGTGCTTGAGGCTACGAGTAGCCCCAAGCTAACCCTTTGAGCCATTTTCATTCAATTCAACACAAATCAATGAGGTTTTCATAAATAACCCTCAAATATCAACAGAGTAATCATCATCCAAGAATAAAAGAATTTCAGAAAGATAACAAAATACGACTTATTAGTCAACTCCCAACATCTATACTAGTCTGACAAGCCTCTAAGAAAATCAATAAAACCAGCGAGCCATTGAGACATGCCTTAACTGACTCATACTCAGTTATCAAATGTAAATAATTTCGTGAAACCAACATCAGACATCACGTCCTCGGAATATGAGGACTCACCACAACAGAGGATGCAGAACAGCGTGCCCGAAGAATCACTGTCGAACCAGGAACTGAGCACCTGAACCTACATTTTGAGAAAATTCAGCCTACATCCGAAGATGTGGGTTAGTACCATGGAAAGTAACCGAGTATATGGGGGTGTATGCAGTTGTATAAATATCATCATCATAAATATTTATAAGAAATATGCAGGATGTATGAAAGACTCACATAGCCCAAAGAAAATCATCATAATCATGAGAGGATGAAATAAGTATAATAACGCATGTGAGTCATCATATAATTTGTCAATCACTTTCAGTTCATCAAGAATATCAATTCTCATAATGTAAATATCATTTAAATCTTTCGAAAGAATAACTTTCACAATTCCACTTTCAAATCACTTCACCATTCACCATAGACACAAGAAAACACACACACTGGGAGATCCTATAACCGACATAAACCATGTGAGCCACATGGATTCCAACGTATAACCTACATTGGGGAGAGTCATCCTATCCTTGCCATCGGAGTAGGACTTCCAGTATCAATTCAAAAACACTAGTGATCACTATATAAATTAGCCTCAGGCTCACATCCTATGGGGGCACGTAGTTCTAGAAAAGTAAGGTCCCTTTATACCTCCCACTCGGTGCTAAAGATTACTCCCGGACTTAGCTCAGAAATTTAAATCAGCCTCAGGCTCACATTAAAGAAAATCCACAATAAATACTTCAACAATTTTCATCGGGAGCCAATTTTCTACCCCTTTATCATAATCAATAAAAATGTGGATTTCTTTCACAGTGGAGTTCAAAATAACTCATTCACGATCAAAAGGTCAAATCATTCAAAACATCTCAAATATTCAACATCAACGTGCATATAGCACACATTTTCTCAAAATAATAATCTCAAATAGGGTTTCAAAAACCCATACATCAATATCACCATAAAACCTTCCAAAGTTTCATACTTTATGACATAAGCATAAAAATAATCACTTAAAACTTAAAATTTCAGCTTTATAATCATACATCTTGGTAAAGAAAATTAGCTTTGGGATTCAAATCTCATTGTGCTTATAGCACATAATTTCTCAAAGTACAATTCCAATTAGGACTCAAGGTCTCATACATCAAAATCATATTAAATTTTCTCAAGATTCATGCTTTTCATCATAAATATATATAATTTACTTTAAAATCTGGAAAATTCAGCTTTATGTATAAAAATGTCATCATTCTCATTCAATTCAACTTTCAAAACATAGAGAGTATCATAATCTCATGTAAAATTATATAGGGTATAAATTCATGCTTCAAATTCATATCAAAACATGTAAAATCATGTATATTCATAAAACAAAAATCAATTTGGGCACAAGAACGAAAGAGAGTTCTTGTTGAAAACCCCCACATACCTTGAATGATGAACTTTAGATCGATACTCATTTTTGAGATGTTAATCGTGCCTTTGAATGATGGTTCTTGGAGTTCTTGAACTAGAAACTTGAAATCTTGAATAAATTTGCAGAATTAATGGTGAACTTTGGAGGTTCTTGAAGTTCTTGAACTAGGAACTTGGAATCTTGAATAAATTTGCAGAATTAATGGTGAACTTTGGAGGTTTTTGAAGTTGGATGTAGGAGCTTAGGGTTTTCTTTTTGAGGGAATTTGTTGAAATATAACATATAATACTTCTAATAGGCTTTAATATAGGGTTTGGACGGATTTTGGGTGAGGGGGAATGACCAAAACACCCCTAAAAATCAAATAATTCCCGAATCTGTCCTTTGGTGGACTGTTTTGATAGTATAAAGTAGATCAACCATAACGTTTTACTCTAATTTTCAAATTGGATGAAACTAATTTCATTAGAAAGAGGACTCTCATATATTTCCGTTGATATATAGTATCTCACCCAGATCATTGTGTACAAGGAGTTATGATCGTTTGAAGTTGACCCAAATATTCACTTTTGTTAGGCTGAAGTAGATCGACCATAACTATTTTCTCCGATAGACAAATTGGATGAAACTAATTTCATCGGAAAGAGGACTCGCAGAGCTTTCCGTTGATATATAGTAGATCACCCAGATCATTATGTACAAGGTGTTATGATCGTTTAAAGTTGGAGCAAAAATACGTCAGGCCTTAGTAATTTTTGCCTGCACGTTTTACTGTTCACTACTATTCACGGTTCGATCGGAATGTTCATAACTCGTCGCTTGGGTGCCCGTTTTGGATGATCCACATATCGTTGGAAAGCTTATTCTATACTCTATGCAATGGTGTGTCATAATCTAAGACATTTCGCACGAAAAATTTATAATTCATTCTAGAAGATAGAACCCAATACGTTTACGCACAAAATTTCAACGAAAAAGTTTTTGGGGTATTACAATAGTCCCTGACCGATACTCATTAGACTGGATCAAATAAAAGAATGATGAGTATTTCTGAGACTATGACTTCCGTTGTAGAAAAGAAGCTGCCAAGGTACAACTTCCCATGTCTGAAGAAGAGATGGTGTCTGTATTTTCTCGCGCTTAGGAGGGAGAATTTTACACTAGGATGGTGTCTGCAGTCAGAGCAACTTTCGCAGATTTGGTAAAAATTGGGGAATCGCTACAAGAAGGCATTTGAACGGGCAAAATTGCCAAAACCCCAGCATCTTCTGAATCTTCTGCATTCTCTAAGAAGAAAAGAGAGGATGTGACTGCAATTTATACTAGTTCTGTTGATGAATTAAAAAAGAAATTCAAGCCTAGGAATATTTTTTCCTCACCACTGTCACCAAGTTTTCAGCCTGTATTCTACACCCAACCCCAATATCAAGCTCCATTTCCAAATGTTTCACCCCAGTACCAAGTTCCACAACCAAATTATCAGTCTCACATTCAAGCTACTCTTCCAAACAACCAAAAAAATGTCCAAGTGCTTCCAAACTATCGTCAAGTACCTCTTCTTGCTAATCAAAGTCAGTATAACCCCCGCGTATAAACCTCGAAAAGAATCCTCCTAGAAAATTCACTCCATTAGTTTAAAGTTGTACCCAGCTCTTCGAAAGATTGATGAAAGCTGTATATTTACAACCTATTCCACCAAAGTTTACCTATCTCAATTTTTGATTCCTTCGGGTCGATCAAGTTTGTGCTTATCATTCAGTAGCGCCCGTGCATAATATTGAAGATTGCATCAATCTGAAATATAAGATCCAAGACTTGATTGATCAAAAGATCATCACTCTTCAGGCCCCGACACCAAATGTCAACAGTAATCCGTTGCCTAATCCAGAGGGAGATACGATTAGCATGATCAAAATAGCAAGCGAATGGGTATTGAGCAAGATTATTACTAAGGTGGATTCACAAAATTCCAAAAAGACAGAAGGGCGGAAAAAATAGGGAAAGTCATGGCTTTCTTGAGTGTCCTGAGTAAGAATTTTGAAGAAACTATCAACCCCATAACGGTCCCAGAAAAAGCATCTAAGCGTGGTATTAGGTACCAGCCAAGAAAGAAAAACGAGATTGAAGATAAGTCAAAGATGAGTCTGTCCAAACCATCGCATTCCTACACCAGTCATTTTTCGTGTGTGAGATATCAAATGATGATAGTCTTGAGGATGGGATGAAAACCTGTTCGCTGGATGCTGATGATAGGCGAATTTACACGCCTATAGCACTATATTTTGCCCATATTTTAGCCTAGTTTTGAGAACAAATTATATATTTCATGCACTTTTAGTCCATTTTCCTGTAAGTGAGCTAACGAACATGATTAGCTAAGTTTCAGGTATAAATGATGCAGAATTCAGCATTTCATGGATAACTTGACGCCAAAGAAAGCTTCACGAAAGGAGAAAAGCCAATCTTGGACGCCAAGGACTAAAGATGGCGCATGGAAATTCTGTCCCGAGCTAAAACAACATTTCTGAAGACTTTGGGGACTAGCAGTAACTTATTAGGATTAGGATAATGATACATTAACCTAGTACAATTGGGTTAAGTATTACATTAGCTTGTTAGGATTAGGATAATGATACATTAACCTAGTACAATTGGGTTAAGTATTTCATTAGCTTAGTAGGATTTGGTTAAGCATTTCATTAGCTTAGTAGGAATAGGATATGGGTATTATAAATACCCTATCTTGCTAGAGATTTTAAAGACATCTTCTTACATCTTCTGACATCTTCTTACATCTTCTGACAATCAATTCGATTCTATTCTATTTTTCTTCTTCTATTCATCTATTCTTAAATTCCACAACAAGAGAAACGTTACTTTGCTAAGGGATTCACTCCTAACGCCTACCACACCATTACAAACGTGAAATCTTTATTGTGGTATAACAACAATGTCAATTGTGATTTCCTTCGCACTCATGGGTAACTAAACTTCTCTGTTGGGGTTATGGAAGCCGAATGAGATACTATCTATTGCTATGAGTTTGTGAATTCGTGACACGTATGTTGCTTATATCATTATTCTCTTCATCTTAATCTAAATTCTTTGTGGTTGCAAACGCAAGAATACGCCAGTATAATATTTAACTTGTTCGAAAGAAAGGTTATCTGTCTGGAAAAGAGATAATGTCAAGGTAGTAGGGTCCCATCCCCTATTAAAAAGTTAGTGCCGTAACTGGATTAACCACTTGGAGAATTCGTACCGTTAGACACGCTTTAAGCTCGAAAGAGTTAAAGTGAAATAATCCTCGAATAGGTCGAAAGACGCCTGGATTTACCATCGAATACAATTCTCTATAAGCACATGCATGTCTGAATTCAACACACTCATAGTCAATAGAGACGTATAGCTCAGAAGGTGGACATAACCCCAACTCCTCAATTCTTATTGTTTCACAACCTACTAAATATTCTTTCTTTTCACTTTGCTATTTTCTACTTCACTCTCTTATTTTGGTTACATTACTTTCACAATACAATTCCCCCCTTTTTACGAGACTTGCACTAAAAGTCTAGTAATCGTTGCTTACTTGTTGACCAAGCTATTCCCTGTGGGATCGATACCCAACCCAGGTTGGGTTCTATATTTGCTAACGATCGCTTTACACTCCTACGAGAGCTGTAGATTGAGCGTTATCAAAAATTAGCGCTGTTGCCGGGGAATACAAGTGTCAATTACGTTCGTAATAATTACTAGACCCTTTGGTCAAAGATTCTCGTACTTTTACTTTTAGTTTTTGTTTTTGTTTACTGCAGGTTTTTATTCAGTGCATGCCCCATACTCGAAGTTCTGGTCAACCGTTATTACCTATCAATCCTGAACCACAACGCATTGGCAGAATGGAGGCACAAACGGAAATCGAAAGGATAGCTGCTCAACAGGAACAGGCGAGATTAGCTGCTCTTGTCGCCGCCCAAGTACACCAACAAAACATTGATAACCCTGGGCGAGCACCAAATCCTGACGATGAGGATTTAGGAGATGACGAGGTACTAAACCCTAGGCGAGATGCTGAAATCGCAACACCTGCCAACAGAAGAGGTCGACAAGCTCGGTTTAGGTATGATCGCCAACCCATGCAACCAACTTTGGACGACGATGATGATGATCTTGATGGAGCCGGAGCCACAGGAGCCATTATTCCTCCACCATTAGCACCCGGAGCCAAGTTCAACATCACGAGCACCATGATTCAGTTATTGCAACTCAAGGGATTATTTGGTGGACTAGCAGGCGATGATCCGAATATGCATCTCATCAACTTTATTTCTACATGCAAGTCGTTTGACAATCCTGGAGTTGGTCAGAATGCAATTCGGTTACGCTTATTTCCATTGTCTCTGTCTGGGGAGGCAACTCTATGGTTGAATGGGCTGACTCCTGATTCTATTACAAATTGGAGGCAATTGAGAGACGCTTTCCTAGAAAGATTTTTTCCGTCATCCAAAAGAGCACAATTGAGAGATGAAATCAGCAACTTTCGTCAGCTTCCCACTGAAGCTCTTCATGAAACATGGGAGAGGTTCAAGACAAAGCTAGCGAGGTGCCCAAACCACTAGCGAGGTGCCCAAACCAAGAGGTGCCCAAGTCACGTCTTCCAGGGGGAACATACAAACCACTACTGTCATTCTTGTTCTTCCAACTACCTTGGTCCATGTTTCCAGATTTACCATGATAGTTCCGACTTTGGTTTCCTTGGGCATTGCCTCGGAAACCCCCCTGATTGTTCAAGTAGTTGGCTTCCTCTTCCAAATCAGATTCGTGTCTTCCTTTTGACGCAATAGCTTTCACTTTTTTGGTCTTCCCTGATAATAAATGCTTTGTAAGAAGATCCACTTATGTTTTCATGTGCGTCATATCTTGATCACGTTCTTCTTCTCTTCTCTTTTGGTCTGCATTCATGCCTATAGATAAAGTGGGGCTTGCTACCTCAGAATCCCTGGTATGCCAAGCTCTACTTTGTTTCATCATACGATCTAGCATATTGCTTGCTTGACCAAAGGTGAGATCCATAAAGGATCCTCCGGCCGCACTATCCACCACTAGTTTAGTTATTGAATTCAAGGCTCTATATAGTATCTCCATTAGGTGAACATTAGTCATGTGATGGTTTGGGCACCTCGCTAGCTTTGTCTTGAACCTCTCCCATGTTTCATGAAGAGCTTCAGTGGGAAGCTGACGAAAGTTGCTGATTTCATCTCTCAATTGTGCTCTTTTGGATGGCGGAAAGAATCTTTCTAGGAAAGCGTCTCTCAATTGCCTCCAATTTGTAATAGAATCAGGAGTCGGCCCATTCAACCATAGAGTTGCCTCCCCAGACAGAGACAATGGAAATAAGCGTAACCGAATTACATTCTGACCAACTCCAGGATTGTCAAACGACTTGCATGTAGAAATAAAGTTGATGAGATGCATATTCGGATCATCGCCTGCTAGTCCACCAAATAATCCCTTGAGTTGCAATAACTGAATCATGGTACTCGTGATGTTGAACTTGGCTCCGGGTGCTAATGGTGGAGGAATAATGGCTCTTGTGGCTCCGGCTCCATCAAGATCATCATCATCGTCGTCCAAAGTTGGTTGCATGGGTTGGCGATCATACCTAAACCGAGCTTGTCGACCTCTTCTGTTGGCAGGTGTTGCGATTTCAGCATCTCGCCTAGGGTTTAGTACCTCGTCATCTCCTAAATCCTCATCGTCAGGATTTGGTGCTCGCCCAGGGTTATCAATGTTTTGTTGGTGTACTTGGGCGGCGGCAAGAGCAGCTAATCTCGCCTGTTCCTGTTGAGCAGCTATCCTTTCGATTTCCGTTTGTGCCTCCATTCTGCCAATGCGTTGTGGTTCAGGATTGATAGGTAATAACGGTTGACCAGAACTTCGAGTATGGGGCATGCACTGAATAAAAACCTGCAGTAAACAAAAACAAAAACTAAAAGTAAAAGTACGAGAATCTTTGACCAAAGGGTCTAGTAATTATTACGAACGTAATTGACACTTGTATTCCCCGGCAACAGCGCTAATTTTTGATAACGCTCAATCTACAGCTCTCGTAGGAGTGTAAAGCGATCGTTAGCAAATATAGAACCCAACCTGGGTTGGGTATCGATCCCACAGGGAATAGCTTGGTCAACAAGTAAGCAACGATTACTAGACTTTTAGTGCAAGTCTCGTAAAAAGGGGGGAATTGTATTGTGAAAGTAATGTAACCAAAATAAGAGAGTGAAGTAGAAAATAGCAAAGTGAAAAGAAAGAATGTTTAGTAGGTTGTGAAACAATAAGAATTGAGGAGTTGGGGTTATGTCCACCTTCTGAGCTATACGTCTCTATTGACTATGAGTGTGTTGAATTCAGACATGCATGTGCTTATAGAGAATTGTATTCGATGGTAAATCCAGGCGTCTTTCGACCTATTCGAGGATTATTTCACTTTAACTCTTTCGAGCTTAAAGCGTTTCTAACGGTACGAATTCTCCAAGAGGTTAATCCATTTACGACACTAACTTTTTAATAGGGGATGGGACCCTACTACCTTGACATTATCTCTTTTCCAGACAGATAACCTTTCTTTCGAACAAGTTAAATGTTATACTGGCGTATTCTTGCGTTTGCAACCACAAAGAATTTAGATTAAGATGAAGAGAATAATGATATAAGCAACATACGTGTCACGAATTCACAAACTCATAGCAATAGATAGTATCTCATTCGGCTTCCATAACCCCAACAGAGAAGTTTAGTTACCCATGAGTGCGAAGGAAATCACAATTGACATTGTTGTTATACCACAATAAAGATTTCACGTTTGTAATGGTGTGGTAGGCGTTAGGCGTGAATCCCTTAGCAAAGTAACGTTTCTCTTGTTGTGGAATTTAAGAATAGATGAATAGAAGAAGAAAAATAGAATAGAATAGAATTGAATGTCAGAAGATGTAAGAAGATGTCAGAAGATGTAAGAAGATGTCTTTAAAATCTCTAGCAAGATAGGGTATTTATAATACCCATATCCTATTCCTACTAAGCTAATGAAATGCTTAACCAAATCCTACTAAGCTAATGAAATACTTAACCCAATTGTACTAGGTTAATGTGTCATTATCCTAATCCTAACAAGCTAATGTAATACTTAACCCAATTGTACTAGGTTAATGTATCATTATCCTAATCCTAATAAGTTACTGCTAGTCCCCAAAGTCTTCAGAAATGTTGTTTTAGCCCGGGACAGAATTTCCATGCGCCATCTTTAGTCCTTGGCGTCCAAGATTGGCTTTTCTCCTTTCGTGAAGCTTTCTTTGGCGTCAAGTTATCCATGAAATGCTAAATTCTGCATCATTTATACCTGAAACTTAGCTAATCATGTTCGTTAGCTCACTTACAGGAAAATGGACTAAAAGTGCATGAAATATATAATTTGTTCTCAAAACTAGGCTAAAATATGGGCAAAATATAGTGCTATAGGCGTGTAAATTCGCCTATCATCAGATGCAATGTCATACCCAAGGATTTCTAAAACTCTGGTGGGGTGAGGAAGGTTGCATCAGGAGAGGCGTTGCAAAATTGGACCTCCATCCTATTCATAACTCGTCGCCCGTCATGATAGATGAAAAGACAATTACTAGTAGTTTTAAAAATCGGTGATGATCCGGAGGAGGCCCCGTGATCCACCCTTTTATGTCCCAAATTTTCCTTTCATGTTTTACTACTTTAAAAAAAGGCATGGGCTCGCATTTGCGCGAGTCATGAGCCATAATTCGTATTTATTTCCCAAATTTCAATGAAAAGGCCTCCTTTCTGAATTTTTTTTTGAAATATGATTATATTATTGTTTTTTATTAGCTTGTTATCATCTAACTTGGTTTGTTTCAAAAGGATAATTTATAGTCTACCAATATCATGTCATGTCAAGGCTGGACGAACAAAGCAAGAGGAATGATGATGAACAGAAAGAAAGTGATGAAGAGAATTTAGTGAAAGATATAGGGGAGCTTGAAAATTGAAAGAAGTCCAACCTGGAGGATCCCTAATCCTATGTGAGATGGATGGTCAAGAGTGGGCCAAACCAATCAATTCTTATGAGGTAAAGAGATACTGTGTCTGAAAGATGTTTTAGTTCCCTTGGCTTATTTGTAATCACCTTTATGATAGTATCTGCTATATGATGTGCAATTGTCTAGAATCTCTTTTCTTTTATGTACGGGCTACGTTTGACCTGAATTCCCAAGAAAAGGATACGTAGGCGACCTATGTCGGCTTCGGTCAACCCCTTAGGACAATTTATCTCTTCCTTTTATGTATGAACTACGTGATGACCTGAATTCTCAAAAATGAGATACGTAGGCCGCCTATGTTGGCTTCAGTCAATCCATTAAAAGTTTATATATATCCTTAGCGTAGTTCTGAACTACGTTTGACCTGATTCTTGTTTCAATGGAATACGTAGGCGCCTCAACGGCTCGGTCATATTAACCCCAGAAAATGAAAACTGGGGCAGAATTTTCGAGAAGGAGTCTCAAAAATTCACAAGAGGAAGATCATCATCCGACAAAGAGAACGAAGACTAACAGAGACTTCAGATCCTCTCGAGCTGAGATCATCTCAAACAACTTTAAACTGGGGCAGAAATTTTGAGAAGGGCCTCAAAATTTCCACTAATATGTTAGAATATATTTCAAATCCCCCAGCTTCAGAGGTCAAAGTTAAGCTTTAGAAGTCACCAGATGCTACAAAGTCTAGGCAGACTAATTCTTCGGCTGTGATAGAACTTTTTTGAAGAACCCTCCAGCAATGATAATGAGTTTTGGAAATCCTCCGTCAAACGTCAAACATAGTCAGAACCAAGATAAAGGCGTTCGTCAGGCTTGTACATGATATGACCAGCACAAATTTTCTAGATCTTTTACAGAAGTTTTGAAACTATTTTTTAAAATTAAGACTACTTTCAAAAATCTATGCAAATCTTTTTAGTGATTGCCTTGGCATCTATTAGGATGGGGAGCCAGGGTAGAGGTACCAATATGGCAGAGTACCCGGAAGATGGCGAGGAGCAAACCAAGGATCGAAGAAGGTCAACACGAAGTAATTTCACTCAAACTAATCAATTTTTCTGTGGATGTAGGGATCAATACACAAAAGTGAGAGTCTCTTTCAAAAAAATCCCAAGCAAGTTGGGAGCCATACCAGAGCATATAATGCTTAAGAATGGTATTTTTGGGTAGCCCCAAAAATGGATTTAATACCCATTTATCGAGGACCTTTTGAATTGTCTATCTCATTTCTTGAGATCAGGAAGGACAAACAAAGGCGTCTTATCTTCCTTATGAATATTGTATTTAGATTTTTTCTAAAAATAGTCACTAGCAAAAGCGACGTTGTGTCTACTAAATATTTACCTTGAGCGCAGGTACAATCAAGGGAGTTGACACAATAAATACAACAATCAAAGGATCACTCAATAGGAGGAAGAGCAGAAAGTCATCCTTAAAATCTATCTTAAGTGAAACAACGGTATTTGAGTAATCCCCAAATAAGGGTTTTGCCCCATTTACTCGCATCAGGTGGACTTGCTCTTTAATCATTTCTTCAAAAAGAGAAGATTAATAGTAGAATAAGTCATTCAAATTATGATGCTCAATATTTGTCATTAAATTATCATAAAGCTTGACTTTGGTCGCTAGTGAGAGCGACATAGTGTCTACTAATTGTCCACCTTGAGTACAGGTACATGTAAAAAGCAAGACGCAGACAAATGAATTCAGGTGAAGTTGTTTTCAAATCACCGGAAGAACCATTTCATATCACTGCCAAGAGGGCCATTTCATATCATTGCCAAGAGGGCTATTTCATATTATTGACAAGAGGGTTATTCATGTCATTGCCAAGAGGGCCATTCATGCCATTGCCGAGAGGGTCATGTCATATCATCGCCGAGAGGGCCATTTCATATCATCGCCAAGAGGGCCGTTCAATATCTATTGAAACATGAGACATATATGCTGGCGTCGAGGATATCATCAACATTTCATACATGTTGACACACAAGACATAAACACTGGCGTCGAGGATATCATCAGCATTTAATATCTGTTGACACGTGAGACATAAATATTGGCGTCGAGGATATCATCAGCATTTCATATCTGTTGACATGCAAGACATAAACGTTGGCATCAAGGATATCATCAGCATTCAATATTAGTTGACACGCGAGACATAAATGTTGGGGTCGAGGATATCATCTGTATTTCATATTTGTTGACACCTAAGACATAAACGCTGGCGTCGGGGATATCATCAACATACAATATTTGTTAACACATGAGACACAAATACTGGTGTCAAGGATATCTCATCATTTTATGAATCAGTATCTGAATGCATCAAGAGCACACGAGTTGAAGGGACGTCTTTAAGTCGCTACCTAAAGACGGATGATATATGAGATTTTCTACAAATTGACAATTTGAGGGTCATCTATAAGTCATATTATTTGAATAGGATAGTGTGCAAGATTACCTATGAGTTGGTAGCCCATAGGTCGTCCGAAAGCCACAACGATATCCTAACCGAATAGTTTGCAAGGTTATCCAAAAATTGGTAGTCCGAAGGTTATCCATAAGTCGCAACTAAATACTTATCAGAGAATATGCGAGATTATCAAATTGATAAGTCCAAGGGTTCTCTATAAGCTGCGTCATATCCAAGATCGATTATGTGCAGGATTACCCAAAGACTAAAAATTTGAGAGATATCTATAAGTCATATTGTATCCAATGTCGGATGATGTGCAGGAATACCTGAGAGCTAGCGATTGGAGGGATATCTGTAAGCCATATCTCATCCAAGGTCAAATAATGTGTAGGATCGCCTAGAAGCTAACAATTCAAAGGATATCTGTAAGTCGCCTCATATTAAATATCAAATAATGTGCAAGATTATCCAAAGATTGTCAATTCAAGGAAAAGCTATAAGCCGTATCCGAGATCATATACAAAGAATTATTGGAAATAATCGGAGAGGTTATCATTCCATGAGCACCATAGATGACTTAAAAGGGTTGCCGCATCAACGCAAGATTACACAGTTGCAAGGAACGTTCTGCATAAAGTGTCTTCGGTGTCCAAGAGAGACACCCCCTTTTGAAAACATATTCTATCGATAAATGAGATAATTATGCAACAACCAAAAAGGTTGTTGTTTCTGTTGTTGCAAGTTATTTCTTTCCAAACAGGTATATGAAAGGAATGACTTCATTTTTCAAGCGAAAACTCACGTAAAGATATGGTAAAAAACTATATACCTCTTTCGTGAATCATGCTTAGCACTAACACTTTTTGTTTGAAGCATTGTAGAGAGCATCAGAGAGGATAAAAATCTCAAATCAAAACCACAGGTGTGGACGATTTAAAAAAGGACGCAGCACAACATGGAACTCTTTCTTAGCAGCAAAACGGGACATAGTCTAAAGAGGGACGTCAAACTCTTTAGACGCGAGCTAAAGGATGATCACCACCACCATCCAAAAACACCCATGTCATAAGGCATGTGGGAATTTCAGGATATTCTAGTTTTAGCTTAACCTTCAGGATATTTCTAAGCTCATGTCAAGGGTAAACTTCTCTTTCCTTCATATTCGAGTGATAGGACACCTAGAGTTTTGGACATTATGTCTAGGTGAATTCTTACATATGGATGTGAAGAGCTCCATGTTCATGGTTAAGAGGTTACAATCCTCTTTTCCACAACTCGATCAACTTGTCACTCATCCCGAGTCAAAGATCGTCTAAAATAAAAGACTATCTTTTTGTTCCGATCGAGTCAAACTATAGGCAGTATGATTCCCTGAGTCTCGAGGATATGTAGGCTGGGATCTATTTTAAAAAATTGACTGCATTTCAACCTCCCCTCAAATCCCTTTATTCCCCAGATTTACGATTTCATTAAAAACTCTAAAAACTGAGATAACTAGTGAATTTTTTTTAAAATCGTGCTTTGAATCAAGCTTTATGAACTACGGGTGGCATGAATTCTCATGTAACCTGAGATATGTAGGAAACCTGATATCGAGGTCCGACCATAACTCTATGAAACTCGTGCAAAAACCAACCACTTTTAGAAATGAATTTGTGGTCGGAAAAAAAATAGAAACGTCAACCTCCTTTTGCACATGGTTACTTGCATCCACCCTACCCAAAGGGAGGAGTCAGTTGTTGACACCTAATTTTTTCCCTCCAAAACAAAGTTTATTTTCGAGTTTCTTCGATTTTTGAATAAAATTACAATATTTATTTTATCTGAATAAAAAGATTTTCAAAGTATTTATTTGGGTAAATTTGTCATTCTAAGTAGCGATTATATATTATCGTATTCAATTATATGAAATTTTATAATTTTGTTACTTAAATATTTATTTTACAAAATATCAGATTTTAATCAAGGCTTATATTGAAAATAAATTCAAATGATTAAAATTTTGATTTTAATATAATTTATTATCAAAATAATTTATTTGGATTTATATTTGTTTGATTTTATTAAATCAAGAAACTCAAGATTAAATGAGGAATTAATTTATTCCGAATTTTAATTCAATTTAGCCAATTGATTAGATTTGGTCATATTTGAAATCGAATTGGCCACAATTGCGATGCAATTGGCCAATTGATTTTCAAGTTGGCCAAAACTTAAACAAAATTTGCCAAATCCATTAAAATAACCAAATCAGCCCAAAAATAATAACAATTTCAGCAGCCCATTTTCCCTTACACATAACAAACAACACCAATCCCTCAAGCCCATCGTTGCCTCAACCCACTTATCCATGACCTGACCCAAGTCCTTCATTATTCAATAAACAACGACAACACACACCAGCTACCAGATCAGCGTGGAAACAACAACAATATCAACAACGGCTAAACAACAGCAAACAATATCGAAAAACAATCCAACATCCTCCAGCAAAATAAACAACAAACAACCATCGCAACAGTAACAACATCGCGCAATCCGACCCACCGACCCGTACCAACATCAACCCATCTTCAACCCGAACTCAAGCCGAGATTCTTCTAGAAGTAGCATAGGTGTCCACCGACGTACAAATTTCATCACTCTTGAACGAATTTATATGAATCCGTACATGGGTATATGTTTCTCATTGGTTCTTGGGGAATAATCCATTTTTCCTCATTCTTATTGTCAGTTATACCTCAAATGGGGTGAAGAAGAATCAAATTGAAAAAAAAAATTGAGGAGGGAACCTTATCCTCAGATGGGTTCTGAATTTTTTTCCTCAAGTAAGATCCCCAAATTACCCCTAAGTTTTGAGGTTCCCATATCGTTGGAAGGAAAAAGGTAACCCCGAAAAGCTTCCTATAAATAGCCCCTTCTAGAGCTAAAAGGAGGAGGTGGGGGGAAGGCTTAAAAAAACTATCAAGCAAATCTTTTTTTAGTGAAAATATTCTCAAAAAGTTGTCGGAATCATCGGAGTAGCGGCAAAGTCTTTCCAGTGGTGATAAAAACTAGTTCATTGTCTCATTTTGCTGCCCCAAAAGAGGTAAACTTCTCGACGTTTTCTCTCTCATGATACTATCTCGTTTTTATTTTTTGTAGTAGTAAATTTAGTTCTCTCTTATACGCTGAGATTTGTTCATTGTTGAGGCCATGAAGGTCGTAGGGCTTATGTGATATTGGTGTTTCTAGTTGTTCGCTCTTTTTATTTTGAAGTTCTGGTTCTGTATTTAGTTTTAAAAGCTTCATGGTTGAATGTTCCCCTTTTCTTTTTTTTAACTCTTTTCAATAGCATATTTGTTAAGGTTTATTTCAAAACTAATTTGGATTAAGTCGCCTCTTGTTAGAAGTGTTTCTGTGTCCTCTTAGTTGATTTGGATTGAAATCGGTCTAGGCCTTGAGAGGTTAGGAAGTGTCTATAACTCAGTTGTTGTATTTGAATTTCTACCAAATTATTATCTGTGGTGATACCCTCTTGATTTAATATGGTATTGTTGTGATTCTGATTTGGTGCGAAAATAAGTTTTCATTTTCCTTTCGAAATAACCGTAGTTTAATCTCTAGATTGAGAATGAGAATATGATTTCACTGTGCTAAGGCATAGTTTCGGCTTGCAATGTTTTTTTCTTGTAGCTGCTACGTTGTACTTTGGCTTATAGTTGATATTTTTCGATAGACTATTTCAGAATTTATCATATTATTGTCTATCTTTAGTTTTCTTCGTTATTGTGGACAATAAAGTTTTGATGAATCTGCATAAAGTAAAAGTGAAAGGCATTGCTTGACAATTATTTGAAGTAATTTGTTTCTTTCCTTTGAAGTTTTGTGCTAATTTGTTTGCGTCGGAATTAAAGTTGAAGTGATGTCCTATACTAGAAAATGCTTTGAACCTTAGTGTAGTTATTGATTTTTGGTTTGCTTATTGCGAAAAAAATGGCTTGAATTTGAGCAAATTTTGGATCATGCATGTTTCCGCTAATTGTTCAAGTGTTTATTAATTGTTCAAGTGTTTAACAGTGAGTTAGGATTACCAGTTTTGAGATTAAGTCATCTCCTAATAATTTAAGATTCTTCGGTTGATATATGTTACTCTCCGAATTGGTGAATTATTTTACACTCTGTGTGTTGGTTATAAATTTAGAGTCGATGTTAATTCTTCCTTCACCCTTTCCTTTGCATGAACCCGCTTGGAAGTTCAAATTGACTCTTTTTCTTGAATCACGCAACGGGCCATTGAAGCCCAATTTTTTAGAATACTTTGGAAGACAGTTCAATAGGATGAGACATGGCGTATCAATGCAAGAAGACGAAAGAAGGAGAATGGATTAAAGTCTCATCTTCTAAGAGACTTAGAAAGTCTCATGTTTTACTCATTTATTATCGTTTTTATTTATTTAGTTAGTTATTTTTAGTTCATTATTTATTCATTTGGGGCCTCAAAGTCAAAGTTGTATTTAATACAGGTGGGACGAGTCTCAAAAACTAGATTAGGACAGGTCTCATTGATTTGAGCCCAATGGCCTAAATCCTTTACTTTCTCCTCTCTTCCCCATTTTTATGCGTTTATTTATTTATTAGTTTTGTTTAGACTTAGTTAAAATCCCTACAAAGTTGCCTAAATCTATTTTACACGTCTTTTCTAAAAAATCAATCACTTTTCAACAAATTAATCTTTTTAAAAGTTAACCAAAAGATGTTTTCAAACAGTCCGGATAACCGCAAGTTAGCTGAAAATTTAGGTGCCTAACACCTTCCCAAAACGTTAATAGGAACCGCTTACTCAGAACCTTCAAAACTTGAACGATTTTTTTGTTTTGGATCATTTAAAGTAACTTTATAAAGGTTTCTTAATTCCTTTTCAAAATTAAGTGGCGACTCTTCAAAAGTCAAAATTTCTGCAAAACAATGTTTTTATGGTGATTTTAATTAATTTTAGCCCATATGTGATTCCATGCAAGATTTTGAATTCCCCGTGCTATGAATTTGAGTTTCTCATGCTTTGTTCAAGATAATTCCATGATAGATCCTAAATTCATGATTTTTTAGTAACATTCCCATGTCTTAAATTCATGCTTTACACATGTTTGATGAAATTCCCATATCAAGTTCAATCAATTTCAAGATGAATCCCCAAGTTATGAATTTTTCCATGTAACTCTATTGTTCACCCATGTTTAAGACATTCTTAGGTTCAAGCTATGATCTTTACATGTATGATTAAACGCCCACGACCTATTTCATGTGAATTCCTAAATTCATAATTTTAGTTATGTAATCATGTTATTCTCCCATGTTTAAGATATTCCCATGTCCGAGTTCATGATCCCCATGTGTTTGGTGAATTGGCTCATGTTAAAGTATTAATCCCCATGTGTATGATGAAATGCCCAAGTGATGGATTTCTTTAAATAATTCTTACTTATTATGGTATCAAATGCTCTCATGTGTTCTTATTATTACTGTTATTGAGTCCTGGGGATTATGAATACCCGGAATTTAGCTGTTGTCTAGTTTTCTACAATCTACAGAATGATTTCAGTTATACCATAGGAAATATCATTCAGTCAGTAATATGGTCAGTTGCAAGTCTGATTAAGTTAGATCAGATCGGTTTCAATCCCAGTATCAGTTTATACGTTAATAATTACCTCAGAATTCGTATGCACTATTATTTTCTGAATACCATGACCTAAGCTTATCAGTTATCAGTTAACAATGCATGCACCAATTAGTATTCCAGTGTCATTCAGTTGGGAGTAGGATTCAACACCGAGCGAACCCAGGGATGAGGGCATTCCTGTCAGTTTAGGGTTTGACCTTTAGTAGCAATCCCTAAGTTACAGAACTATGTAACCAGCATAGGTTTGAGATATCTTCCTACCAGGTTAGGGTTGACACATATCTCATGAGTTTTCTGCCAGTATAGGGTTACTCCTTAGTCCTTTGAGACACCAATTTAGTGGATCCACACTGCCAGCGTTAGTACCTATGGCACGGTACTGACATCCTTCCAACTGGGGTTACAGGTTGGACCCCGATTAGCTCAGATTGGGGCATGTCGGTTAGATGATACCTCCCACAGTCTCAGTTACACTATCAGTTCAGTATTCAGCTCAGAGTTCAATTTCAAATTTTCTTGACAATAACATACAATTATCAATTATTCAGTTATCAGTATTTCAGTTTACAAAGTATTTCAGAATTATGTTATACGCTTGGTCTTGCATTCTTAGATAATACAGTTTACATGCATTCATGTTCGGTCATCCCATGTTGTTCAGTTAGTCTTTGTCTCATATGCATAGTACTCCACAGTTTCAGTCCAGTTATTCAGACTAAGTACAGTCCAGTCTTACATGACCAGTATTTAGGTATTAGTTATTCAGTTAATCAGATAAGCTTAGTATATGGCACGTTTGGTTTTGTATGTTTAGGTATTCGTGCTTAGTATAATTTTATATTCAGATCCCTGATGTTATGTCAGTTTCCATCACGTACTTTCAAACTCAGTATTCATACAATATTCACATTTTACCATATCCCAGCTTCAGTTCTACTTATATCTAGGGGTGTGCAAAAATCGAACCAATCGATAAACCGAACCAATAAAAATGTTATTGGTTTATTATTATTAGGTTATTGGATTAATGGTTTGTTAATGGTTTTATAAAAAAAAATATTGGGTTATTGGTTCGGTTCAATTTTTTCTTATTAGGTTATTGGGTGAATTGATAACCCAATAAGAATATATATATATATATATATATATATGACTTATTATATATTTCTCTTAATTTCTCTTTAATTTCTACCAATTAACAGACCTATTATTTCAATTATACAACTCTTAATTTGTCCTAACAACATTTAGTTCAAACTTGAAGATTCTTGTAAATTAAAACATATTATGTAGGATTTTCTGTTGCAACTAAGATTCGGTTTTTTTTGTCATGTTAGTTACTTCTATTTCTATTTTATGAGTATTTTCTTATCGGTTAAATCGAAAACCGAACCATTAAGGACTAAAAACTGATAAACCGAAAATCGATAAAAAATATCTTATCGATTTGGTTATTGGTTTAGCATATTCAAAAATCAAAAATCGATAAATCGAACCGATAATATATAAAACCAAACCGAACTAACCGATGCATACCCCTACTAATATCATAAAAGTAAAGTTTTACAGAAACTAAGTGTAGAGATTCACCAGCTTATCAGATCATGTTTGTTACTCATGTTTTATGATATTTCAGCTTTCAGTTTATTCCAGCCTATGGGTGAGTCTACTTTCACTTAGCATGCATGTTTTAAGATTAAGTATGAAATCAATTTTACTTATTGCATTCACCCCTGCATACTCAGTACATTCTAGAAGTATTGATCCATATATACGTCTGTGTGGCTACATTGTTTCATAATGTAGGTACCATTTGTATCCCGCACACCATGATCAGACAGTTGCAGTTTTCAGCTAGCAGGTGATGAGTTCTCTTATTTCGGGAACTCCAAAAAGTTTTAGTTCATGTACAGTTCATTTATTTTTATATGTATTGATTAGTGGTAGTTGGAGGCATATCCCAGTCTATAGTCAGTATAGTAGAGGCTTCATAGATGTCAGTCATAGTCAGTCATGAAAATTTCAGTTTCTTCCTTCAGTTTTATCAGATTGTAAACTTTATCAGTAATGTATTTACTCAGATTATGCCATGAATATGATTCCGCATAGAAGAACTCGTTATTTATTTTATTATAATTCAGTTGATTAACAGTATGCCAGTTCATGGGTTAGCTTGGGATCATTTGTGGTTCCAAGCACTGTGTGGCGACTAGGGGGTAGTCTCGGGTCATTACAGACTCATACATAGAACTTATGACTCGTAGGGTCCTAGTCTTAACCATAATAGTGATATTGGGTACCTACTCTAGTTTGGTTATAGAGAGCACCCTACGACCCATAAAGAATCATTACGACTCGTGACATCAAGTCGTAGTCACAATAAAAACATGGGCAAGCCATATTGGTCACTCTACGACTCGAGCCCTGCGACCTATAAGAAGACCTTACGACTCGTTAGGTGAGCCGTAGTCTGAGCAGTTAGCTCAAAACTTAAGAAATTTTTAGAGGCAAAAATTTGGGGTGTTACAGTGGGGCTGACTGAGCTTCACTATCCTGAGACTAGGCACCCTATGCCTTAGGACCACCGCTAGCCAGAAAACAACGATCACCTAAAGGCTTAGGATAAGGAGCACTAGCTGAAGAATAAGAATTTCCCCAATTCTTCTTCTTAGTCCAATGACTTCCATCTCTCCCACTATTTTGTTGATTTGCAGTTTTGCACCTTGCTTTGAATATCTAAACTTCTTACTCTGCCTCTCTCTCATATCTGTCTACTTTTTTTTGCCATCCCCCACCTGCTGCATATAGACTACCAACCTGGATATGTTCATATCATTATTCAACATAGCATCCTTGAACTCTAACACTAAATTATGGGACAAACTAAAAGCAAATTTTCTCATTCCATACCTCATATTAGACACCAGTTCAGGAGCATAACGAGATAACTGATAGAACTTCAGTACAAACTCATTAACACTCATCTTACCCTACTACAAGTTAATAAACTCTTCAGCCTTAGCTTTTCTCAAATCCTGAGGAAAAAAATGATAAAAAAAAGCACTTAAAAGTCATCCCACACTGGTTGTTCAGCATTATCACCACTCATCACTTCCCACTCTTCATACCACTGGTACGCCACATCTTTCAGCTGATTGGCAGTAAACTTTACACCCTTTGAATTATTAGTATGCATCACCCTAAAGATCTTGTCCATCTTATCAATAAACCATTAAGGATCCTCCTCAACCTTAGAGCCTATAAAGGTTGGAGGATTCAATGTCATAAATAGGCCAACCCGAGTGACCTCAGATGAACTAACAGTAAGACCGACATGATTGGACTAACGAGACTATGATGCCACAAATTAAGCAAGAATATGAACTGACTGACGTAACTCGGTATTAGAGATATCTCCCTGAGGTGACTGAGCATAAGTGTCACCAGTCGGGGAAGCCCGATGAGGACTAGTAGGGATTGATGGAACCCTATGTGGAGCGGTACAGTCAGAAGCAGGGACCCTAGACTGGGTTTGTACTCCGTAAATAGGGGGAATTCCCTCTACATTCTCCTCAGGTGGGATAGAGTTTCCAGCAGAGTTTCTACGTCCGTCAAATCTTTGGGGAGGCATGATCTAAAACGTGAGTAAGCCAATAGTTAGAGAAGTTTCATGACAACTAGACTCTATAGCCCGAAATACAACACAAGCATGAGAATATTCTTAAATACCTTATACCCTCTTTCCTATAAATGTGGGTTGCTACACATCTATAAAAGAGACTTTACTTGACACAACTTTGGACACCCAACGATCCTAAACTATGCTCTGATACCTAGCTTGTCATGATCCAAACTCGGGGCTGGCCATGACAGGTATCTCAAACCTACCGTGGACTGGAGACCACCCCCTTATCCTTACCTCAAGAGCACATAAATATAAACAACGGAAGCCACCCAAGATTGTAATGAGAAAAAATAAGTCAAAGACAGTTCTAAGAATCCAAACAAATAACCACCCACACTAGTTCAGAAAAACCTCTAAAACCGGAATACAAACTAAGTAGGGACATGGCCCCGACTATGACCAAAAGAATTGAAAAGAAGTACCAAAATAGTAATGCAACCAATGAAATGATCGAGCCTTCCAAAAGTTGGAAGCTCACCACTTCACAGCTGATCAACAGGAGTACCAACCACTTAATGCTACATAAAAGCAACAAAAAAGCCCTCGAACCTTATATAATAAAATGATGTAGCGTCCAGAGACGGTCACTGGGGCGAGCACTGACATGTAACTTAGAGGAAAGGGATAAAACAACGCAGTCATCAAAATTTAGTCATAAACCATATGCACCACATTCATATACATATATATATATAGGATGTCGGGATAGAGACAAGGGTCATGAGCATGAAAGTTTAAAGTATTAACCTGAACTGTGTAGCTCGCTCCGTCCTAAAGGCACCCATGGGCTATATGGGTCCAGTCCCTTGATGGAAGGGCCCCAGTGATTGAGCCACACGAACTAAGAAAAATCGAGGAAGACTAAGAACACCAAGGCTATAGCCCTCCTAATATATATATATATATATATATATATATATATTATATAATGTGTTCACCAACCACACAATCACAAGGACCCCTAATGCCAGCAAACATGGTTCCAGTTTTGATCTCCTCGAGACCTACACCTTCATAGTGAGCTAAATAATTTTCTTTATGCCCAAATTAAAATAGTTGCATATAAACCAACCACTAACCCAATAGTCATTATTAAAGAATTTACCATTATGGTATCGTCATACCAATATGCTTGCAAGCTAATTCAATTGTGCCAAACCAGTCCATAAAACCAAACTAACTCCCAAGTTTCATTTAAAATCCAATCTATGGCCACCAAGGCCATCCAAAATCATTTTTATATCCATTTATTCTTTAATGCAATGAAATGAGTTAAAAAACAAGTCAAACTATCCGATTATCCATATTCAAAATAAAGTTTACAAAGTAAGTTGAGGTTAACGTCATTATCAAGCCAAAAGTCCATCAATTCGGGGAAACTCATGTTCCTCATTCCAACCATTAAATAATGCACCAGTTCATTTTCAAAAATCATCAATCAAAGCATGAATAATTAATTTAAACCACGGGACAGGTAATTCAAGTTATAACAATCAAAAACCCTCAATAAAATTTCAAACCCAATAATTAAAACACGTGACTATTGATTAAATAAATGTCATAATATAAAATTACAAATTAAGGATAAGCAACATGCCTGAAATATAGAACAATTTGAAAAGAGTTCGAAAGTTTGGAGCTTGGATGGCGAATTCCTTGTAAAATCCTTGAGCTTTCTTGGGTTTTGAGTTAAAGTGGAAAAGAAATAATTTTGATCTTTGAAAACTGAAGGAAAACGGTTACCCAAGTATTTATAAATCGTACAAGGGGTAAAAAGACCAAAAGCCCCTCACCCCAAGTGAAAAAACAAAAACTGGACAAAATTAAAATAGGAGCATGACACGCTCTTATTGCAGAGGGTAGCCTCCATGCCACACCCTTATCGCGGAGGTTAACCTTCGTGGCACGCGACTATCGGGGAGGCTTACTACCCCGAAGTTCCAAAATAACCCCGAACTCCTTTTGAAAAATTTAAAACCTTCCCAAAATACCCTTTTACCATCCCTAATCATAATTCAAGTCAAAAATTGACATTACGCATGAAAGAGGGGTCAAAAATAAAATTATTGAAATTTTATGGGATCTTACATGTCAATAACTGATCTAATTCTAGTAACTATTAAATCAACTATTTCTCTTGCCTGAATTGTGTTAAAAAGGATAAAAGACCTTTTTCGACCAGTCCTTAAATCAATAAACTTATTTGAGTCAATATCTCTGTGAGAACTAGGATTGAAAGAAATAATATAAAGACCCCTTTAATTAGTAACTTATTTGAGTCAATCCCTCTGTGAGAATTATGACTGAAAGAAATAAGAAAAAGATTATCTAAATCAATAAGCATGCTTGAGTTAATCCCTCTATGAGAATTAAAATTATACAACAACAACAACAACAAACCCAGTATATTCCCATATAGTGGGGTCTGGGGAGGATAGAGTGTACGCAGTTCATACCACTACCTCTACAGAGGTAGAGAGGCTGTTTTCGATAGACCCCCGGCTCAAGATAAAAGGTAATATACACAAGCATCAAGAGCATAGAACACGATAAAATAACATAGGTACGACATCCACAAAAATATGTACATTGCCAAACAAAGGACACCAAAGTCCACCTAAATACTGACTACGACTCAACCATACCCTTAGCCCTCTATCCTAATGTTTTTCCTCTATATCTTCCTATCTAAGGTCATATCCTCAGTCAGCTGTAACTGCTCCATGTCACGTTTAATCATTTCTCTCCAGTATTTTTTTGGCCTACCCCTACCCCATTTAAAACCTTTCAAGGCTAACCTCTCACACCTACGAACTGGGACATCTGTACCTCTCCTCATCATATAACCAAACCATCTCAACCTCACTTTCCGCATTTTATCCTCCACTGACACCACTCCCACCTTCTCCCGAATAATTTCATTATAACCCCGTCAGCTCTTGTGCATCCACACATCCAACGCAATATCCTCATTTCCGCCACCTTCAACTTTTGGATATGCGAATTCTTAACCGGCCAACACTCCGCTCCATACAACATGGCAAGTCGGATTGCAACTCTATAGAATTTGCCTTTCAGCTTGGGGGAACCTTCTTATCACATAAAATTCTCGAAGCGAGCCTCAATTTCATCCAACCTGCCCCAATACAGTGAGAGACATCCTCGTCTATCTCTTTATTTCCCTGAATCGTAGACCCGAGATACTTAAATCAAATATTTCTCTTGCTTAAATTGTGCTAAAAAGGATAAAAAGCCTCTTTCGATTAGTCCAAAAATCAATAAATTTATTTGAGTCAATCTTTCTTTGAGAATTAAGATCGAAAGAAATAAGATAAAGACCCATTTAATCAATAACTTATTTGCGTCAAACCATTTGTGAGAATTAGGAATGAAAGAAATAAGATAAAGATTATCTAAATCAATGAACTTGCTTGAGTTAATCCCTCCGTGAGAATTCGAATTTTAAAAAATAAGATCAAATTTTTTAAAATAATAAATAACTAAATATTACTTTCACTCTACTATTTTACTCAGTAGACACCATATATTAGTTTTATTCCATGAGAATTATAAAATTATTAAATTAATATAAAGGTAACTTAGAGATAAAATATATGAAGGTGATGATATGGAATAATTGAAAACTATTACTCCAACACAGTTTAAATTATAAATGAAAATTTTCAAGCCAAGATGTTTTGAGATTAAAATAGTATTTTTTTTTATATATATATTATATATATATATATATATATATATATATAGGACCCACGTGGTGCGAAAATTATTGACTATCCAAGTAAAATTACTATAAAATTATGTATCATATAATAAGTTGAACCCACTTTATACAAAGTATGGGTACAGCGTAATGGTCCAGCGGGTTCATTTTCCTGCTTCTAATCAGAGTTCGAGTCCCGTCAACAACTTTTTTTACTCCTTTTTGCTCATCAGTATGAATATCATATGGCAAGCCGAATTTTTCGCAGTAGCGAAAAAATTAAAAGAGAATGGCCAATCATATTAGACATCCTAGTAAAATGCTACAGTAATCAGTAAATTTTATCATCCATATCTTCTTCTTCTTTTTCTATTTCAACTTATAATTATTTTTTTTACTCAAATTCAATAAAAATATAAAATCTATTCTACTTCAAATAAAATTAACCTTTTATTAATAGAATTATGGTACTCTTTTTCATAGTTTTTAGCTAAAATATGCAACTATTTTAGTTGAATATATATACTTATAATTTATTAGTTTACTTTAATTTAAGTTTTTAAAAAATCTAAATAGGGTCTTTTGCAAAAAAAAAATTAAACCTTGTTAAATTTAGATAAAAAGTGCCAGTTTTTTCTTCTTCTTCTGTTTTTTTTTTTAAGAAAACCCTACTTTAATTTGGCATTATATTATTAACGTAAAAAAAGAACTAAAAATATAAAGAAAATATTATTTATTGCGTTTGACACTGCGTACACTATTAGTGATCATTTTCTATTTAATGATTGAACCCACTTGTATAAAATCCTAGATCGCTACTGTAAATATATATATATATATATATATATAATATTAAAAGTGTGAAGGGCTTTAGAATGTCGTTTAAAGTTTTGCCCTTCATTAAAAGTCTTTATTTTAAACAAAATCGTCTTTTCACTATTTTTTCCTGATATTTAAAATTAAAAATTAGTTAAATATATTTATGTAAAATCTTTCCTTATTAGAAGTCATGAGAATTAATGACACATAATACTTTTTTCATTAATTTTAGAATTCGAAATCAACTAAATTTGATTTAAAGAAGATTTAGAAAATCTAGAAATAAATGTAAAAGCGTTAAAATAAGAAAAAATTAAGAAATAAATGTAAAAGCGTTAAAATAAGAAATAAATGTAAAAGCGTTAAAATAAGAAATAAATGTAAAAGCGTTAAAATGAGAATGTAATCAAAACGTAAAAGTGATGATGTAAAATATATATGTGCTTACACAAAAAAATATGTTTATATTTACATTATTATATTAAAGTGTGAAGAATCTTTGAAAAGTGATTTAAACTTTTACACTTCATTAAAAATCTCCACAATAGATAAAATTATTTAATTTTAAATAATCAAGGTTACACGTGCGAGGCACGTTATCAAGCTTCATCAACTGTCCTAACAAATGAGTACTTCATTATGAAGTAAGAAAAAACTAAAAAGAAAATAAAAATATACTTACTACAAGAAAATGATTAGAGAAAGAAACTGAGATAAACGCTTCCTTTCTCCTTAGAAACTAAAAACCAGAAAGAAAGTTGAAATACTAAAATGGATGATAATTGCATGATCTTCCTCCTACAACATATGTCTATTTATAGAAAAATATCCTACTTAGTCCGTATGAGATTTATAAGTATTTTCATATTCACGAGATGTTGATGAGAATTTGACATGGCGATTTATCATGAAAGCTTGGTGAGATTTTTGCATGACAATTATCATGAAACTTTAGTGAGAAATTCAAAAGCTTTTACGAGAACATTCATGATTTTATTTTTCTTACTTTTGTGTAATATTTGATGAATTTTTAGTAGATGGATCACCCTTCCTGGTCTTTTATCTTCTTTCTTTTTCTTGTTTCTCATGCATTCTTCTCCCTGCAATAATTGTTAGAGAATATAGAAAAATTGTTATGATTCAAAAATTAGGTCTTGATGTCACTTGTCACGGCTCAACCTTGACAAGTAAGCCAATCACACAAAACGAAAAGATAAACCCAATAAGTAAAAGAAAATAGCAAGGGGAGACTTTTAGAACGAAGTCAGGCCAACATAAGATATAAATAAAGCAGAAATATGAATATCATAAAACCCAACATCTAGTATTACAAGTGTAGAACATCTAAATACAACTCAGAAATATGAATATCTGTCTCTGAAAATAAGTAAAGACATCTAAGACGGGTAAGAGGAGGTCCAAAGTCGGCTCTAAAGCACTATAGAACACCTGTACCTCAATCACCACTCAGATAAGCACAAATCATCTACCACGTCCTGTTCTCGTACATGAATCTGCATCGAAAGGACACAGTAGGGGGTGAGTATGTTTCACCTGTATTCGGTTGGTATCATGGGTTGACTGAACAAAATATAAAATAATATAAGTAAAGAAAACTATGAGCATGGCACCTGCAAGCAGAAAAATCCCAAACGGTAGCTCACACTGACAGTTCTAAATAAATACTTAAATGAAACAAATAAATATACACAAAAAAATATATAAAAAGTAAGCACACATCATAAAAACAAGGAAATCACAAAAATTGCATATGTAATATAATACAATGGTGATGAAATGAAATGGTGAAAGTCATCGCATGACTTTCTGTATATACCTACCGAGCTCATTCCAACGATAGGACCTATGGGGAGTTCACAACCCAAATAGTATAATTCATATCTCAATATCTCAACCCACCTCTTAGGCTCGTGTTCACAAAGAGGATTTTATAAAATGTCGCATTTTTCCAGAAACAGTTTTCATCAATAACATCGGTATCTCATGTATATATATGCATAGAATGAGAATATAATGTTCACAACCAAATCAGTATGAAAATATCCAATCCATCCAATATAGATATATAAGTGAGCCTATAATCAACTCAATATGTTCAACATTCATTAGGCAGCGTCAGAATAATTATGTGTGTAGGACATTGTTTAAATCATATCAATCTCTAACTTAGGCATTTCTATCATGAAAGGGGCAACCAATGCTCAAAATGACCTAAAATAACAATTCAAGCCCCCACACTCAGGCATTTCTATCATGAAAGAGGCAACCAATGCTCAAAATGACCTAAATTAACAATTCATGCCCCCACACGAACATTATATTTAGAGTAAAGACATTTAAACGTACAGATAGGGTTAGTGATATCAAATAAAAAACCCACACGGACAACACAATATCAAATATATCGAGTCAACAAAAAATATAACATAAGCCCCCCATAAAAGCACACAACAATCATCATCTCAAAATATAAACTCAATAGTTATTCCCCCAATCCATTACCCATAACATACTCTACTTATATATTAACTACCCAGCTCAATCTGAAAGAAGTTAAGTTATAACCTACCTCAAAATGATAAAATTTCAGTCTAAAGTACTTTAACATAGGGCTTTTTCCTTACAAAAAGCCTCAAAATAAACTACAACATTCAAATATAGCTTCTACGTGTCAAAAGAAAGCTAACGATACTCATATTGTCCATATTTAAGTCGAATTTAAAACGAATTTGAAAAATGAGCTTGAAAAAAAAAGAAAAATCAAAATTTTATTTTAGAAATACACTCCCTAAGTTATAGGAGTATGCAGTTAAAATTCATAAAGAAATGGATTAAAAACAAGGTCCAAATTGAAGAAAACCCATTTTTAAGCTTTACCTATGAAAACCTCAAAATTTTATTTTAAAATCATGATTAAAAAGTGTTTTTGAAGATGTAATCAATGAAATAATGGGGATATGAGTTTGGGAGTTACCCACACTTAACTCAATAAAGAAATCTCTAAAATTGCCTCTTTCGTAGCTTGGAGATTAAAAAATGGTGAAAATTTTAGAAAAGGGGTTATATACACCGGTTGTCGCTAAAGCGATACTAGGACTTAAAATAATTATCGGTTAAGCAGTCTTGGACCGTTAAAACACACCTTTGTTGCTTAAGCGGCTTCATCAGATATCAACAAATGTTGATTTTGGTGCAAGCCCATTAAGCTTTGAATGGACCCTTAAAATTTGATCGGGACCTCACAGAGACAAATCATATATGCTATCAAGCTATTTTCGACATTTCAAACTCAATGGAGATGTCAGATTTTCAAACAAAAAAAAAGATTGTTTTCAATAAATTAATCTGTGGGAATTCTTTTTTCACTATTTTCCAAATGAAGAATTGAAATACAACATAAAATACCTGAACCCAAACCAATACGGTACTAATTCAAATTTGATATTCCAAACCTAATGAGACTGTTTGAATCGTCATCTGATACTCATAACAATAAATATTGATCGAAGTCAATTATATGGCTTTTTAAGCCGCTGAATACCACAAACTCGCCAAAATTACTTTCGATCACATAAAAAATCGTGACAACCATTTTCATACCCGAAGTCAACATGTAGCAGCTACGAAAAAAGAATAAAATGATCAAAACTCATAATAAATAAGATTTTAAAATTTGAATTATTACAAGAATTAAATATATTTATTCATGCTTTTTATTTTAAATTATTAATTTTATATATTAAAATTCATGAATAATTTCTATTCATCAAATTTTTCATATTTGAATTTTTGCTCGCCTTGATGAAATGAATTTTGTAAGTATAAAAAATGTTTATATATATTTGAAATCATTGCTAATCTTGTAAAACATAAATTTAACTAAACAAAACTTATCATGCTGTCAAACTGCATAAATCTTCTATATCCATCAAATCTTTACCTTATTTCTGCTTTTTCTGTTCAACAAACTGTATTTGCTAGCCTTTTCGGGACTTTTCTGAAATTGTTAACTTTATGATTATTTGCTTGAGTATTTTTCATCTTTAATCCATATGCTTGCCCTTTATGTCTATCTATACTAATGTAGGCTAAACACTGATTTCTAAAATCTTCTAAGATTTTTTAGGCTTGTGATGTTGGCTTCAGGTAGGGGATAGTCTATAAGTTCAATACAAAAATTTCAAACGGAAATTCATTTATCCAGATACAATTAGTCTTTACTTGTAAATCACACATTTGTTCATATATTTTATTTTTGATCTAATAGTCATTCCCAATTCACGTGAGGGTTGTTAGGGTTTTAAGAGTTGTGAATAAAAAATAAATAGGTATTTTTTTCGAAAAGGCACCAAGAGAAAGGATGCAATTTAAATAGATACCTTTTCACTTTGGATGGTTATGACATTTTGTTGCGATAATACTATAATCTGTTCATTGGACTGGGCTGATTCACCTATTTCATTTGATTACTATATTATATTCGTCTCCTACAGTGAATTACTTATGCTAACCTTAATATTATTAGCCTCAACACATTAATTTCGTCTTGTATTAAAAAAAATTCATGAAAAAGTTCAAGTCAACAACAGTTTCGACACTGCTAAGGAACAGGTGAGCAGTAGTATTCCAAACATCAGGTTCCTGACTCAAAAAATTATGGGACAATTGATGGAGCTTCTTTAACAATTAAATATTATAAAATAAGGTGGAAATACTCCTCAAGTTTCTGCCAACATGAGGGTTGCTGGTAAAACTAAGTTTTTCAATTCTTATGCACACCTAGTAAAACATTGACAATAATTCTTGGATATTAGATAGTGGAGCTACTCGGCATATGACTCACAATAAAGCAATTCTTTCAAATTTTAAGGCTTTGTCTAGAACACTCATGGTGAATCTTCCTAATTCATACAAAGTAAGAGAACTCATTCAGGAACAGTCTGTGCACTACCAAATCTTGTCTTAAACAATGTTTTATATATACCTTCTTTCAAATACAATCTCTTATCTATACAAAATTGTTTAGTGTCATGCCCCAAAATTCCATCGGGCCGGACTGGCACCCAAAGCCGAGAAGGCCCGGGAGAACCCGTTCAATACCTATACTTTCACATTTACATTACTTATGAAAATTAGAAATTTGGGCAGCACTTCGTTGCATATAGAAGGATCTAATTACATGTATCAGCACAACACGCACAAATATATATATATATATATATATATAATACTTGGCCGTCGGGGCCACCACATATACAGATATAACATCACTATATAAACTTCCATGACTTTACCCTTCCTTATGTCTACAAAGCCTCTAGGATATACATGACATAACTAGGGTCGGGACAAACCCCCGCCCACACATGACTCCTGTACAATAACAAAACATAAGGAACCGACTCGGAAAGCTCCGAAGCAAACTGGAGCTCACCAACAATAGTTGTATGGCCTGGCTCCTACTTGTGCAGTGTATGAGCTGAGGTACCTGTGCCTGCAGCATGAGATGCAGGTCCCCGTGGGGGACGTCAGTACGAAATATGTACTGAGTATGTAAAGTTGTAGATAATCACATATGATATATGAGCTTAATAGAAATCAGAAACAAGTGAATAAATCGTAATAGGAGTGGACCACACTTACTAGAACTTGTGACAACCTGTACATTGCATTTATTCAATCACTTTACCTTCGTTCTTATCGTCTTTGTAATCATTACTGTACTGTACTGTGACCATTAGGCTGCCTCCAGTACATATCAACTGGGATCGACCCATGCTAGGCTTATGCCCCTGGGATACCACCCATAAACACATAGATAGGGATCGACCCATGCTAGGCTTATGCCCCTGGGATACCACCCGATAAGAGAGAACTTCCATCACTTAGTTCAATTAATCTTTGAGATTGGTTACTTTGTGGTCACACCTTATGGAACTTGAAACCATGATACCTCAATAGGAAAAACATGTAAATAGGTAATCAATATCATGAAAATGAGGTAGAGAATCATGGATACCTCATTAAACCATTTCGGAGTCAACAATAGTATATGGACATTTTTGACTAGCCGGACATCTTAAAAGTGAAAACAAGTTCAATTGGTAGTGTCGAAGATCATATGATGTTATTATGAGTCATGTGTCGTAGGACAATGTTGGAAGCTTACTTGAGAGTGTCATGGGTCATTATTCATGCCAAAGATTAGATAGAGTATGTCTTACATACCTTGATATAACCACTTCAATACAAGTCCAACTTGACTTCCCGTACTCTTCGAACACTTATCTACAATAAGTCATTTGTGGCAAACTAGTATTAGCAACCAAACCTTACCATTTAGGTATTAACTTCACCAAATAATGTCTAGGAAGTAATCCTTTAACTCATCAATAAGAGTGCTACATACATCCTCTTATACTCTTATTACATTCACATATCATGCATTTTCATGCAATATCCCTCAACATCACTCTTGGCCTTTATTTCCCCTCTTAATCACCATCCAATACCAGCATGATCACTAGGCATACATAACCACTAATATAATGATATATCACCACAATTCATCCTCCATAATCCAATACAACAACTTCCATAATTTACTACAACAATTTATACAAAACAATTCATAACTATGTTTCTAGTTATCTTCCAACATCAAGACAATACTCATAATCCTTTATCAATACTTATTCATGGATAAGAATCAAGAATAAATAATATTCATACCTTACGAATGAACTCTTGTATTTAGAATCCTCCTTACATAACCATGGGGTGCTTCTCGAAACTTTCGAGATGGTGAACACAACTACGGAACCAATTCGAATTTTCTACGGTTGAATCACAAAATATTTGAAGTTGAAATTAGGCTAGGGTTTCACCTTCTCTTAATAATTGGATGATATATGATATATATGAGGCTAAGTGTATGATTATAAAGGCCAATTTTCGTCCAAGAGGTAATAGAAAATGACTATTTTGCCCTAAAAATTTAAATAAATCCGAATTTGTCCCCAGTGGACAGTTTTGACAGGCTGAAGTAAATCGATCATAACTCTTTGCTCCGGTATCGGATTTGCGTGAAACCAATTGCATTGGAAAGATAATTCAAAGGGATTTCATTTTCATATAAAGTATACCACCCAGTTCTTCCTGTACAAGGAGTTATGGTCATTTAAAATTGACCCAAAAATCTGTCCCAAAATTCTGTTTTTTTTTTATAGGCTGTAGTAAAACGGGTATAGCTCCTTACTCAGATATTGGATTTAGATGAAACCAATTTCATCGGAAAGAAGACTCTCGGATATTTTCGTCGATATATAGCAGCTCACACAGTTCTTTTTGTACAAGGAGTTATGATCGTCTAAAGTTGATCCAAAAAAAATTGCCTAGCTGCAGTAATTTTCCTGCAGATTTACTGTTCACAGGCTTCCCGGCCACCGTTTTGAAATTTCGAATGTGCTCGCTTATATGAAATACTCCTCTGTTTTGGGCAAACTTTATATCGTTGGAAAGCTTATTCCAATACCTACACATACAACTATTGACGGGATACTTCCGAACACCATAAACTTAATTTAACCCATACGCAAGCCTTTAGGACTCCATATAATCGCGATAAGTGTACGAAAAAATTTACGGGGTGTTACATTTAGACAACTCAACAGTTATGTGTTACTCACTCTCACTTCTTGTTTTATATTTCAGAGCCCTTCTCTAAAGAGTCCATTGAAAATTGATGGAGAAAAATGAGGATTCTACATACTCAAATCAAGCTAGTCAGATATTCTTCCAAATGTTCAAGTTAATAAAATCTCAAATCTTAGTTGAAGTCTTAATCCAGTTTCTTGTAATAGGATCTCCAGTTGTAATTCACTTTTTCATTCATATTTTACCTTGTTTGATTCCAAAATGAAGGAGAAATCGTGGCATTACATATTCGAGCATATGCCTTTGAATAATATAAAAAATGTTCCTTTTTATTCCATTTCTTCTTGTCAAAATTTTGACACTCCATGTGTGATTTGTCCTATGAAAAGACAAGCCAAACTATCTTTTTCAATAAGTAACATCTCAATAAAAAATATTTTTGAATTAATACATATTGACACTTGGGGACCGTATAAAGAACTAACACATGATGGGTATAAATTCTTTCTTACCATTGTGGATGATTTTAGTAGAAGAACATGAACTTTTCTATTAAGCAATAAATCAAATGCTTTCACGGTTCTCAAATCTTTCTTAGCTATGATCAAAAGACAATTTCAAACCAAGGTCAAAATAGTAAGATCTAATAATGCTCATGAGTTAGGAAGTGGCATAACACTGTCAGAATATTTTATTTCTAAAGGAATTCAACATCAAACCTCATGTATATCTACTCCACAACAAAATAATATGATTGAAAGAAAACATAGACATTTGCTAGAAATATCTAGGCCCTTTTATATTAGTCACATTTGTCCATTCAATATTTGGGTGAATGTCTTTTGGCTGCAACTTATCTAATCAATAGATTTTCTTAAAAAATTCTTAACAGTAAAACACCCTTTGAAGTCCTTTTCAAGACTACACCTAACTATTCTAATCTTAAATATTTTGGATACCTATATTTTGCTTTCACTTTATCACTTTAAAGGTCTAAGTTGGCACCAAAAGCCACCACATGTGTCTTTTTGGGATATCCACATGGAAAGAAAGATTACAAAGTTTTAGTCTTTGATACTAAGAGTCATCATTTCTAGAGATGTTATGTTTCATGAAAATATCTTTACTTTTGCTTCTTATGAATCTAATGATTTCTACTTCCCAATCCATACATCAACCCCAATTATTGATTATGATGATAATGTTGACACTAATCAAAGCATCCCATCTCCATCATGTATCACTTTTACTTTACCTCTTGCATCCACCACTGTGGACCAGGTACAACCTTATGTTCCTCCTGTTGTCATGAACCAGGTGCAACCTCATGTTTCTTATACTGTCATGGACCAAGTACATCCTTCTATTCCTTCCATAAATAATATTTTCTCACTTAGAAGATCAACTCGAAAACACAAAATTCCTAGTCATCTAGAAGACTATTTGCAATTCTATGCACCTGGCTAATGTTAGCTTTTCTTGTTTCTCATTTCCTATTTCCCCAATCTCTTATTCTCTCACAAATCTATCTTTTAATAATTAATATATATTGAATTCTTTGTCTAATATTCAAGAACCTGTCAATTATAATCAAGTTGTGTTGCACAAAGGTTGGGAAAAAGCTACGGCCAAAAAGCTCCAGGCTCTTGAAAAGAACAATATTTGGGATGTGGTCCAATTACCCCTTTGGGTAAAAAGACTTTACCTTGTAAGTGGTTTTACAAAGTCAAACAACATAGTGATGGTAGCATTGAAAGGCTAAAAGTTGAGTTAGTGATCAAAGGAGACATTCAAAGAGAAGGTATTGATTTTAATAAAACTTTTTTTGTGGTTATCAAAATAACTACTATCCAATATCTTCTAGTTATAACTGTCAAAAGAGACTGGGGGTTCTATCAATTAGATATTAATAATGCATTTTTGCATAAAGATCTTCGTAAGGAAGTCTACATGAAGTACCTGATGAGGTAGTTCCACTATCACCACCCTATGTTTGCAAGCTTAAGAAGTCTATATATGGACTTCGTCAGGCCTCTAGGCAATAGTAATCAAGACTCACAGATGCTCTTAATTTTAAAAGGTTCACTCTATCTCTTAATGATTATTCTCTGTTTGTCAAGAAATTTGACTCCTCTGTTTCAATAGTAGCAGTATATGTCGATGACATTATTTTGACAGGTAATGATAATGCAAAGTTGCACGCGTTGAATTTATTTCTAGAAGAGGAGATTAGAGTCGAGGATTTGAGAGATTTACACTTTTTCTTAGGCATGGAGGTATTAAGGGAACCTCATGAAATCATACTTTCACAACGAAAATTCACAATTGATCTCTTAAAGAAATTTGATATCACATATATGTCACATGTTTCATTTCCTCTTGATCCTACAGTAAAACTAAGTTTAAATGGTAGGGATGTTATTCCTTATCCCACTGTATATAGACATCTTCTTGATAAGTTGAATTACCTTACTCACATAAGTCCGGGTCTTGCCTTCACTGTTCAACATCTTAGCCAATTCATGCAAGATCTCCGTCTACCTCGTCTTACTGCCACATTACGTGTTCTTCGTTACTTATCAAAGAAATCAAGTTTGGGTTTTTTTCTCAATATCTCTTTTTCTTTTACGTTGTTTGCTTTTTGTGACTTGAATTGGGGAACATGTCCAAATTCAAGAAAATCTGCTAGTGGGTTTTATATCCAATCTCTTGGAAGTCAAAGAAGTAAACCTCTATTTCTCTTAGCTCCACAGGGGTTGAGTATTGTTTTATGAGGCGTGTCGTTGTTGAGATCACATGGTTGGTTCGTCTCTTTCAAGATCTCTCAATTGTAATATCATTACTTATGCCTCTCCATTCAGATAGTCAAGCAACAATACATATTGCTAAGAAACCCGTGTTTTACGAGAGAACAAAATATGTTGAGATTGATTGTCATTTCGTTCGACAAAAGTTTTTTAATAGACTTATTTCACTTTCATTTGTCCGATCTTCCTCTCAATTAGCTGATCTATTCACAAAATCACTCACCGGTACTCTTCATCGCAGTGTTTTGGGCAAGTTGGGTGTCCGTTCGTCCCCTTCAACTTGAGAGGGGTGTTGAGATAATACTGTAATTTGCTCATTGGATCAATTTGGTTCACTTGTTTCATCTTGACTGCTATATTATATTCGTCCGCTGCAGTGAATGACTTGTGCCAACATCCATATTATCAGTCTCAACACATTAATTTCGCCTTGTATTCAAAAATTCTTTGTACATATTATTTATTTCCTTTTGTATACCCTAGGTAAATCTTTTGTGTATCCTCATTTAGGCTAGTCTCCTACCTTATTTAGGAGTGTATTTTTTATTATTCTTTACCTTATTTAGGAGTACTTAGGTATTTGGGTTTGATTTTCTTTTGGTTTTGCTTCCATTTCTTACTTGTGTGTGTGTGTGTGTATATATATATATATATGAGGTATTGTACAAAGTCATTATTCAATCAAGAAAATGAGAAGAATTTTTTTCGCAAATTCTTTTGTCTTTTTTTCTACAATTCTTTTAATTTCTTTCAATTATTACACCTTTCTAATGGGTTGTGACTTTTCCGAAGAGTTACACGTTTATAAAGAGTTGCATCTTTTCGTACCATTGCTTCTTTTCTGAAGCATCACCTTTTGACTATAAGTATCTGATTTCACCTCGTATATGAATATGATTTTTGTGAAAAGAAACAAAACACTCTTCTTCTTGAAAAAACTTAAGTGTGATTTTCTACCCTTGAGTGCGTTAGTTTGACAGAATTTGAGGTACTGCATTCTATTGAAGTGATTCATTTTATGCTGCAAGAATATATTTCATAACCTCGGGTACCTGAGAGGAATAGTTTTCTTACGGAAACCCCGTGAATTCGGAAAAATTGAATCTTTTAATCTTTATCGTTTTCTAAATATTTGATTTTGGTATTTTTCAGAAAATAGTTTGAACTTCTTTGTTGTTCTTGAGGTTGTTTTTGAATTTGCTGTTGAAGTTCATTTTGTAAATGCATGCTTTATTTAAAAAAAAACACTTTTTGCCTTCAGACACTTTAGCTTTTGGTTTGATTATATCTTTATTATGTGAATGTACCATCTGCCTTTGGTGTACTAACGCTACTCTTGTTCTCTTCCACATGCCATCATCCTATACAACTACATGTCTTATCCATTTTTACCCTATATAAATCCCCCAACCGATAAACCAATAACACAAATCGTTAACGAGTAACTTAATTATGGGTTATAGTTTTTGGTTTAAATATTAATTTGCAGAGTCTTAGAGATATAAGCTTTAATTTCAAAATAATTAAAATACGAGGCTCGTGGGATTGACGTGATGGGGGCAAGAATGGCTATATTTTTGGGGAGCGAACTTCAGACGAAGATGAAGTACATGAATACGAGCTATGCCTTGGAATGAAAGACAAATTCTGAATCTGCTCTATCTGTGAACAAGAAAGCTATAAGTAATGCAACTATGAAATTTCTTTTCTTGGTTTGAAAGTCTTGTTAGCGCTTTCTAATTGACTTTCTATTTTGTACAGATCTTCATTGTCTTATCTTCCTCGTCCAGTGACAGATTTGCTCCCTCTTTTAGTAAGTGTTCTTCTGAGCTTATTCGACAACAGTAAGACAACCGACTCATATGAGAATGAGTGAGGAAATGCCACTCTCTCCTGTGCTAGTCAATCACGTGCCATCCTTAGAATGCGGGGACATCTTTAAAGGAGAGAGCCATCCCTTTAAGAAGGTCTCGATGTGGCGGTATTACACCTAGCTGCATAGCTAGGCTAGTCATTGGCTAGAGGGCGACCGAATCGGAGGTAGCGGAGAGTTCGATTTCTAAGTCTTTTGGTACAATCTCTGACTTTCTCTTAAAAAACAACCATGAGCATCTATTTTGAATTTGGTATTGTTACCACGTCCAATTTAAATATTTTATAAATTTTAACTATATTTTAAATTATGGTCCTTCACCTATTTGTGCACTTCTGTACTTTCCGTTTTCAATCTAGTTGAAATTTATTTTCTAAAACATGATCCAAATTTTGATTATCCAACTTATATTATTATCAAACAATCTATAAAAATCACTCGTCACATAGAAAATATAAAAGGAATAAACCAGAAATCAACAATTAATAGCAAAAAAAAAAAAAAACGAAAACTGTTGATTGATTTTCAATAAATATTGCGGTATTTCTATGTTGCCAAATGTTGACGTCTCTATCCTTTAAAAAAATAAAAATAATGAATCATTTTGAAATGTAGCAGTGTTCGCCAGTTACCTCCATATCCTATCACTCTTCTCTTTTCTTGGTGACCCAAAACCCTAACCCTAATTCCCAAATGGAATCGGCTAACGACGATGACCATCGAGCTAACGGCTCCGACGACAACCGTTTTCCGAAGAAACCCAAGCTGTCCAGTTCATCGTTTATTACGGATTCTGAAGTAATTGAAGAGTTCGGCCATCACCAGCCGGGAATAGCTCGTATTAATAATGGTAGTTTTGGTAGCTGTCCGACGTCAATCATCGCAGCTCAGAAGCGCTGGCAGCTCCGTTTCTTACAACAACCCGATGACTTCTTTTATAATCATTTACAGAAGAGGATTCTTCATTCGCGGGGGATTATTAAGGATGTGATTAATGCGGAGCATGTTGAGGAGGTGTCTCTTGTGGATAACGCGACTACTGCGGCCGCTATTGTTCTTCAGCATATTGGTTGGGCGTTTGCTGAGGGGCGGTTTCAGAAAGGAGATGCTGTTGTTATGCTTCATTGTGCGTTTCAGGCGGTTAAGAAGTCGATTGAGGCATATGTTACTCGTGCTGGTGGTTCTGTGATTGTGGTGCATTTGCCGTTTCCGCTAAGTTCGGAGGAGGAGATTGTTGCTGAGTTTCGTAAAGCATTGGCGAAGGGGAAAGAGAATGGGAAGAAGGTTCGGTTGGCTATTATTGATCATATTACGTCAATGCCGTGTGTTGTTATTCCTGTGCGTGATTTGGTTAAGATTTGTAGGGAAGAAGGTGTGGAACGGGTGTTTGTTGATGCTGCTCATGCTATTGGGAATGTTCATGTCGATGTTAGAGAAATTGGAGCTGATTTTTATGTAAGCAACTTGCATAAGTGGTTCTTCTGTCCTCCATCGGCTGCCTTTTTGTACTGTCGGAAATCGCCTGTATCCCCTGATCTACACCATCCTGTGGTGTCTCATGAATATGGTAATGGATTAGCCATTGAAAGTGCGTGGATCGGGACGCGAGATTACAGCTCTCAACTAGTTATACCTGAGGTGTTAGAATTTATAAATAGGTTTGAGGGTGGGATTGAGGGAATTAGGACAAGGAATCATAATGCTGTGATTGAAATGGGACAAATGTTGGCCAATGCTTGGGGAACAGCGCTTGGCTGCCCTCCTGACATGTCTCCAAGTATGGCAATGGTTGGTTTGCCTGCTAACCTTAGGATTCTCAGTGATAAGGATGCTTTAAATTTGAGAACTCGTTTGCGTGACCATTTTGGAGTGGAAGTCCCAATTCACTACCAGGAGATAAAAGAATTACAGGATGGTGGTGATGCCTATGTGACAGGATATGCTCGGATTTCTCATCAGGTTTACAATAAGGTTGATGATTATATAAAGTTGAAGGATGCAATTCTACAGCTTGTGCGAGATGGAGTTACTTGTAAGATGCTTGGCTCAGAATGAGAGGTATCATTGTGCTTGTACAATTTTCTTCCCCGGCACATGATTGTTAATTAAGTGCACACTAGATATCTTAGAGTTTGTGTGCTGTACTTCATGTTTATTGTCACGTGCATAGTGTCATGTTTCTTTCTAATCACTTCGGTTAGAATATGAGTAGGAATAGGAATAACATATAGAATCCTACTTGGAAAAGGATTGTAATGTAGTGTCATGTTTGGAAAAAGGATTAGAATATAGTGTCTATAGTTTCAATGTAATAATGTAGTTACACATTTCAATAATATTTTTATCCATTATTCTCACATGATATCGGTGCTTCTACGATCTTGATAGAGAATCAAAGAGCTTTCGCTGTTGGTGGACGGCTATAACCCATATATACTGTCCGTCTGGTCAATGATCATGTTACCAAAAGATTGGGCCACCGTGCTACTTTCCGATGACTACTTTCTCATATCTTTGCGTAACACCGTGCATCTTTCCGGTGACTACATTTTCATATGTTTTTTTCGTAGCACCGTGCATCTTTCAGGTGACTACTTTTTCATATCTGATTTGTGTAGCACTATGCATCCTTTTGGACTACTCTCATATCTAATTCGCGTAGTTTCGTGCATCTTTCCAGAGAATCTTCAGATCTGATTTATGTAGGGTTAGGGTCGTGCCATTATGCTGACCCTACCCATATTATTTTTCTTTTTCAGTAGGGTCATGTCGTCATTCCGACCCTACCCATATAATTTCTCTTTCTTGGTAGGGTCGTGCTATCATTTCGACCCTATCAATATAATTTTTTCCCAAATTGTGACCACTTTTCAGTCATCAAATCTAATAATTCAGCGCGTGAGCATGTTTTGACTAGTTTTTCAGTGACTTTCTTGATCAAGATCTATTCATCTCTTGATCTCGAGATGACCCATATATTTTATACCAGTTTCCGACAATTTTCCAGTGACAGATTGACTTTCTGGCGCCGTTTACTATTTTTTCAACCACTTTTTCAACCACTTTTTCAACCTTTTTTTCATTTCAACCGAGGTCTCACAAGCGTCCAGAGCAGTCCTTACTAATTTTCTTGCAGATATCTTCACCGATTCTCTCACTGATCCTCATATTAATTACATCCATAACAAGCTTGGTACATGTGAGAAGTATGAGAAGAATGTTATTGAATTGTTATAACTGCATTATTAACCTATTTATAGACACTACATTCCAATCCTTTTCCTAATAGGTCACTACATTACAATCCCTTTCCAAGTAGGATTATATATGCTATTCCTACGCCTACTCATATTCTAACACTCCCCCTCAAGCTGGTGCATAGATGACATATGTACCAAACTTGTTAGGGATGTAACTAATACGAGGATCGATGAGGGACTCGGTGAAGATATTTGCAAGAAAACTGATAAGGACTGCTTTGGACGTCTGGGAGACCTCAACTGAAACGGAACAAACTGAAAAAGTGATCCAAAAAGTAGTAAACATCGCCGGAAAGTCAATGTGTCGCTGGAAAATTGTCGGAAATTGGTATTATAAAATATAAGGGTCATATTGAAATCAAGAGATGAGTAGATCTTGAACAAGATAGTCACCGAAGAACTAGCCGGAACATACTCACATGCCGGATTATTAGATTTGATGGCTGAAAAGTGGTCACCATTTGAGAAAAAATTATATGGTACTGAGGAATAGAAATTATATGGGTAGAGTCTGAATGATGACACGACCCTACTGAAAAATAGAAATTATATGGGTAGGGTCGGAATGACGACACAACCCTACAAAAAAAGAGAAATTATATAGGTAGGATCGGAATGACAGCTCGATCCTACTGAAAAGGAGAACTTATATGGGTAGGGTCGGAATGATGACACGACCCTACGCAAATCAGATCTGAGGAGTCACCATAAAGACGCATGGAACTACGCAAATCAGATCTAAAGAGTCACCGAAAAAACACACGGTGCTATGCAACTCAGATATGAGAAAGTAGTCCGAAAAGATGCACGGTACTAAGCAAATTAGATATGAGAAAGTAGGGAAAAAAAGTGTGGTGGCCTAACTTTTGCAAACATGATCATTGGCTGGACGGGCGACATATATGGGTTATGGCCGCCCGCCGGCATCTGAAGCTCTTTGATTCTCTACCAAGATCGTAGAGTCTCTGATACCATGTGAGAAGTATGAGAAGAATATTATTGAATTGTTTTAACTACATTATTAACCTATTTATAGATACTACATTCCAATCCTTTTCCTAATAGGTCACTACATTACAATCCCTTTTTCAAGTAGGATTCTGTATACTATTCCTACTCCTACTCATATTCTAACAGTACATATGCCTTGTATGCACCAACTTGAGGGGGAGTGTTAGAATATGAGTAGGAATGGGAATAACATATAGAGTCCTACTTGGAAAAGGATTGTAATGTAGTGTCCTATTTGGAAAAGGATTAGAATGTAGTGTCTATAAATAGGGTCTCAGTGTAATAATGTAGTTACACAGTTCAATAATATTTTTCTTCATTATTTCTGACAACTTCAACAAGATGATGCTTCCAATAATGGAGCAATGTGATGACTGATGACAACAAAGAAGAAGTTTCGTGTTCCGATATTTCAATTATATGTTATGTGAAGTGCAGTGATTTGACTGGAACTGTAAACAGACTAGACTTTTGTTTCCTTAGTGCTGCTCCTTTTAAGTCCCATGTTGGTGGTGAATAATGTGCTTTTGTCTCCTTTTGTATCTTTGTTGAGTAAAGTGTATATTTTATTGAGAATGGGAAAACTCCCAGTGTTATAAGAAGTCATAACCTTGGTGCTTAAAGTGATGAAGTGATGCTAAATGGGGGGTTACCGCTTCATGAGTGAAGCCATGTGCTTAAGAGCAGTTTATGCTTCAAAAATGGTGCACTAAGTGACTCCCATAAGCATCGGTAGTTCGTTTAAGTCTTAACTCTGAGGATGTTGGATTGATATCGGCATTACTGGATGCTGAAATTAGTTATTTTAATTCCAAACAATCTTAATTGTACTAAATTCTCTTGATACAAAAAGCTGTACTGGATCCATTGATTTTTGATACTTTTTTTTTTTTTAGTTTCCTGTTAATTGTAAGTTCATGCACTTCACTTCTCACTTTCCACTTCAAGCTGATCTTGTTGTGTCTTTGCTTTGGATTTTTAAAACATTGAGAACTCTCTTGTGTATAAGAGGTATGCCAAAAAATAGAGAATTTACAGAAAGACAAAAGTCTCAAGGTAAGGTATCCAAACTTTTATACAAATAAGAACCTGATAGGTATACCAAAAAGATGTTAAAGAAAGGATGCTATGCTTTATGTGTACAATAACAAGCTCTTCCCTTTAAATATCTTCTTTTTTCTCTTCCTTCATAATATCTATGTAAGTGCTAATACAGCAGCATCCACGATCTGCTTTTTCTCTTCTTCTCTGAAGGCCCAACTAAATAGTGCGCCCTTCCTGGTTTTTAAATGATCCATTGCATTGTATCCAGAACTGTCTTAAAAACTCCCAGCACAAGAGTGATGCTATCTAGAAATGCAATAAGAGATGATCCATGTCCTCTTGCAAGTGCTCATGCAGGAACAAGGTTATTTTCTCCTTGTATGGTGTCGGACAACCCTTACCTTATGAGCTACCTTTTGAGGTTGATTTAGGATAAAAGTCTACTTTTATCATGGTATCTGAATTATTTATTCATTTTTTTTTATTATAAAGAGTCCAACACATTCGTGTTATAGGTTTATTCAATTGTGCCCCCCCATGTCATATGTCCATGCTTTAAATGCTTAGCCCTGGGCATATGGGGATTAGAATGCCTTACACTAGCTCAGAGAGTGATTGTTGTGTCCGACTGTCTGGTTATGATCTTTGACAATTCTCACATATGAACTAGCATTTGGGATTGAGTTAGGCTCAATGTGCATTTTCTCAAAAGCATTGTTTGCATTTGGTGCATCCTTACTCCTTGGTGCATTTACTGTAATCGGCATAGATGGGGCAAAACGGTTAACTTACATTGCACCGAGTTTTCATCACTTAAGTGCTTCTCAATTGGCTTCTACTAAATTGCAGTAGATGAGCAAGAGAGGATGATGATGAGATATTTGGACTTGCATAGCACGAAAGATAACCAAGTTCCCTAACTATTTTAAAGAGGACATATTTTGGATTGGACAAGTTTTTTTGGTGAATGACGATGTGGTCTTCGTTGTGTACAAATAAAAATTACTTGCTAGATTATTATTGAACTCCTATATTGGGATCTCAACCAAGATGTACTCCTAGATTATGAAACCCATGGACATTGGTGGTATGCAAACGACTGAATGACAAGAAGAATTCAATTAGTAGAATTGGAGAGGGACAAATCCCTGTCGGATCCAGCTTAACAAATGGCAACTCAGTACAAAGTTTGTGGAGTCGGGGGCCAAATTGGAGAAAAGAAGTTTGGGCCCAGTTCTGAAATGGCCCAATTCAAATTTCAGAATCAAAATTTAAAAGCCTATCCAAACCAAACCATGATTGAAACTGGAGAACCAGATACTTTGGAAACTGGACCCAGTGAGGGTTAGAAATTGAACCAACTGGATGGATATTCATGAGATGTGGGGTTAGCATGTGGCACATAAGAAGCGAATTTAGGAAAAGAGAAGAGAAACAATAATCTCTCCTATGCATATCTAATATGACACAGGATTAAATGAAGCAATCATAAATCTGGCTTTCCCAATTTGTGTGCTTTAAAATTTTCTCCCCCTAATTATTGTTTTCCAGTGTCAAAATTTCTCCTTTCCTCTGTTTGCCTACAGTAGATGATACAGGCAGCTAATGCCTTTGAATCCAAATGTCTTCTCTTTTTGGTCTTTGCAAACATCTGCATCTGGGTGGTTTTTCGTCTCCAAGTACGATTTACAAATAGAGATATTGAGCTTGGCCATGTAGGTTCTCTCTTGATATGCGTTAACACTGTTGTCACATATTTTCATTAGATACAACAGGTCTTTGCAAACATCTGCATTTGGGTGGTTTTGTGTCTCCAAGTACGATTTACAAGTAGAGATATTGAGCTTGTCCATGTAGGTTCTCTCTTGATATGCGTTAACACTGTTGTCACATATTTTCATTAGATACAGCAGGTCTTTGCAAACATCTGCATTTGGGTGGTTTTGTGTCTCCAAGTACGATTTACAAGTAGAGATATTGAGCTTGGCTATGTAGGTTCTCTCTTGATATGCGTTAACACTGTTGTCACATATTTTCATTCGATACAACAAGAAAATACTTTGTGAACAATGAACATAGTGTACTCATGCAAATCCATATTGAGAAAAAAGACGAACTCTGTAGTTAATGTAGCCGGGTATGGCAGTATGTTCTAAAGGTTCATTTCATATTTATTTTCAGTTGTATAACGTACATCTAGTTTATTGGATATGGACATTTGATCAATTTCTACACTGAAGGCTATGTAGGTAATTTTATTTATTCCGTTTTTTGTTTTGCAGGAATTCTGCTGAGAGTTTCTTGATAGGTTGTTTCACCAATTTGTATGGAGTTTTGTACTCTGAAAAACAACTTGTAGAAGTTTTCTTGTTATCAAGAATAATCCTTGTAGAAGAAGCATTGTAAGCGGCTAATAAATACCTATTATTGTTCTAATTTGGAAGTAGAATTAGGATTATATTTCTGTAGTACTTTGAAGCTTTATTGCTTCTTTTTGGTGCTTGGAATTCCTAGACTTTTTGGTCTCTCCTAAATAGTCACTATACATGGGGCGGTAGACTCCTTTCTTTTGGGTACATCTTTGCTCCTTAGCTTTAAACAATCTTCTAACCTTAATGAGCCCCTAACTTCTTCCGCTACCTACTTGTAGGCTGAAGGGAAAGAGCCACAACCGACTCCTTGGCAGGGAATGGGGTTCTGTATGCAAAGATTGCGCCTCAATTCCAAGCTAGTTAGGGTCGACCATAATAATTCTCATTATCTCCCCATTTTGACAGTTCATGTCAATGGTGGGGTTTACCATATGAAAATAAGAGTACCTTTCATCATTAGATATTGTTCATTAAAAAACATGTTTTATAACTGGCCAGCAAATTGCTGTGCTGAGACAAACAATGATTACTATCCTCAAGCTCCACCTATTACATGTAACCAATCTTCCTCTGTACATTCAACTGAAAGTGTTACATGATGTTCTTAACATACCCCAAAAAATTGAGAATTGAGGTAGTCTTAATGGTTGCATGAGCAAGTGAGACATAAAAAGAGTGAAACAAAGAGGACTAGTTTTATTGTGCTACTTAAGCAATAGCGCAGAAGTGAACGGGAAATGGAACCAATCAATTTTATGCCCAGCGAAATGGGTTCGTTTATGCGCCTACTTTTTGACTGAGCAGTTTGATCCAATCAACCAATTTGCCACCCTTCTAGTCTAGATTGATGTTAAGCTAACATTAACATGCATCTCAGATCATCAAGTAGAAGAGCGGAGACAGATTGTTCCTTTGGTTGGAGTAAGCCAAACAGGTCTCAAGAATAAACATCTTTCCTCAGCGGGAAAATGAAGCATGGCCAGATTATTAAAACATTAAAGATATGGGTAGAAATTAGAGTCCGTGTCCCTTCGGTGACATCAAATGAAATTGGAACGATATAGAGAATCTATTCTTGTTTGAAATTGTTTTCGTCGATCCAATTTTTGAAGCGGTAATCTTATGTACTGGTCTTTTACTCTACTATGTTTATGTTTGCAATTTTGAAGAAGGAATTTTTTTGGAAATCTATCTCTTTCTCTAGCATGATGTATCTTTGTTTAATGAGTGTTTGGGGTCCCTCGTCATCGAGCGGAAGAACCATTATCAATCTATCCATATACGTATCAACAAATGTGGTTCCAGGGATCGGTCGATTGACCCTCACCAGCAGCTAGAGGAGGAGAAAGGAATGATGTCCTGGCCTGGGCTGGGCACTTGTGCATTCTGTTAATGAGTTGCCACTGACCTGCTACTGTTCCTTCTCTAAGTTGTTTTCCTTTCGCTGTTGCTTGAGTTTGTTCTCTGTTTATCTTTACTGATTTTATTGGTTGATGTTAGTAACTTTGTTTCCTATCACCCATGCCAATTTAGTCTTCGAAACGTATAGAAAGTGTTTTATGGCCTTCGTCTTTCTTGTGGTACTATCCAGTAAGTGGTAGTGAGCCCCCTTTTCAATGAATAGCTTGACATTGTTATGCCTGCTCAATAAGTTAGTTACTAAAATCACACACACACACATCTTTACCCGGTGTTAGTTAACATTTCTATCGTATGAAAGGATGCTAGTAAAGAGGAGGCCTCAATTGGCATAGTCAAACAGTGTTAAGATTGAGTAGTACTCATGTAATGCGCGTTGATAAGCAAGTTATAGGGCTGTGTGCATGGACTCTAAGAAAAAAAGCTTGTAGATGTTTTTTTGACTTTTGTGTTTATAATTTTGATAACTAAAGAAATTCCGTATGCCAATGGTGCACAGTTTGAAACTTGGTGGATAATGGGTCCATCACTCTACCCTTTTCGACTTAAACATGTATGCCTAGCTCATACTTCATGTACTGTGCTCTTATACTATACTAAAGCCCAAAGCATTAGGGGTAACTTATATTTATATTTAAAGAATTTTTAAGAGATTCTCTGGAGTTAACGATAGGCTGGAAGTCTGGAGACGGATCCTAGAATCCAAAGGTTTCATGTTAAGAAAGACTAAAACAGAGTACATGTAGTGCACGTTTAGTGATGTTATGCGTGAGGTAGAGGTGGAAATGAAGATTGCTACACAAGTCATATCCAAAAGGGGAAGTTTCAAGTATCCTGGATCTATAATCCAAGGAAACGGGGAGATAGATGATGACCTCACACATTGTATTGGAGCGGGGTGGATTAAATGGAGAGTAGCGTCTGGGGTACTATGTGATAAGAATGTGCACCAAAACTGAAAGGTAAGTTCTAGAGAGAGGTGGTTCGACCTACTTAAGAATGCTCACATTCAAAAGATGAAGGTGACGGGGATGAGAATACTCAGGTGGATGTGTGGCATATGAGGAAGGAGAGGATTAGGAACGAAGTTATAAGAAACAAGGTGGGAGTTCCTCCATGGTAGACGAAAAAGGAAGCGGGCTGAGATGGTTTGGACATGTAAAGAGTAGACGTGCCGGATGCACCAGACAGGAGGTGTGAAGGTGTGAAGGATTGACTATAGTAGGTTTTAGGAGAGGAGGAGGAAGTCTGAAAAAAGAATTGGGAGAGGTGATTAGTCGGACATGGCCCTCGATAGGAGGGTATGAAGGTCGAGGATAAAGGTAAAGGGTGGAAGGTGACCGAGTGTTGTCCTACTTGTATATAGGAGAGCTAAGGGGCTAGTCTCCTCTACTCATCTTTTCCTTATTTACTATTCTTATTCATTTCTTACTATTATTGTTGTTTCATTTGCTTTGTTTTTCTTGCTACTTTGTTGTCGTTATTTCCCTTTATCCCTCTACTCATCTTTTCCTTATTTAGTATTCATATAGTATCTTTTTCTTCATTTCTTACTACTATTGTTATTTCATTTGCGTTGTTTATCTTGCTATATTTGCAGTCGTTATTTACCTTTATTCCTGCTTTGATTACTTCCTTTGAACTGGTGGTCTATCAGAAATAGCCTCTCTATCCAAATGGTAGGGGTAAGGTCTGTACATCCTACCCTTCCCTAGATCCCACTAGTGGGATTATGCTAGGCATGTTGTTGTTGTCTGATACTGAGATGTTGGGACTTAATTCTTATCTGATATTTAGATATATCTATTTGTTGCTCACTTCTTCTTGTGTCTAACCCCTTCATCCAACACGCCCACATGATTCATGAGCTTTTGACAGAAAAGAACGGGATGGATGTTGCTTTACTAAGGAGCCTCAGTAAGAGCAAGTAAATGTCAATTTGGTTATAATGCGTTGAACAATTTGGTTATAATGTGTTGAAATTTTCTTCTCCTCACTTTGTTAAAGCTTTGTTGGCTTTACTTGAGCAGAAAGTCCAGAAGAAACAACCTCTCTACCTATGCAAGTTAGGGTAAGGCTATGTACACACCATCTTCCCTGACCCAACTTATGGGATTACACTGGGTATGCTGTTGTGCTTTGTGAAATCTTTTACCGCTTCTGAAACATCTTGACATATAGATTAACTGGAAGTTTTTTCAAGAAAGACTATATTTAATAAATAACATATGCCATTGGATTGATCTTCCTAGAGGCTATGTAAAACATCTCATATACAGCTGCAATATAATTTCAGAAACCATAGTTCTGAGAGGACAAGGTCCAAAAAATGACATGTCCCCATTTCTGATATGCATATAGGCTATTAGAACATCTCAAATTCACCCCTCCTTTTATAATGTGATACTAAATAAAGTACTAGATCAGGTCCAGTGCAAAATAACTTGAGATTCTATTGTAGTAAGGACAAGGTTTTGCAAATAACATGTGCTTATGTACTGATCTACAGATAAGTTGTGTGGATCATTTCAAATATGCCTTCTGGTTACGTTGTGTAATGTTTTTGAATCTAAGATCAGGTGCTAGAGTTTTGCTCGTGACGATGTTCTGTTGTGATAGTAGCCTACTTGCTCCAGTTAATTCACTGTGTCTTATGTTAGATGAAGATGCTCATGTCCCTATATACTTTTTCTTGTTTCCTCTTGTGAATATGTTGTGTTGTTACTGTTATCTTCTTGGTTCTTGCCTGCACTTTGTTCAAGAGAATGAATTCGTACTCCTCTAATGGCTGTTCTAGGGGATTGTTGAGGAATTCTTAAATTAGGTCATTGCTGCTTATGATAATCTGCAAGTTATGCCCAGATGGTAATGTTCCACTTTCAGCCAAATCCTATGGAGTTGAGCACTCCTGTAGTTTTTCTTCGTTGATGCTCTATTTTTTGGAATTTCATCACTTCCCTCGAATGCTGTGTGTTATTAATTGGTTTCCCAGAATGCTTTTAATCTTAGCGTGTTGTGCCAGTCATCCTAATAAGTTAGCTCCTTGCTATAGAATTCTGCACAATTTACTAGTAACATTTTGTGCTTAAGACCCTTTCATCTTGTGTGTAGTGTGAAATTTTAGTGATATGCCTTAGAACTTTGACCAAATGACATGTGTTGGCATCAAAGCTGTTGTACTTTGCAGTGTGGTCAATAAGAAGAATTAGAAGTATACTTGTGAATACATTAGGCTTGTTGTATTTCCATCCGTCTTCACTGGGTAACGTGAATTCGATGGCTTAAAAACTGATGTGAAGATTGTCTACCTATTTTTTATTTGATCCACCTTAGGCTTAAATCAGGTATTGGTTCAGCACTCATCTGGTTATCTTAGAAATCAAGTTCTGCAAGTCCTCAATAGACAAACAGAAGTACCAATATAAATGGCATATTACACATTTGGGTTTTCTTGTAGTACCATTGTTTCTACGCCCACCTATCAGCTAAAAGCAGCAGCTACTTGTGCTCCTGTACTTTTTGCTTCTTGCTTGCTGTTGTCTTTTCTCGTCTTACCTCTTGAGGTATTTGCACCCACACAATTATTGAGTAATTTTGCTCACTGAAGTTTAGGTAGATTGGAAAATTTTACTATGGAATTTTTATCTTTAGTGTTTGCACGCAATTTCATTACTGAACTGACTAGGGGGACTTAATACGATTTAAAATGACAATCTGAGAGACTATTTTCATTATTTCAAATTAAAGATGAAATGAACAAAGGAAAAAATTGACAAGCACCTGAATGTGACATACTTTTTGCTATTTTTCTGTGGCGAGGAAATTTTGAGTGTCGACAGTGCACGGTTTGAATCTCAAACTACAGCTGCTTAGCTTTTTTAACCATCCTCTGCCTAAATGCCAAATTTTTGTTACTGCTGAGATTTGCACTCTTACTTACCACTAACTGTTGGTTCTCTCTTTGCCATCTTTCCTTGATAGTATTTGTTTGGGCTGTTCCCTTAATTTTGTTTGTGCAGTTCAAACCTTCAAAAATGATAAGGTGTGATAGTAATTTAGACATGAATTGCGTCGCGGATAATTTAATGTTGAGAAACAAAAAAATACTTATGTCTTCATGATAAGATGTTCCATGTTTTTAAGTTGTTAACGAGTACAAATTTGAGAAATAAATAAATCAAACCTTTTTTTAAAAAAAATAAAATTACTTTGTGTAAAGATATTACTTAGGATCAATGGGTAACACAAGATATTACTTGGGATCAATGGGTAACACGACAAGATCGACGGGTCACATGACAGATGCACAATCTATTTTGTACTCCATTCGTCACCCCTTTAAAAGATTAATAGGATAAATCACCATATAAAAATTAAGTAAACTTAGTAGTGTTTGGCCATAAAAATATAAAAAGAAATATCACTTTATTTAAATTTTTTGAAGTTGAAGTTAACTTTGATTAACGGTAACAACAATGTGACCCCAAGTCTTGTTTATCTAATAAACTATATTGTTTAGTTTAAGTTGTTTTTAGCTTACATAACTACAGAGGGGCTGTAGCCCTTCAATTACATTTAAAAACTTATTAAAATTTTAATAAATATTAGTCTATTAGATCCAAATTCATAGTTTAACAATATAAGGGGTTTAATGCAAAATTGACCTATTAAATGTAATTCTGAATCCACTTCTAAATAAGAACATCAAGTATAAAAAATTATCATTTAATTATAATTGAATAATATTTATTTTATTTTTAATAAATAATGCGTGTATGTAAGTTTTTAACTAAAAATACAAAGAAAAGTATTACTTACTTTAGTAATATGATTATTGATGGAGACTCCAGAGTTTTCTCGGGAATGAATCCTCCGCAGTAAAAATACAGATTGATGGAGTTTCAATATCAATATATAAATAAATATAAGATGCCGAATGAGAAATAAAAAGAACATAAGTATGATTATTGATTTCTCATTTTCTCTTCCATCATCAGGAAACTAAAGAGTTAAAAAAGAGGTCAAATTTGAAATATTTCTATTTTGGGAAAGAGAATTAGGGATTGAAATTGGACAAGAAAGGGGGAAAACACACAGTTCACTGAACCAGCTCAATTATGGCGGACGAAGATTTCCCACCTCCCGTGCGGTTGATGAATTTTGTCTCCGAAGAACAGGTAAACCTAAACCCCCCCTTTTCCTCTCTACACAAGAGTCGAATGAATGTTATTTGCTTAAACGTGCGTTTTGTTTGTTTGTTTGTTTGTTTTGTAGTTGGCACAACTGAAGAACACTCGAGGTGCTCGGGTTGAAGACGGAACTGCTCAGAGAGATCGCCCTCTTTTTGAGGTCCTACCTAATTCTGTTTTCTTCCTCTATCTGCTTCCCATCTACATATTATTATCAGTTTTTTTTTTCTATTACTTTTTCCTTTTTACTCCGTTCAAAAAATATGTATTTTTGTTTTTGTTAGTTCTTTCCACATTACGTGGTTATGATTACGAGATTAAAGGTCATTTTGGTATAATCTACATATTTTAGTTTAAGATTATTAGATTCAAAAGTCTTTTTTACTTTCTAAACTCCATGCCAAGTCAAAACCGGACAGACAAATTAAACGAAGGGAGCACATTACATGTTTTCTTTATTTTACTCATCCCAAATGTGTGTGGATACTTGGGAAATTTGTGTTAATTCTTCAAGACACACTAAACTTAAGCAACAAAGTGCATGTATCCTTGCGGGATACGTACATACTGTATCGAGATTTCCTAGTATAAATGTCACGGGAAACTTGGTCTTGGGGCAAATATTTTAGTAATTGGTATCTCACGCTCAGTTAATTGAATAACAATACAATGTTTGTTAGTTTTCCTTTTCACTGACTATCCTTTCGAGTTTCGGTCTTTTGTGAGAAAGTAGCTCTGGGTCATGTGTTCTACTTTGTGGTATGTATGTGCACTCAAATTTCAAATCTCCTGTTTGAGTTGTAATTTTTATTGAAACCACAGATCTTGAAGGAGAACAAGGACAAAAAAGATGCTGAATTTAATGAACGATTTAAACACCGTGAGTAATCGAGGTTCCTCTTTTTTTTTTGGTTTCTTGTGTAATGCCTTACGATTATTCATTTTCTTTATACAATTTACTTACAATTGATTGGAAATGTATCTCCTAATGTTCTTGCAGGACCACCCAAAGCCTTGGATGAGGACGAGACTGAGTTTCTAGATAAGCTTGAAATGGTTAGATGTTGTTAAGTTCTTTATATTTGTCTGGGATACCACTAATAGATAACCTGTACATGCTGAGGCATTGCTATAATGTCCTGTACTCAATAGATAAGCTACACATGCTGTGTCTTTTCCATGTTTTTCTGTCACATTTGATGGGATAAGTTTTCTTTTCTTGCTTTAAGGACTCATTTAATTAACTAACTTGAGATATAATGTTTACATGAGCAGTGACTATTATCTAATGACAATCTCAAAATTCAGCTGCTTATATCAGCTTAAGGTTCCTTAAAGTTTTCTTCCAAGTAAGAACCTCTCTGTTTGCAGAGTGTAAATGTATGTTAATGATTCACTATTTAAGATTTGTTGATTGTAGTATATATGCGGATGGCATGGTACGATGGAGATACAGTCAAAAAAGTAGACAAAATTAGATTCAATCTCAGTGACATAAGATACAAAAACTAATTATAGGGGGTAGAATATGAGAAGTTTGCTTGAAATGTATAGCATTCAGCTTGTTCTACCGGAAGCAACCTGTCTAACTCGTAAGGTAGGGGTAAGGTTTGCGTACATCCCACTCTCCCAGACCCCACTTGCTATACTGGGTGTGATGTTGTTTTATAGCATTCAAGCTTGTAGCCTAGGGGTTAGCTAGCTTGCTGAGAAGTGACATAGCTATGTCCTAGAGTGCCAAAATGCACATTATTTTTGTCAAGCGTTGTGATACTATAATGATAAATATGCTAAAAGGAACAAGGTGAACGTGAAATAACGTCGTGAAAAATTATCTTAAAAGGTGTAATAAATTATCTTAAAAGGGTAATATCTTGGAATCCATGTGAATGTTAAAGAAAAGAACACCATAGAAGTAGAAGGTTCTGGTAGGCTGTAACACCCCGAGTCTAGTACCCCGGATGCTACACGGTGCTCATAATCCCGAAGGACCACAAGCTAACCCTTAACTGATACCTGTAACTGAGCACTGCATAATATACTGAAAAATGCGGAAAACTAGTGAAAATTTGCCATAAGGTTCAATACTAAAATAAAACTGAATAAAGTTTAACTATGTCAAAACTAAAACAACTGTCTGAAAAACTAGTCTGAAAGCCTCTAAACTGTCTGAACTGTGGAGTTGATGGGACAATCCCCCAACTAACTCCATCTATTGAAGAATACTGAATCTAATGCAATATAATGATAATAGAACCATCCTCGAATGATGAGGACTCACTGCTAAGTCTATTGCTGCTGACTGAGTCTGGACTGCTAAGGGTGCTTGAGATCCCGTGCTTCTAAACCTATGGTATAAGACACCATTGCGCAAGAGAAAAGTATACGTCAGTACGTGAGAATGTACTGGTATGCTAGATGGGGTAAGGCTGAATGCAAGGGCTCATATGCATGAACTATACTGACTAAATAATCTGAGTATGCTGAGTGAGGATACATGCATGAATGCATAAACTATAACTGAAATCGTAGTGACACTGAATACTGAGTCCCGAATGCTGATTTACTGACATCTGAGTTTACTAATGCTGGGATACTAAATAACTGAATCTACTGATATTGATATCTGAGGTTACTGTGACTGATTAACTGTATCTGAGATCAGTCTTATCTAATGGGTGATCTCTGAATCTATTGGTACTTGATATTAATTGACTGTATTTGAGATCAATCCTATCTAGCGGGTGATCTCTGAGTTTACTGATAATGCTAATGAGTGACTGTATCTAACAGTCCTGAATCTGAGCTACTGAGCTGAGTTCTTTTACTGAGACTGTGGGATGTAGTCATCTAACCGACATGCCCCGAATCTGAACTAGTGGGGTTCAACCTGTAACCCCAGCTGGAAGGGTGTCAGTACCGTGCCACGGGTAAAGACAATTCTAGCGGGTGACCCCTGAGATCAGTCCTGTTCTAGCGGGTGATCCCGGAGTATGTCAGTCCTATCTAACGGGTGACATCTCATGCCTACGATGGCTACGTAGTTCTGGAACTTAGGGATTGCTTCTAGGGATCTCAGTCCTATCTAGGGGTGAGCCCCCATCCCTAGGTTCGCTCGGTGCTGAATCCTACTCCCAACTGAAAGACACTGAACTGATTTCTTAGATCATACTAGGCTTGACTGAACTGTTACTGATCGTACTTGTTTGACTAAGCTAAATTGGATTCACTAAGTTCCGTTGACTGACGGAATATTACTGAGTTCTGAATTGATTACTGAACTGAAGTTGGAATGCTACTGATACTGAGATTACTAAGATTTCCTAAGTTTACTATCTGAGTTCTACTGAGTTCTGTAACTGACTGAGAGTACTACTAATCATGGCATGACTGAGATTATCGTGAAACTGACACTGGCTCTAGACAAGCAACTAATTTGTCGGGTATAAATACCCCCAGGACTCGATAACATAAATAATACAAGACAGGACAACTCATACATAACATGGCAATAGGCTATCATTCACAACACAATCAATGAGGCATCTCTTCAAGCACTTGGAAGTCTTAAACATGTAAATGTATAGAGAGTGCATACTATTATCTCATAATTCATTCAATAAGGAATGCACATGAGTAGGAATGCATGCAACATATCATAATTCATTCACTAAGGCCTTTCAACAAACACTTGGCATGCATTAACTTATACACAATTGGGGATTTCTTGTCAACATGCTATAATGACTCTATTTCCGTCACATAAGCATTTTATCAAACATATGGGGAGCATACTTTGGTCATACAACATTCAACACACTCAATTAACATGGTTACATCAATCAACATCCATCTTGTAGGGTTTATTATGAATATCATGAAATTCACCACATACTAGAATCAATTCTTGAAACTTGTAGTCTAAATCATGAATTAAAACTCAACAACACATAATCATGAACTTCAATTCACATAAATCATGAAAACTCATAAATACACAAACTTTATAATTTTAAAAAGGATTCTTGAACTTCTTGGGTGAAAGGAACCCAAGAATCAACATCTAACATACCTTAGTTCTTGATTCTACGAAGATCGACAGTGGAATTTCTTGAATTTGGATCTTCAATTGAAAACCATAAGCGTGTTCTTGAGGAAAATTAAGAGAAAATTAGTATATGTGGGTAAACAATAGCTGAATCTCGTGTTATAGGGTTATATAAGAGTGGGGAAAAGACTGAAATAATCCTGGGGTCGCGGCTGTTTTAATGACTAATAACTGGGTACTGACGCGCTGGTCGATGCGGTGCGTTGATGGCATCGACGTAATACCCGACGCGTCGCGCCATGATCGCGTTGAGCCTCAGTACTTTTGAATGGCGGTCCTGGAAAAATATTGGCCAACGCGATAGGCGCCGCGCCGCGCCAAGATCACGTTGGTCCACTGTTTTGGGCTGGGCACTGGAACTTGGTTTAAACGAGGTCCGAAAAATCCGAAACTCATCCGAGAACCCCTATTGACATTCTTGAGCATGGATTAACTTAAATATCAAACCTTTATGGACGTAAAGGTCACGAAATAAGAACGCCAACTTTCGAAGGCTAAAATAGATTAAGTCTTAACACTTAGCCGAAATTTTCTAAGTGTTGGAGCTTCTCTTGACATGCTTTAAAGAGCCTTAACGACTAGAAAAATTTGCAGGGTCTTACATAGGCGATACCAATAGTTAGGATCAAGGAGGAGTTGTGTTGATACACTTATAAAGTCCAGTATTTACTTGAGCTTCTTATCTTGTTGCTTTCTATGACACTATTTATTTTGTGTAGAATTGTAGAGTTATTCAATTCTATGTACCAAAATGATTAAGTTCTTAAAAAATCAAATGATTACATTCTTTTGTAGTACATGTGGAAATTTGGTTTTACTTGTATGTATATGTCCATTTTTGAAACTATATGTATATGTCTATTACTATATCTTATTTTGTTTATTAGTTAGGAAAACCTTATTTAGTGTGTTCTTGATATCCTTATGTGTGATAACACTTGGATGATGGTGAACCCCACTGTTTTTATTTTTACAATGGAAAAACCAGTTGGAAGAAGATGACATTAGCTACAGTTATTTGCATTAGAAGATAAAGGGTATAACTATTTGATGCTCTCTGACTCATTGATCTCTTCTCTGATCAATGCATTTGCGTATGTGTACATATACTGACGTCTGTCTGTTTCTCTCTTTGTATGTGAACATAACATGGATGTACTTATGCATGGGTCATACCTTTGATAGTCTTTTTTTCCAAATCTTTGATTCATTTAGTCAAGGAGAGAATATGAGAAGCAAGTCGCTGATGAAGAAGCTGAGCAGCTGCGAAGTTTTCAAGTAATTTAGTGTCATTGTTCAACTTCATTGCCTGAGAGTTTTCTCCAGGGGCTATGGAGAATGCTGATCTTATTCTTGCGTTTTTTTAGGCTGCTGTTGCTGCAAAGTCTACCATTGTAAAGGAAATCAAGGAGATGCCTCCAATTCCTAAAGTCCAGGTTAGTCTCTTTAGTAGATCATGCCTTGATAAAAGCACTGAATTTATCATGCTCATGGTTTGTTCTTTCTTAGCCACTGCTTTATCAGCATCTCGCCCAATGAGATAGTAATAAATGGTCAATTGATGTGACATTTATAAGACACTAATATCAAAATGATTGTTGGCCTTTTATCTGATGATGTATCAGCAATTTTACTTCTTTTTAATGATTTCATACATGTCTCTCTAAAATGAGATACCACTGGTGTTCATAGATGTTGAAAAATGACAAAGCAATTAGGGTGGTCAGGCTGATGTTTCGCTTAGCCGGTGCGTGCATGTTTCTCATCATCTATCAGTTCTATAGAGCTTCACTAGCTATAGTTGGAAGTTGGCAAAATTATGTGTCAATTGTTAAAAAAGATAGAAAATTGGAAACTCAGAATAGCTTTTGTTAAATACTGGGAAGCAAGGTATGTAAATTCAGAATATCTTGTCAAATATTGGGCAACAAAGATTAAGAATACCTTAATAGTGAGTATGATGATTCTGAAATAATCTCTATCATTAAATAATTGGATTATATTGCCATTGCTTAAGAGATCAGTTGATGACAAATATCCAGATGTTTATGGGTTGAACAAGGTAGGAATACAACAAAATTTCATAGGCATGCAAATGCTCATAAGATATTTTATAGTGTTGATAAAATGATGATAGAGGGGAAGTTGGTGAAGGATGAAAAACTCATTAAAGATCACATGGTGAGCATTATGAGAAACCGCTTTTTAAGTCTAAAAGTCGGAAACCATTGTGGCTGGAAGAGGGAATTAAAAAATTAACCGACGAGGAAACAGAATGGATACCGAGACCATTTTCCATGGAGGAGGTGGAAACAGTTGACAAGTTATCCCGGGGGTCAAGGCACCCGGGCCATATAGTTTTAACATGTTCTTTTTCCATACATATTGGAAGACTAGATGCATAGAGCCCGTGCAAGCACGGGCCCAACATAGATTATTTTTTTGTCTTAATTTATGTGATATCGTTAAATTTTTAAGAGTTAATTAAATTTCTTGAATGATTTTTTAAATATTTTAAGTTATTAATTATTGTGATGTATACTTATTTATAATTTTGTAGCTAATATGTTACTTTTGTTATTTCAATTTATGCGACATCGATGAAATTTGGAGAGTCAATGAAAATTTTAATATAATTTTTAAATTGTCGTGTTGTTTTTAAATATTTTAAGTTATTAATTATTGTAATTTATAATCCTTTTACATAATTTTCAGATAATATATTTTGCTGTTTCTATTTCAATTTATATGCATTAATAAAATTTAGAGAGTCAACTAATTTTTTATATAAAGTTTCTACACATTTTGATTTTTTAATTATGGCAATTTATAGTACTTTCTATTATTTTTCAAATAATATATGTTACTCTCCTGTCCCAATATATGTGAGTGTGATAGTATTTGACGAATCAATTAAATTTTTTATATGTCGTTAAATAATTTAAGTTGTACATATTTTAAATTTTTTAAGTTGTTAATTATTGTGATTTATACTATTTTTACGTATTCTTTTAAAATATATAACAGATTAACTGTTTTTAGACATTTTAAACTGTTAAATATTATAATTTGTAATATTTTTCATGTAATTTGCAATTAATATATGTCATTCTCCTTATCCAAACTTTTATGGTATTGATAGTCAATTATATATTTAAAATAATTTAAGTTTTTAATTATTGTGATTTATAATATATTTTCTTCCATTCCAATTTAAGTGACACTGATATAATTTTGAGAATTCGTCAAATATTTATATCTTTTAAATTTTTTAAAGTTGTTAATTACTGTGATTTATAGTATTTTATACGTATTCATTTGGTTTCAATTTATGTGACATAAATAAAATTTAGATAATCAATTATATTTTTAATATATTTTCTTAGATATTTTAAGCTGTTAGCTATTGTAATTTATAATACTCTTTCCTTGTCATTTCTATTAAAAAAACACTTGTGAAAAAAATTTAAGTGAGTCTCATATAAAACGCCAAGTTAATATAAAGTATCAAGAGTTAATTTATCATTTTATGTCTATTTTATTTTTCTTATTAATATTATTAATTTTTAATACTTAAATGGCTTATAATAATTAATTAGGGTGATATAGTAAAATAACGGTTTAAGCAGCTAAAACAAACATGTCATAAATATCTATTTTTATTTTTCTTACTAAATATTACTCCCTCCGTCCCATTTTGTGTGTCGCCATTTGACCGGGCACGGAGTTTAAGAAATAAGTAAAGACTTGATGTTTTTTACCAAATTGTCCTTCATTAAAGCAATGTACTATTATTATTTTTAATTAAGTGGGCTCTTATAAGTGGGACCAATAAGGATAAAAGTGTAATTGTGTCTTTAAATAGTTACCAAATAAGGAAAGGTGACATTCTTTTTGGGACGGACAAAAAAGAAAATGATGACACATAAAATGGGACAGAGGGAGTATTAATTTTCTAATAAGTAAATGACTTATAAATATTAATTTGGGATGATATACTAAAATCACGGATAGAAGCAGCTGAAACAGGCATGTCATAAATGTTTATTTTCTTTTTTTATTACATATTATTAATTTTTTAATATGTTAATGATTTATAATAATTAATTAGGGGTGATATAGCAAAATCACGAGTTGAAGCAGCTGGAGTAGACATGTCATAAATGGTTATTTATTTTTTATATTAAATATTATTAATTTTTGAATGTGTAAATGTTTATAATAATTAATTAAGGGTGATATAGTAAAATTACAGATTGAAGCAGCTGAAACGAAAATATCATACATGGTTATTTACTTTTTTTTTATTAAATAATAGTAATTTTTTAATATGATGATTATTTACTTTTTTTATTAAATAATATTAATTTTTTAATATTTAAATAATTTATAATAATTAATTAGGTGTGATATAGTAAAATCATGGATTGAAGCAGCTGAAGCAGGTGGAAGCAGGGAGGACAACCAAGAGCTCCCTGCTTCAGGACACTTATATATATTAGTAATAATGATTATTTACTTTTTTTATTAAATAATGTTAATTTTTTAATATTTAAATAATTTATAATAATTAATTAGGTGGTGATATGGTAAAATCACGGATTGAAGCAGCTGAAGCAGGGAGGACAACCAAGAGCTCCCTGCTTCAGGACACACATATATTAGTAATAATCAAGGAGGATGTGTGGAGAACAGTTGACTGGTTCTACCTGAAGGGCACTTTCACTAGAAGCCTTAATTCAACTTTTAATGCTTTAGTTCCTAAGAAGAAAGGGGTAGGGGAGGTTAAGGACTTCAAGCCAATTAGCTTACTTGGCACTGTCTATAAAATATTTGCAGATTTCATGGCTGAAAGGCTAAAAAAATTAAGAAAGTAATTGTGAAGTTGCTATGAGATAACCATAATGCATTTGTTCAAGACAGGCAAATTGATGATGCTTCTAGGGTAGCTAATGAATGCTTGGAATATAACAACAATAACATATCCAGTATAATCCCACAAGTGGGAATGCCTGGAATACTTATTCAAAAGAAAGATTAAAGGTGCGGCTTGCAAGCTTGATTTGGAAAAGGCTTTTGACCATGTTAATTGGCCATGTTTACTAAAATTCATGAAGCAAATGAATTTTGGTGATAGATGGATTGGGTGGTAAAATATTTTATCTCCACAATTAGCTTCTTAATCCTAGTTAATGGATGTCCACAAGGTTATTACAGCTCTCATAGGAGACTAAGACAAGGGGACTGAAATTGAGAAGGAAATTTTAAGCAAAATGCTTTAAAGAGCAGAAAATTTGAAGTGAATTAGAGGACTGAAATGGAGAAGAAATCAGGGAGGAGAGTTAACAACAATAGCATTATTCTCGTAGTTTCTTTTCCTTCAATAGATGCTACTACCTGATGTTTCTTGTGCTTCAGTTATCACGTTATTTGACAGTTGTTACTGTTCCTTTCCTCTGAATTTTAGTAATTCTTTCCTAATTATTTACTATGTCCTCTTCAGTTTTTTTTTAAAAATTAAATTATTTACTATGTCCTCTTTGATTTTGTATTTTTTTTCCTTCTAGAAGGTAACATTTGCTTATATTAGACTAAAACTAGTACTTAGGTAGTTGTTAGGTTCTTTGGGGAAAGGATCGATTCACAGGGAGATATATAAATCAGCTCGTTAAAGGGAAATTGAAACCTTAGAGTTTAATGGAAGAAAGAACTCCGATCTCTTCAGCTCGTTTAAGGGAGGCTGAAACCTTAGAGTTCAATGGAAGAGAGAACTCCAATCTCTTGTTTTTTTCTGAAATTTGACTTATTGATTTATTCTCCAAAAACCCTTTAAATAGGAGTATTACATCAATAGTCTAATCCTTATGAAAGTAGGAAACATAAAATCCTATTCTAGAATAATAAATAAAACCATTAAAATATAATTAAATATTTAATTAATTGACTTCCACGGATTCACAACATTACTCCCCTCACGTTGAAAGAGCTTGTCCTCAAACTCGAATTCCAGGGAGTAGTGTGAACTGAATCATCCAATTCCAGCCCTAGCCAACTTTTCTTGAAATTGACGTCGATAGATTTTAACTTTACCAGTTTGCCAGAGTGTGACTAATTTGTCCACCGGGTTGCTACTTTCACTAGGTCCAAATCGCTGGAAATAATGTTTCTGTGTTTCTTCCCAATTCATTGGTCCCTTTGCTTGTTTAAGTTGATAATACCCTGCTTTTCCTAACATGTGAAACCCAACCACTTCAACCTTTTCTGCTTCCTTTGTATATTGATTTTCAAAAAATTGTTCACAGCTAGGAAATTCTATCTTTCTATACGTTGGTACGGTTGAACGGGAATTACCACTTGTTGGATGATTTTGATCGGCTAGTTGAATAGGCGATGTTTTGCCTTTGGTAGAAGAAATTGTTGATTTGCCAATTGTCGAGGTGCTACTCGACTCAAGTATGTGGATTGCTGGTTTTGTAGATCCAATTTCCAGGCTAGACAATTGTTCTTGGATGACTTGGACAATTCTTTCGTAGAACCGTTGTTCCATTGCTGCAATTTTAGAGTCCATTAGGGCTTCTGTAATCGCACGCTCTTCTTGGAATCTGAAATTGATTTCATCGCCCATTGTGTTAGGCTCTGATACCAAATTGTTAGTTTTTTTTTGGGGAAAGGATCGATTCACAGGGCGATATATAAATTCAGCTCGTTCAAGGGAGACTGAAACCTTAGAGTTCAATGGAAGAGAGAACTCCGATCTCTTCAGCTCGTTTAAGGGAGGCTGAAACCTTAGAGTTCAATGGAAGAGAGAACTCCAATCTCTTGCTTTTTTCTGAAATTTGGCTTATTGATTTATTCTCTAAAAACCTCCTTTAAATAGGAGTATTACATCAATAGTCTAATCCTTATGAAAGTAGAAAAAATAAAATCCTATTATAATAAGTCTAATCCTTATGAAAGTAGGAAACATAAAACCCTATTCTAGAATAATAAATAAAACCATTAAAATATAATTAAATATTTAATTAATTGACTTCCACGGATCCACAACAGTAGTATTGGAAAGTGAAACCATATTTACAGGCTACAACTTATAAAAACTAACAGGATAACTGAATCTAAACCTAGCAAGAACCTAGGATCTCTATAATTGATTTAGTATCCTCTAGGTACATCTGTTTGCACTTTGCCCCAAAAACTAAAAAGTTTGATATAGTTCAGTTTGATTTTCTATAGATCAGAACTTTTGCTCTCATTTATCTGCATTCCTCTCTTCCCAAATTGTCCACCAGATACAGGCAGGGATAATCCTCCATCTGTCTCTGTCGGAAGCTCCCACACCTACCTCTTCCCAACTGTAAAGAAGGTTAGTGATTTTGTTAGGCATTGCCCACTCAAACCCGTGAGACCGATAAAGATCCTCCAGAGTTGACGAGGATGTCATGCACCGTATCGGTGCTGGGAGGTTGAAATGGAGGCTCGCTTCAGGAGTCTTGTGTGATAAGAAGGTGTCTTCTAAGCTTAAAGGTAAGTTTTACAGAGTGGCAGTCCGACTGACTATATTGTATGGAGCGGAGGATTGACGAGTTAAGAATTCCCGCATCCAAAAGTTGAAGGTGGAAGAGATGAGCATGTTGAGATGGATGTGCGGACTTACTAGGAGGAATAGGGTTAGAAATGAGATTATTCGAGAGAAGGTGGGACTGGCTTCAGTGGATGATATGATGCGGGAAGTGAGGTTGAGATGGTTTGGGCATGTGATGAGGCGGTGCACAAATGCCCCAGTTCGGAGGTGTGAGAGGCTCGCCATGGATGATTTTAGACGGGGTAGAGGTAGGCCAATGAAATATTGGAGGGAAGTAATATTGGAGGGAAGTGATTAGGCATGACATGGAGCAGTTACAACTTACAGAGGACATGACCCTTGATAGGAAGGTGTGGAGGACGTGGATTTGGGTAGAGGGTTAGTGGGTCGGTGTGCGTCTATTAGTAGGGAGGAGTGTTTTGTTTGTCTATATACCTGTAGTCATAGTGTTATGCATGTTTCTTGTAGTTTCTTATTCAGGGTGTTTTGGTGATGTTTGAGATTTCGGATAGATAGTTCATAGTATTGCTCTGTGGGTGTCTTGTTTCTTTTATTATCTAGTGGTGTGGTGTGTTACCCCATTTTGTTGTTTGTTTTTATGTTTTACCTGCTTGTTAACTATTATTTGTCATGAGCCGGGGGTCGGAAATGGCCTCTCTACTTCATCTGTGGTTAGTGGTATTGGTATGGACTGTGTACACTTTACCCTTCCCAAACCCCACTTTGTGGGAATACACTTGGGTATGTTGTTCTTCTTCTTGTTGAAGAGTTGAGTTGTAATCATGCACTGTAAAATCAGATGCCTAACTATCTCAACTTCTTCTCCACACAAATAACATCTGGAACACAGAATTTCTGAGTGCCTTGCTTTGTCGTTTTAGATTCCTTACTCCTAAATGTCCTTGCTTTTTTCCCAAAAATTTTGTTCCATTTGACCAAATGTTGAACAGTAGTGTAATTTCCTTAATCGTTTCCCACAGAAAATCTCTCCTAATCTTGTCTAATCTTTGTATCACTCCATCAGGAATGAGAAATCTGACATCATGTATGTTGGGAGAGTATCCAAAATACAATTAATGAGAGTGACTCTCCTTCCTAAGGAGATATATTGAGATTTCCATCTAGTTAGCTTCTTCTCACACTTTTGATCACCGAGTTCCAAATGCTCATGGCGCCAAAGGGCATTCCCAGGTACAAAGGTACATAGTATGCAGGGAGCCTACTTCCCCTCCCTAAATCCCAGACAACTCGACCATATTAGGCACACATATCTACTGACTTTGATATGTGTTACTTGAGCCGAGGGTCTTTCAGAAACCACCTCTCTATCTCCACGAGGTGGGGATAAGGTATATATCCGTACTCTCTACCCTCTCCAAACCCCACTTGTGGGATTACACTGGGTATGTTGTTGTAGTTGTCTTAATAGAGCTTCTTGTATTAACACATCCCATTGAAACACAGAATCAAATGACCAGAGCACATCGAATATCTTGTGTTTCAGCCTTTTCATGTCCAATTGAGTGAGTGTTGGTGCTTGTTAGGCATGAACAAGATTAAATCCCTTTTTCCTGTTTGTTGTCAGTCACTTTTCTACTATATGGACTTAAATAAATCATTTACTTGAAGCAGCAGCACCCAAGGTTACATTTTTAGTTTCCAATTTTAAATGAATGCTAAGTTTTGCTGCATACATTATATATTTCACATTTTTCTTTGGACATAGGGTTCCTGTCTTGTACTTCTCAGTCATTTGGCGCTGCCTAACTATGCCCTTCTACAAGGGGAAAGGGAGTACTTATTACATGACCAATTTGGGCTTATAGTTGGCAATGAATTTTGTGTGGTGTATGTCAGAGTCGTTATGAAACAATATTTGGCAAGATGTAACACATTGCATTGTTGGTTGATGCAGGAGCAGACATTAATTAAGAGGAAGAATCCTCCAGCTAATCCATTGGGAATGATTGTCAAAGTCAAGCCACAAGCAAAGAAAGCTAAGATGGATCTGGTAACTGCAGACTCTTCTTTGACAACTACCAAAACATCCAATGATGATAAAAGACGGCCTTCATCAGATGTCGATAATGTATCCAAATCTGAAACAGAAGAATCTCAAAGATTAGCGAAAAAACCTACTGCCAACGGTGACAACCATGAACCTGTTACAATAAGTAGTTTGGTTTCCTATAGTGATGAAAGTGATGATGATTGACCATGGCATGTTAATATATTCTATATACATCAATGAGAATTTTGCGTTGGTTTAACCATGTGCAGACAGCAACTAAAGCCGAACTCGCAGTCACATCCTTTTTTCGTGTGTTCTACCATGTAGATCACCTACTGTTTTCTTCAAGTACGCACAATATTAAATTTCTGTAAAAGATACCGTGGTTTTTGTAGTATGGTTTAAATAGTGAAGTCATTGTTGGTTAGGTTTTTGCTTCTTTGGAGAAAGGATGAAGCCAATGAGTTAGGTTAGGATTTTGTACACTTCTTAGAACTGTAGAACATAACAGTTAAAACACAGTTGTTATCAAGAAACTTGGGGCTGTCCGCACAATAGTTTGATTAGTTAGTACTCCCTCTGTTGAGTTGTGTTTCTCCAAAAAAATGTAGCCTTGTTTGACAATTGTCAAGCATCTTGTCAGTAGACAAACAAATATTTCAGTCATAATTTGGATATAATTGTGAAAATGGATTACAAAGCACAAATTACACCAGTTAAACAACTATGACGTTATTATTTCACACAAGTACACGTGTATTAATGAGTGCACTTTTAGTCAATTAGAGTATCATCGTGATCCTCTCTTCATCATGTTAAGAAAGGAAGGCAGATGGTGGCTGTGGACGCACCAAGTCATGAGCCTAATGCCATTTTTGGGCAACGGCTGTTTGCTAACAATGCCTACTGGTATAACAGCAGACCCTTGTACTGGTATCACATGCATAGGTTTGCCCCATCCATAGTCAACCTCATTAAAACCCAATCGTCCCCATTCTGAAATAAACAATGTGTCATAACCCACCCCAGGCCCTGGTGCAAATGGATCGTTTAATTGAACATCATTCGTACATTTGTTGGTCTTGTTATGGAGCCACTGAGAAAATTCTGCTGGTAGCTTAGCCTTGGCATCTTTGATTAGCTTCACCACTTCAGCAAGAGAGGCTTGCGCCACTATTTTGTTAGATGCCGTTACGGTCACTGGGAAGAAACAGTTCCCGTAGAACCCTTCTGGCAGGGACACCAGTTGCCGACAATTAGCGAAAAACACCAATTTCACTTCATCATCACCTGCATCAATGACAAAATCGCAAATTTCATCAAGGATGTTCAAATACGTATGTAGTTATGTTGACCATCTTTCACTGGCTGTAACTTCGCCCCTGACCTGCATTATCTGCCATAGTAAAGCTTGTATTTGACGAGGAGTTGGACATATTCTTCTTGTCATCTGTTAGATTTAGAATTGCTCGAGTTCGGTGCCTCCACAAAGTAGCAGCTACAATTTCAAAGGAGGAACAAAACACATTTTTGTCTATTTTTAACTCTTGCATCACTTGGTGTTTGAGCTGATTGATCTCATCCATGGGAATGTCGAAACTTGCATGCTCCAGCTGCTGATCTGGGACTGGAATAGTGAGTGGTGGTCTCATTGACGAGCTGTGTTTGGTCTCATGATCTGCAAATTCTTTTTGTGTTGATGGAGAAGGAAGAAGATACTCCCTGCACCACACTGGTGTAACGCTCAGTTTCTCAACTCCCCTAGCGAACTCACCCACTGCTTTTAGAAATTGTGCAGCGCCCAGTCCGTCACATATACTGTGGCAGAAAGTAAGTCCCATAACATATCCACCGCATTTAAATTCAGTTACCTGCACATCATGACAATGACAATCATATCATCGTTTGGTGTGAGGTATAAGAGATAAATAGTCTCCGGATAAAATGAAGGATTATTTTATTCCTTGTTTGGTGTAAGGTATTAGCTAGTACTGGGGTTATTTATCCCACCATTTACACATACATGGTGGAATAACTAATCTTGAGATTAATTATCCCGGGATAACTTTTTCACAACCAAACAACCCGCCCACCTAGTTCTCCCTATACGTATATATACTACTTACTCTGTTCAAATGAAAGTAACGAATCCAACCACTTTTATTTACTAAGGAGAACAAATGTATACTATAAGCCTGTAACTAATTGGAATGCCTTGGATAATTTCAGAACACCTCCTTTTTGTCCAAAATGAGCCTCTTTATAATGGGTTGGGGCACGCATGCTACATCATGAAATTTGTTTTAATGGGAGAGGTCCAACCAATATTAGTTGTGTGACCCTCCTTTGTTCTTTTGACACTTGGATGATGGACCCATTCATTTACTTTTTCATGTCATTCACCATCCCTTTCTTCCATCTCACCCCTTTTCTTTCATTTTCTTAGTTTATTTTTTAATTTTTTTTAATTAATATCCAACTTTTAAATACACAATTAAATAATTAATGTATTTAATAATAAAAATATTAATAAACACATTTTTTGATAAATAACGAGCGCCGTTATAATTATCAATATTAATATAGCTTGTTTTTCATTATTTTTATTAATATCACATTGACTCAAAAATTCTATGGTGTTTACTAGCTCTTTCGAAAAAAGTATTAAATTAGCTATATTATCCTAATATTTTTTCAGTTTCACTTAATTACTAGCTTTCACTACTACTGCTACTGCTGCTGCTACTACTACTACTATGTAAATCCCACCCCGTAACCCATCTATCCCCCCGCCCCACAATTTCTTAAAATAAGGTCTTGAACCCGCTTTACCTTGCCTAGTAGTTATCCCAGTTTTTTTTTATATATATATAGTTTTGAAACATATTATCAAAAATTAGAGCAAATATAAAATATTTAAACAAAATCTGTCCACGTCGAAAAGTACAATATTTTCTTTATTTTTTTGGTCAATTTTGATATATTCTAAATAAAATATATTTATGATTTTGTTTATTACCTTAGATTTTGCAATTACAAAGAAAGTTTTTTTCTAGTGAGATTATAAATTATCAAATGTATCTAAATAAATAATTTATATTTATTAAAACAATTTTATCTAATAAATTTATATGCTAAAGTGACTGCAAACACAAATTAGTTTGTGTTCTTAATTAATAATATTAAATAATACATGTATTTTTAAATTTCACTAGTTTTAAAGGTGTCCCAAACAAAAAATATATTTATTATTAAATACATCAATTATGTAACTGTTTATTTATAAGTTGGGCATTGCTTAAAAATAAAGAGAATTTAAGGAAATGAAAGAAAAAGAGGGGGTGGAAGGGTGGGGTGGTGGGTGGCATGAAAAAGTAAATAAATGGGTCCATTATTCAAGTATCAAAAGAACAATGGAGGGTCACACAACTCTCATTGTAAAAAATTTCAGCACATGATGTCTATCTCATTAAAATGTCAGTGTTACAAGTTCGATTTGATGTCCATCTTGAATAGTTTTAATAACGAGGGTATATTTGAGTCACTCGAGTAATAATAGATTGTTTTGTATGGGAAGTATAACAGAAAGTAAGATTGATTCTTTTCGCGCGTTGAAGGACAAATGTAACCTTTTTCCTTAATTAAAGTACCATTAAACAGCATCTGTTTGAAATGTATATGACTGTGGGTGGTTGTTTACCTGCACAAGCACCAATGGGTCCATGAAAGAGTCACGACCAAGGGAAATTGGAGTAGAGTTAGAATGAATTAGCTGAGGTAGAAGTTTATCAAAAGTAGTGTCATCCAAAGCTGAAGCTTCATCCAAGTAGTTGACATCAAGGAGAGTGCAATCAGCAGAAGCCTCCACAAACCAAATTCCCTGACCTGAACATTCAATTTGAAGCAGCTGGTTACTCTGCCCTGAGAGTTTTAGACGGCCTGCTAATGGGTAATAAGGAACCAAAGCTTTTGCAAGTGCGCCGCGAATGACACTAGCATTTCCTCCTTTGAATACGTGCAGTGTACGAGCATTGCATCGAAGGACTGCTAAGCTGTCTATGACTGATAGATCAAGCATACCACATGGAGTTTGTCCTGATGGCTTTATGAAACTGCCTCCTTCATCCCTTCTAGTCACCAGAAAGTCCATGCCTGTCCCCTTCTAATTGCGACGGACTTAAGGGGATCGAGCCTTGCTACAAACACTTACTAAGTAATCGCTTTCAAATTCAGATAAATCCTGGAATTAACGAAAACCGGCCAGTCAAATCTTGTTTTTTTTTTTCTCGAAATGAGAAAAAGGATAAGAGAATAACACTTCAATGAATAAAGAAATGTATAACAAAAAAGAAAATGGAGCTACCCTCACCTCAATTGTTAGCAAATTAACTGTAGGAAATTGTATATTTTTTTTTATCTTAACATAGTAACAGCGTAGTGGGAGATTTATAGTGGTCTCAAAATCCAATATATAGCTGGTTGAAGTAATCCAGAAGTTTGCTTGTCTTGTAAGTCTATGAAACTGAAACTTGGCTTGACATTGGGGAGTAAGGCACTAATATTATAAGCTTCTCTTATTTATTTACATGTATTTGTTTCTTTCCTAGTTAGGTGACAATTGTATATACATGTATAACTTAGCTATACGGAGATCACATATATCCCATCCATCAAAATCCGGGGTGGAGTTACAAGCTCTGATATGGATTCGGTTGAACTCAATATTTTTTGTTCGAACAGTGTATTTGTGTTTTAAAAATATATTAAATGTGTACAACTATTAAATTTAGAATCAATTGTTATTAGTTTCACTTTGAAGTTGTTATTCTAAAAATCAAAATCATAAAATTGAAATACCGATTTTACCTCAAATCAAAATCACAACCTCTGCTTTTGGGGTGAATATTTTGTGGTAATGTACTCACTGTGCGATAATTGATGGTGTTTTATTCACCATTTTTTTGGTTTGGGGGGTTGGTAGTGTTATGGAGAAGGATTTCCACGCGCAACAGTTTTTCCATACCAACTTAGCTACCCAATGCTCCTATTGCCATAACAACGAGTACATCATAGGTTAGCCCAATCCCGTCCACGACTTCGATCATGGTTTTCAGTTGACTTTATCTAAGATGACAAGGGCAGAAGAACACTTCACAAAATGCGCCTTGACAACGAGCGAGATCTTTGAAATTCAATTAGAAACAACACTGGGTGGTAAGATATAAGATTCTTGTCTAAGTCACGTGGATCACAAAATGAATTTATGATTGCAAGTCCACTTGTTGATTTCGAGAAAATCGGATCAATTAACTTTTTCCCAACATGGAAATATCGCGAGTTTTGAATTCTCACCACCACTATTTGAATCAAGTGTGAGAAACATCTTGCAACTGATATGCGGCTAGCTCCACACTCTCACTAGAAGTAACCCCCATGATATCTGTAACCTTTTGAACTTGATTAAGAAATTCCTGAGGGTCCATATTATATTTTCTTAAATTAAAATTAAAAATTAATTAATGTTGTCACATCATTTTTTCAGTGAGGTTATTGTAAAATCTGGCCATACGACTTTTGTGATGGTCGGAGCAAAGTACTAGAGTAAAGGTGCGAACAACTGATCAACAACATCCCACACGTTATTCTATTCTCCATGTCATAACTAATAATTGGATTCAATCGTTTGTTTCATAACTTGAGAATCAATTTTTTTTTTTTAATTGTAGTGACAAAAATATTGAAGTTTTCTCTGGATGGCTCAGATTCATGAATCTGTATAGATATGGACGCTATAATTGGTTATGCACAACCATGACCAACAGAAATGATTTAATTGGGATGGAGTCTATATATAGACATATCGTTCAAATTTATTCTACAGTTGGGGAAAAAAATTTAGTACAAATTTAGTTGTTTGCCAGTTACTATCACATAATGGAACAAATTATAGAACTGACATTTTATCTATAGCGGCATTTACTCCCGTCTTCCTCCGTCCATTTTTATTGCGACTATGTGTTTGACTTGACATAATTCTTAAAATTAATTAATAAAATAATAAATTTATTGTATTATTCTTGATTTATAATAGATTAAATATTTTGACGAATGATTATAGCTAATAAATAAAAGTAAATTAGAAATTAAATGATAAATTATTTTTAAATTTTTTAATCTGAATAAAAATAAAAATCTAATTTTAAAATAATGAACATGTATTTTCAAATAAGTTGTTCAGCTTTCGACAAACTTGAAGAAAAATTGACCTAAGTATCTGCTGCCCATCCCCTTTTCTTATTCTTTTTTTTTGGGGGGTGACATTATTATGGCCACTGTGATATGTTAGGCCTAGCAATAAAACCAGCTAATATATGATCCTTGTTTCATTTTATTTGACTTTTTAAAGAATATATTTTTAGAGGTGTATGTTATTGAATTAGTTTTATTAATTATATTTTAAAAATTAAATTTGATAAATAATACTTTATGTGATCATTCAATGTAATATTGAAATAATAATAATATTTTTTAAATTTTATAAATTAAATAAATAAATTAAAATAATTATTTTTAGTGAGGGGACAACTAAAATGATACTGTGGGGGTAAAAAACTTCAATGGAAAAATTGTTGAAAAATTGTGATAGCATGGGAACAACAAAAGGCTCACGAAATTGCTTGGGAAATTTCTTGCTTATTACTCTTCTTTTTTTATTTTTTTGGGTTTTTTTGTTGTATATGTTGCAGAAATACATATTTTTTAATTTTAATATATATTGTAAGTGACATTATTACACTTTTACTCTACTGCTTCTTTTCCAATTCTTTTATTCTACAACTCCTTAGTCCTTACTTAGTCCTTACCATCTTTGTTAAGTACTATATGTTTAATCATTAACGCGAAATTTCAACTGCGCAAGATTCAAGATTAAAAAATTATTTGAGAAAATTAAATGAATTCCTACGTTGCAAGTGAATTTCATTGAAAATATTATAAATTTTCAATTTAGGAAACTTGAAATTCTTATTTAGGGGTGAAAATTCAAAATTGATGATTGATTATATATTATTAAAAAATTATCTTGAGTAATAAGATTTGATTTAGTAATTTGCAATCTACCCCGTTGTTGGTCTTTACTCCTTAGCAAGACCCCTTAGAAAGTGTTGAAGAAGATAAATTTGATCTTCTTGACTTGGTGTTGTTTGATTATATTGGTGATTGGAGATTGTTTGTTTACGTGTGAATACAAAAAATTATAAAGAAGCGATTTTGTGGAAGCTGTCACAACAATCAAGCCATGTCTGCTTTACCACTCTTGTATAATAGTGGTAATTTGAGATCATTTTGAGCATATTCGGAGTGCTTTTCATAGAAATTAGAATTGCAAATTCAAGTAATAAATTGGTGAGGTGTTCTACCTGCCAGTTGAGGGTACCACCGTTCTCGTTCAGAGCACCTGCCAAATGAGGGTGATTCAGCACTTGTCTTTACCCATGGCACAAAACTCCGGGAAGATCTTCAGGAAACACATCTGAAAATTCCCTTACTATTGAAATCGACTCAAGATTGGGGTCTCTGAACTAGAGTCTTTGACTCGAACAAGATGGTAAGCACACCCTTTGGATATCATTTGTCTTGCTCTAAGGTAGTTAAACAAAACATTATGACAAATTGAGCCGTGCGAGCTCAATTGTGATCAATCTTCTAACATGCAAAGCTCACTATTTTTATCTAAAGATATAATCTTTCTTTATTAAATATTTACTTTATTTATTTTTCATAATTGAAGTATTAATAGTCTCCAGAAATAATTACAACTAAAGATAAGATGAGAAAACATAATTAATTTGTTCTTGTATATTTAAAGTGATAATTATTTTGAGAGATATCTTTAGTATGGATGAAAAATATTTTGAGACTAAGGGCGTGCAACTCAAAGGTTCTAAGAAAATATGAATTGTATAAATGTTGTGTGATTTCAAGTTCTAATTAGTTAACTATGTATATGTTGTTTTCGGGTGCACAATCTGTATGTTTGCATAAACACTTCAACATAAGTTCAAGACTATATCAAGAACACCTATGAAGTTTTTAACACCTTCAACACAAGTTCTTCAAGAACTATCAAAGAAGTATGTTATTTAAAGAAACAAGATGAAGAAGAAATAGAACCAAGTCCTCCGAATTCACGGAGTGTCTTTAAGGAATGAATTACCCTCAAGTACCCGAGGTTGTGGAATTTTTCCTCCCAGGATAAAATGGCTCACAATCAAAATATAGTGGTACCTCAAACCTTCTGATTCTCCGAACACACTCAACGGCAGATGATCACAAAGAGTTTTTAAAAGTAGAAGAGTGTTTTTCAATGCAGAAATTTTTCATACTCTTTGAGGAAAAAAGTTCAATTATTTATAGCAATCAAATGCCCCTTCGGAAAGGAAGCAATGGTTCATGGAAGAGTGTATTATTTCGGAACAATCATGTCTTTTCATTCCGAAACAACATGTCTTTTCTGAACAGTCACATCCGATCGACCAGTCACCCATTTTCCAAAATAGTGTGTCTTTTCCTTGAAGGGTTGTATCCCTTGATTTTCCATTCACACCAATTAAACCCAATAATCCCCCGCATAAATGGGGAATAACTATTTTTTATAAAACTTTACGGACAAGTATTTGATCAGCAAGTTAAGACTGATTGCATCTGGATAAGTGGGTTTCCCTTTGAAATTTTCATAGTGAACATACATCGAATGCACTTGGTCAATCGGTAGATTTGATATCTTTGAACCGTCGAGCTTTAATGTACACCTAGACAACACATGTCACACAACTAGCCTTTTACCATTTATAGTTCTCATGATTTTATTCGTTTCAGCCATGAACACGTCCTGGTTTCATGAGAGCTTAGATAATAGGGCTTTACTAACATTCTCCTTGAAGCGGCTTCCACTTCACCCTTACATAGGTGATTTCTAAACGTTCAATCCTATAGATTAAATTATTTGGTTAAATCTGTCAAATTTAGATAATCATTAAAAGACTTCACACCATAGGTCTTATCCTTATTTACTAAACATTGTCTACATCATGAGAATGGGTTGGGTATATTGACAATGTTGAACTTGTCAGACATAACTTTGTTTGATCTCCTTGAACCTAGCTCTTGGGATCTCCAATCTACTAGGTAGAGTTACCGCCGTGCTGACTTGTCCTAGGCTGTAAACCCATTTCCTTCGATGTTTTCTCAACTCCTTCTCTAGATAGGCCTTTTGTAAGTGGATCCAATATATTATCCATTGACTTCACATAGTCAACAGTAATAATTCCACTAGAGAGAAGTTCTCTAACGGTATTATGTCTCCATCTTATGTGATGAAATTTACCGTTGTACATCATGCTCCCTGCCCTACCTATTGTCGCTTGACTATCACGATGTATAAATACCGGTGCCAATAGTTTGGGCCAATAAGGAATATCTTCCAAGAAGTTTTGGAGTTATTTTGCCTCTTCATCGGCTTTATCTAATGCGATAAATTCCGATTCCATTGTAGAGCGAGCAATACATGTCTGTTTGGACGATTATCAAGAGACTGCTCCTCCACATATAAAAAATACGTATCCACTTATAGATTTTACTTCATTCGATCTGGTGATCTAATTTGCATCACTATATCCTTCAAGTACCATTGGATATTTACTATAATGCAAAGCATAGTCTTGAATGTATTTAAGATACCCCAAAACTCTTTTCATTGCCATCCAATGAGTTTTATTGGGATTACTCGTATACCAACTCAACTTACTAATAGCACATGCTATGTCGGCCGTGTACAATTCATGATATACATTACACATCCCAACACTCTTGCGTAGTCCAACTATGAGTCATTTTCACCTTCATTCTCTTGAAGTGCAAAGCTCACGTCCAATAGAGTCTTAACAATACCAAATTTCAAATGCTTGAATTTGTGAAGTACCTTTTTAATATAATGAGACTGTGACAATGCCAACCCATGTGGAGCCTTATGGATTCTTATTCCTAAGATCACATTCGCAATTTCAAGGTCTTTCATATTAAACTTGCTCTCAAGCATTCGTTTCGTAGCATTTATGTTAGAAATATCTGTACTGATGATCAACATATCATCCACATACAAACAAACAATGACCTTGTGATTTGGAGTGTCTGTAATGTAAGAACATTTATCACATTCGTTTATCTTAAACTCGTTTGCCAACATGGTTTGGTCAAACTTCGCGTGCCACTATTTAGGTGCTTGTTTTAGTCCATAAGGTGACTTAACTAGTTTGCACACCTTCTTTTCTTTACCAGGAACCACAAAACCCTCGGGTTATTTCATGTAAATTTCTTCCTCCAATTCTCCATTTAGGAATGTTGTTTTCACATTCATTTGATGGATTTCAAGACCATATACCGCTGCCAAGGCAATTAACACCCAAATTGACGTTATTCTTGTTACAGGTGAGTATGTATCAAAATAATCAAGGCCTTCCTTGTGTTTGAAGCCTTTTACTACAAGTCTTGCCTTGTATTTGTCAATAGTACCATTCGCTTTTATTTTTATTTTGAAGATTCATTTAGAACCTACAGGTTTATTTCCTGGAGGAAGATCAGCCAAATCTCATGTATTGTTGCTCAAAGATTGAATCAATCTTACTATTGACTGCCTCTTTCTAAAAGGATGAGTTTGAAGACGACATCGTTTCTTTAAATGTTCGAGGTTCGTTTTCTAAGAGAAATGTTACAATTCAATCCAAACGAAGTTGATGTTCTTTAATGTGTACTACGTCTTAGATTCTCATCATTATGTACATCCTCACTTGGTTCATCTCGAGGTTGTTTAGACCCTCCACTAGACTATTCATGTCTAGTTTTATACGGATAAATGTGTTCAAAGAACTCAGCATTATCTGATTCAATTATCGTATTTTTATTGATATTCGAATGTTCGGATTTATGAACCAAAAATCAACAGGCTTTACTGCTTTTAGCATATCTTATGAACACGCATTCTACTGTCTTATGTCGTATCTTAACCCTTTTAGGCATAGGAACTTGAACTTTCGCTAAACACCCCCACACTTTAAAATATTTCAAGTTGGGTTTCCTTCCTTTCTATTTTTCATATAGAATTTATTGTGTCTTACTATGGGACACTCTTTTGAGTATTCGGTTATGTGTAAGGATATCTTCCCCAACAAGTTTTGCGGTAAACCTGAACTTATTAGTAAGACATTCATCATTTTTTGTAAGGTTCATTTTTTTCTTTCTGTAATTTCATTAGATTGAGGTGAATACGGGGCCATAGTATGATGGACAATTTCATTCTCTACACATATTTCCTCAAAGGGAGATTCATATTCTCCGCCCCTATCACTTCTTATCGTTTTGATTTTTTTCTCTAACTGATTTTCAACTTCTGTTTTATATTGCCTAAACACTTCTATTGCTTCATTCTTACTGTTTAGCAAATAGACATAACAATACCAGTGCAATTGTCAATAAAAGTTATAAGATACTTTTTCCCACCACGAGAAGGTATTGACTTCATATCACAAATGTCAGTGTGTATTAAGTCTAAGGGATTGGAATTCCTTTCAACGGACTTATATAGATGCTTAACATACTTTGATTCCACACACGTTTGACATTTTAATTTATTACACTCAAAGTTCGGCAAAACTTCTAAGTTAATTAGTTTTCGCAAAGTTTTGTAATTGACACGTCCTAATCGTTCATGCTATAATTCATTAAACTTAAGAAAGTAAGAAGAAATAGTACTTTTATTGATTTCAACTGTCATTACATTCATCTTAAATAGGCCCTTAGTGAGGTAGCCTTTTCCTACGTACACTTCCTCTTTGCTAATTACAATTTTACTGAAAACAAATAAATATTTGAATTCATTTTTGTCAAGAAGTGATACAAAAATCAAGTTCTTTCTTAACTCCTGTACATAAAGGACATTGTAGAGAGTCAAACACTTTGTCTGACTCCATTTTCAAGCAGACTTTCCCTGTCCCTTCAACTTTTGCAGTTGAGGAGTTTATCGAATAGATCTTCTCTTCGCCTTGAGCCGGAGCGAATGCAGCAAACAACTCTTTATTTGCACAAACGTGGCGGGTGACACCAGAATCCATCCACTATTCTCAAGGATTTCCCACTAGGTTACATTTAGAAAGCATGGCACATAGACTGTCTATTTCGTTCTTGGATTCAGCCATATTTGCTTGATCCTTCTTTTTACCTTTCTTTGGGGCACACCAATCAGTTGACTTGTGGCCAATCTTGCCACAATTAAAGAATTTTTTCTTGAATTTCTACTTAGGTTGATTGCTTTCTTGTCCAATTTTCTCCCGCTTCTTTGAGTTGTTAGAGTCATCTTCTACAATGTTAGCTCCACTCATTGCAGAATTTTCTTTCGACTTTCTCTTTGCGACTTTGTTGTCTTCCTCTATGCGCAACCTCATAATGAGGTCTTCGACTACCATCTCCTTTCGTTTGTGTTTCAAGTAATTCTTGAAGTTTTTTCACAAAGGCAACAACTTCTTTATTATTACAGCTACTTGAAATGCCTCATTCACAACCAAACCTACAACGAAGTTTATGTGAATATTAAGAACATTTTTAACATGTTCAAATAAGGTATTCACTAAAGACATACCTTCCTGTACTTGAGATCGTGAATAATGACTTGCAATTCCTATACTTGAGAAACGACGGTCTTGCTGTCAATCATTTTGTACTCAAGGAATCGTGCAACAAAGTTCTTGGTTCCCGCATTCTCAGTCTTATATTTCTTTTCCAGCGCAATCTATAATTCTTTAGATGACTTCATTCCGCTATAAACGTTGTATAAGTCATCTTGGAGGCCACTTAGGATATAATTCCTACATAGAAAATCAGAATGTTTTCATGCCTCTGTTACAACGAACCGCTCCGTGTCCGAAATTTCTTCAGGCACTTCTGGAGCATCTTCTGGTATAAACCTTTGCAGGCATAAGGTTGTCAGATAAAAGAACATCTTCTGTTGCCATCTCTTAAAATCAATTCCAGAAAATTTTTCAAGCTTTTTTTATGGTGCCATAGCGGGTTGGCGCAGTTGTACGACAGGTTGTAGTAACATTGGTTGCTGCCACACTTGTCACACCATCAACATGACCGTCTGTAGTCATTTTTTCTGTCACAAAGAGACAGTCAACTTTAGTAAATCAAAATACTAATTACAAGTTTATAACAACTTTAAACAATACTTGTTTCTAGTTTAACGATGAAATTTTTGTCTTCCAATCATTAACCGAGTGACCTTTAACTTGTGATGAAGTTTTTATTTCTTCGAATCACTTGTTAAGTTCAAATGGAGTAGAAAGCATAAAGCTTTAATCTCCAGAAATCAATCTCTACAGATTATGAAAAAAAATCTTTAGTGAAAAGAAAATTTCACCAAACCAGCAAAAAAAATATTGTTTTTCCAAATTAATTCCTTAAGATTGTTGTTTTTGGGTACACAATCTGTATGTTTGCATAAACACTTCAACACAAGTTCAAGACTATATCAAGAACATCTATGAAGTTTTTAACACCTTTAACACAAGTTCTTCAAGAACTATCAAAGAAGTATGTTATAAAAAGAAATAAGATGAAGAAGAAATAGAACCAAGTCCTCCGAATTCGTGGAGTGTCCTTAAGGAATTAACTCCCCTCAAGTACCTGAGGTTATGGAATTTTTCCTCTCAGGATAAAATGACTCATAATTAGAATGTAGCGGTACCTCAAACCTTCTGATTCTTCGAACACACTTAACGGCAGATGATCACAAAGAGTTTTTAGAAGTAGAAGAGTGTTTTTCAATGCAAAAAAATTTCATACTACCTGAAAAAAAAGTTTGGATATTTATAGCAATCAAATGCCCCTTCGAAAAGGAAGTAGTGATTCATGGAAGGGTGTATCATTTAGGAAAAGTCATGTCTATCCATTCCGTAACAACATGTCTTTTCTAAACAGTCACATCCGACCGAACAATCATCTATTTTTCGAAGCAGTGTCTTTTCCTCGAAGGGTTGTGTCCCTCCATTTTTCATTCACACCAATTGAACTCAACCGCATAAACATTAAATACAAAATAATCTCATAGAAGATTAATTTATCCATTAAATACAAAATAATCTAATAGAAAATTAATTTATCTATTTAATTAGTAATAAATTGTAATTAAACTCTAACTTCTTAAACTCAAAGAAGATTTTACATTTGGCTTTTATAATCAATAAAATAATAACGGACGAATAATAAATAAATGACAAATCGATAGAGTTCTATTCACCCCACTTGGTGTTGGTGTTGTTGATGGAGTTCTATTCATTTTTTATATTCTTCTATTACAAATTGTAAGAGAACAAGAAATCATATTCCCTCATTTCCTCTGCTAGAGAATAGTGGATTGAAACTAAACGCGAGTCGACACCACAACAATTAGCCATGCCAAATAAATGCAGAGAGAGACCTTCGATAACTTCTACTATTATAAAACAAAATTGTCAACATAACAAGTTTATGCCAAAAATAAAAAAAATTAAATTTGTTAAATTTGAACTTTGAATCTACATTTTCATAATATAATAGTTCACTCATCTATTGAAGTCCTGAATATACGTTGCTTCTGCGACGGTGCAAGCGCCATTACCACTAGTGAAATTGTAAGATAAATGATAATCTAGACGAATTTATTTTTATGGATAATGATTAATTCTGATGATTTTTGTGCTAAAAATATCTTATGTGATGATGATATCTTTGTCAGCTCCAATTGACGATGATATCTGTAATGTTGTCCACCAGTATGTCTGTCGGTTTCCAGTTATAACATTACTAGTTGGTCAGTGGGAATGCAAGACATTCACGAGAAAATTGTTTATTCCACAGTAGCCAGTTGAAATTCCATAGGTTGTTGGAGCTAATTGGTGGCTAGCGAAAACAGGGACCTTGTTTTGGTTTCCTCAATCACCGGATTTATCATACTAGTATTTTTATATTATCACGAGTAGTTGAGGAAAATACATTATTTAAACATGAGATTTATTATATGATATAAGAATTTCTTATGTTAATATAACAAGTTGAATTCATAACAAAATTTGAAGTTTGTGGATTTATTTCGTCATTCGCTTTTATTTGTCATATTTTAACTTAGCATATTTATTAAAAAAATAATTATAAACATGACTATTTAATTATAATATTTTTAATAATTAATGTTTACCATGTATCTTAAAATTATTTTGAAGAATAAATAATTAATACTAAACGTAAAATAAGAATTTTTTTATTTTTTTTCATATGATAAAAATGACCAGTAAAAATAAAAATTTAATTAAAAAATAAGTTACAACCAGAAACGAGCTAAAGTAGTACCATCAAAACTTAAACAAGTTGAGTTAAAGATATTTTGTCAAATTAAAAAAATTGTGCGTGGATTGTAATGAAAACTATTTTATGTTATAAACGGAACTTCCTTTGAGTGTAATAAATAAAATGCATATTTTATCATAATATTTATATTAATTGTTGTATATAAGAAATGAAGTGTATAATTTATTATAGCACTTATATTATTGGTAGTACATAGTTGAGGCGAAGGAAAATGAGAGGAAAACGTTAAGAGTAGTACATGAAGAAAAAAAGGATTTTTTTTGGATATGCTAAAGTGGACAAATGAAAGTAAAAAAATATTTTTAGTGTTATGAAAAATAAAATAGAGAAGACGAAGAAGAATAGAGAAAGAAGAGAGAGTAATTTTTATTTCTTGATTCTTTTACAATGAAGGAAATTTATATTCTTGATAGACATTCATTATAATGTAAATATATTTATAACACTCCCCCTTGAATGTTTAAGTGATAGATAATGTGTCTCGTTAAATCCTTACTAGAAAAAACCCAATGGGAAAAAATCTAGTGAAGGAAAAAGAGTACACATCTCTAATAATACGCATTTCGGCTACCTCATTAAAAAATTTACAAGGAAAATCCAGTGGGACAAAACCTCACAAGGGAAAAAGAGTACAATGCGTATTAACTCCCCTCAATGAGAACATCCTTGAACCTTTGCATCCGGATCTTGTGCACCATCTTCTTGAAAGTTGCAATTGGAGGAGACTTGATGAATAAATCAACCACATTGTCACTTGAACGAATCTGTTGCACGTTAATATCATCATTCATTTGTAGCTCATGTGTATAGAAAAGCTTTGGCGAAATGTGCTTCGTTCTAATCCTCCCTTATGTTGTGCTATGCATGCTTCATTTTCTTCAGATAAAATTGTGAGACTTTGTCACATTTCAAACCATATTTTCTTGAATGAGATTTATCACGAACCTCAATCATACATATTTTTGGCTTGCTTCATGAATAACTATTATCTCAGTATAGTTTGATGATGTGGCTATGATAAACTGTTTTGTAGATCTCCAAGATATGGTAGTACCCCCACATATGAACACATAGCCTATTTGAGATCGAGTTTTATGCGAGTCAAATAAATACCCAGCATCAGCATAACCAACAAGATTGGGACTGCAGCCTTTATAATAAAATAAGATCATGTATTTGATCACATTTCGATGTCTCCTTGTAAAAGCATAACTATATCTTGCTAATAAATTAATCAAAAAAGGCTATATTAGGCCTTGTAGTATTTGCAAGATATATTAGTGCATCAATTGCACTAAGATATGATACTTCAGGACTAATTCAATTCGATATGTTTCTCATTTCAACAAATAATCTATTGCTTTTGAAAACTCTTCAAGAGTTCCAATAATTTTCAAGCTATAAGCTTATACAATATAAGGATTATAAATAAGTTTCCCAGAAATTTTTATATGTTTCAAACATTTTGAATTCTTAAAAAAGTTTTCATACAAATTTTGTCAAGTGATAATATTCAACATTTCATGAGTGACATCTTCAAGTATCTGGTCTGCAAATCAAATAAGTTTTATGCTTACCAAGATGTATCCTTTCACGTCACTTGATAAATGTTTCTACGTCAGCATGCTTAAATAAACGTAGAACTCAGATCCTCGTAACATTGTAAAAGATTATTTTATTTGTAACTCAGATAAACCTTTCATAAGGTTTCATAAAGTGTTATGTCGTAGGCTCTTCAAGAAGACATTGCCTTTGTATTATGATTATTTACTCCTTATTTTTTTTCAAAGATTATTTTATTTGGAATCGATTGGTCTATCACGCTTCACGCATGCATAGACTTTGTCCTTTAGGAATACAAAATAGGAGCACTTGCAACTTAAATATGAAATGCATTCGAAATTTGACTTGAATTATCTTTTGAATAAGG